>OY848918.1:0-600000 GCA_963693285.1 Xestospongia muta
CACACATATAGTGGGTGACTACCTCCACGTGTGGGGTGGTTATATGGATGGTCTCCCTAGTGTACATGATAATAAAGTCAAACGGAGGATGACCTCTGTTATTGAGTTATTTCACTTACCAACTGGTAGGTGGGAACAACGACCTACCAATGGAAAACCTCCATTGGGTGTCTATAATTATTCCTCAACTGTTATCAGTAACGGGATCTACTACTTTGGAGGATACTGTAATCATCGCCAGTGTCATCACAATAGTCTCAACTCATTAATAACAGATTCACTTACATGGAATGAACTGTTCCCAACTAATCCAAGTATGGGTCCAATGATGAAGTCAAGCTGTGGGATGATATCTCTTACATTCAATAAAGTGGATTATCTACTGGTAGTTGGTGGATTTGGTCCACGTCCCACCTCTCCACAACCTGGTGCTCAGTATAGTAGTGGTGATATTGTTCGTACTAATGAGCACCACTACTATCAGTTATCCAGTGGTAAGAAGATCAATATATCATGTTATCAATACATTATACATCAAGTAGAATTTTATAACTGTTTGTATTTCAGGTCAGTGGATAATACCAGAAATTAGTGGGGAACGCCCACCTCCTTGTAATAGCTTCACTCTTACATCACTACCAAATAACAGAGCTCTGTTATTTGGTGGTTATACTCCTAATGGTACTGTTAACACTGTGTATATTGCTCAGTGTGCAAAGACTACAGTGGTGAGTACAATATGTACTAAGTTAAAGTATTTAGTTACTGTATAATATTGTGGAGTAATCAAGTTTAAAGTTTGAGAATGTTGAATGAAGTAAATTTAGAGTATAGTGTCTTTATATTATTATTAGGAACTGTTTTATTAATGAACAAGTGATTCACTGTTTGTTAATATTTTTTAGTCAACTTAGAGGTTATAGTGATAACTGAAACATTCCTATAGTCAACTATAGTGATACCATATTTCCTTGACTAAATGTGACTCTTGAATAGTAGCCTCCCTTTTTGTATATCAATGAAATTGATGATGACCTTGAATAAATGCTGCAATGTCTGCTTAACAAAATTGTCTATTACTAAGTTGTTCTGTCTAAAAGCAATGAATAAAAAAGAATAAAAAAATCTTTATCAGTCATTAAATAGCTGTAGTTTGATAAAGTCCTTAAACAATTGAGTTGACAAGGAGGTAATATTTACTTAAAACTCCTGTCAAAGCTTGATCTATCATTTACTAACTGATATACAAAGGTTAAGGCTATTGTTTATCAGGAATGTTGATAATCACTTCTAACTCTAGAAACTTTAATGATTGACAATTATATTTTAAATACTGTCCTTGATTAGACAATGTCCTCAAATAGTAAATTTTCCTGTTGTTGATAAATATTGAAATAGATGTCCCAGTTCTTATTGAAGGAAATATGGTAACTAAATTAAAATCCACATAAAGTATAAAATGAGCAATATTCTTAAACATTTCCCAGTATACAGTATTAATTACTGCTATGTTAATTGTATAATATGTTAACTTGAGTATTATCTACCCAGCACTGGGAGAAGATAAGTGAACCACTTCACAAATCAGTGAATTGGCCTCAGAGTAGAGATAGTCATGTTACCACTATTATCAGTGACCTACATGTGATGATGGTGGGTGGATATTCTGGACGCAGTGTTATTGCTGACAGCTGGTTATTTAACATTGATACAAAGACATGGACAAAGGTTAGTTACTAGTTATTATGTGACCTAACTCTAACACAAAGTGAGTTAATGTCTATGATCTACAGTATGAAGGGACATAATAAAGTGTGACTATTTGAACTTTGACCTCTGAAAATAACCCTCATCTATAGAAAATTTATAATTAATAATAGTTATTGTTTTTTATGAGCTGGTTTTATAACTGTAGTCCTGACACTATAGTATGTTAACATTTATGATAGTATAGTCTTTTGATATATCTGATTTGTTTATAGTTGTAATTCAGTTATTAAAGACTGTACATAAGTACTTATGTTCATGTTTTAAAGTCTTGTAACATGTCAACTCTACCAGTTGATACAAAGTTATAGTCTGTTACTAGAGTACATGTATCCACTGATGTTACATGTATAATGACTAATTTTGTAGTAATATCATAACATTATTATTATAATGTCATATAATACACTATATTCCATCTTATAGCTCACTATACCAGAGTCAGTGACTAAGAGAGAGGGCCACTCCCTCTCAGTATGGAATGTGTCACCTACCACTGTATGGGTAGTACAATTTGGAGGATTGTGTAGTGATAAACTGAATGATACTACAGTGTTAGAACTTAGTAAGTACTGTCTATTAATGATAGTATTTGTTATATAGTACACACACACATTATCAGTATTATCACAGTATGATATAGGAGTGTTGACACACTAACTGTTTGTATTACAAACTAGTCTCATAACTCAATACTATTGTAACATACTATATCTCTCACTGTAGTATGTAGCCAATGGTCTCTAAGAGATGTAATAACTAATCTTAGGTCAACTGAAGAATATCAACTTAAACTACGACAGAAGAGACAAGAAACATCTGTACAACCTTTTGTGAGATATGGACAACCTCAACTTACTGTCCAATCTCCTACATACCTTCAACCTTCTTCTTCATCACATCAAGAGTCACAAGAGAAAGATAGAGAAATCCAACGATTAACACAACAACTTGAAGTTACCAACAAAGAGCTACAAGATACTAAACAACAGCAGATAAATTGGACAAGAGCTCTTCAAGAGGACCTTCAAACAAAAGAAAGACAACTAAATCAACTACATCGAGAACTTCAAGAGAAACAACAAACTCAAGCTACACTTCAACGACAGCTACAAGATCAAGAAAAGAGAGAACAACAACAGCTACAGGATAGTCAAGAGAGGGAAAGAGTACTACATCAAGAGTGTGATGACCTTCGCCGAGAACATGATGAATATCATCAACAACATGACAATATCGAACAAAATCTTCAGCGACAACTCCAAGAACGTGGCAATATTGAACAAGATCTTCGTCGACAAGTCCAAGAGTCAACGTCTGCTCTTCAACAAACACGTCAAGCTAATGTTACTCTACAACAACAAGTTCAAATGTTACAAGAACAGTCTCACTGGGTAGCGAGGAGAGAGGAGATTGAGATGAGTGAGGAGGTCCTTGGGAAAGGAGGTTGGGGAGAAGTCAAGGTGGCTAAATTTCGTGGCCTTAGAGTAGCTGCCAAATGTCTTCATGAAGTTATCCTGTCACCATATAACATATCAGTTTTTACAAGAGAAATGGAGATTGCTGCTCGAGTACGTCATCCCAATCTCCTCCAGTTCATAGGAGCCACTCGAGTGGGTACTCCTATCATCCTATCTGAATTAATGCCAACAAGCCTTCGAAAAGAAATTGAGAAATCTTCACTAACACGACCTCAAATTATCAGGATTGCCCAAGACATATCTGCTGCACTAAACTATCTTCATCTCTGGCAACCACACCCTATACTACATCGTGATGTTAGTAGTCCTAATGTCCTCCTTGAACCATCTGGTAGTGGAATGTGGAAGGCTAAACTTTCTGATTATGGCTCAGCTAATCTTGTTCAAAGTATCTCAGCTAATAGTGTAGCTCCTGGTAATCCTTTCTATTCTGCACCTGAAGCTCCGTTTCCTGATCAACACTCTCCAGCAATGGATGTCTTTAGTTTTGGTGTCCTACTAATGGAGATCATTCTACGTCAACCTCCTGCTTCTAAAACAGCTGACAAAATGACTCAATCAGAGACTATCCAGTGGCCAGCTATGAAACGTCTCGTTCAAAGGTGTATCTCTCGTGAGAGTCAAGTTCGTCCATCTATTTCTCAAGTACTTACTTACCTTGAACATATGTAGTTCATCCATTATACATGTAAGTAGTTCATTTAGTATAATCCTCCTATAATGTACTATAACTATTATATTATTTAGTAGTTTGTATATTACTGTTGTATTACTGTGTGACTAGAATTATTATTAGTATTGAGTGTATTACCATATATAGACATTATGAACATAATTAGTATTACTTATGAATAATCTTTTGAGTGTGACCTTTTTCATTTATTAATTTTATATTAACAAGATATTATTTATAATATAATAAGTTTATCTTTAAAATGGTCCACCTCCTACTATGTCAAGATTTCATATGAATTGACTACATTTATAAAGATGTCTGTAAACTTGTTGTTGTAGTAGCTTCAAAAAGATGGTTAGTTGTTATATATATTGTAGAATATCTCTTATCTGGAGACTGGTTGGTCTAGTTTAACTAGCTAGGGACACCTTCCTATGTTTCAATGTTAGTCAAACTACCAACTGTTACTATTGTGTCAGAAGGTCCAGTGGTTTCCATGGCAACACATACTCCACTATATTGTGGTTCACTACCTGTATCAGTGTCCTTTGCCATTCATCATAAGTGGGTGTGGTTACATTAGTAACTATGATGTAATAATGTCCTCTAGATGGTCTAGTCTCCTTGATCCTACAGGAGGTGAGATGTCACTATGTTCTGGTTTAGTGAGTATTGTAGACAAGTATATGTTAGCTGGAGTATATAAACTAGGTAAAGCACACCCACTACCACACCCCTTTATATTACGCTCACTAAATCTTTCAATAATTCTTTTTTCTAACTTGTAAATTTAACTGTACAATAATTCATAATTATCTAATATTATATAACAACGTTATTACTACTAATTATTAATTATCTGTATTATATTAGGGGGCAGGAGCATCCCAGAATGTCTAATCCCAAAACATCTAATAGTCAGAATGCTAATTTCAATGAATGTGTGGAAGAAGTGCCAGTACTTACCTCATCAGGACCAAGTCTTAGAGAAGAAACTATTTAAAAAGAGCAGTCATGTCTATAGACTATTATACAAAGATTGAAAAGATTGGAGAAGGGACTTATGGTATCATTTATAAGGTAAGTCTTCAGTCACACTATATCTCTTACTTGTTGTAAGGGCTAGTCATAAACTCACTGGTAAGTTGGTGGCTTTGAAGAAATACGTCTTGAGAGTGAGGAAGAAGGTATGTCCAGTACAGCTATTAGAGAGATTTCGATATTGAAGGAAGTTCAACATCATAATGTTGTGACATAAGTGAGAGTGTGTGTATGTGTGTATTGTGAAGTAAGCAGAATGACATTTATACATTGATAGAATGGTTCAAAATAACCTCAACTCTCTCTCTCTCTTTCTCTCTTTCTCGGACAGACTAATGTTATCACGTGAGTGTGTTGTGTGTGTATTGTGAAGTAAAATGTCCTGATAGAATGATTCGAAATAATCTCTCTCTCTTTCTCTCTCTCTCTCTCTCTCTCTCTCTCTCTCTCTCTCTCTCTCTCTCTCATACAGACTCAAGGAAATAATCCATCTAGATTCTAAGTTCTATCTTATTTTTGAATTCATGAGTATGGACTTAAAGAAATATCTTGATACTATTCCACCTGGACAGTATATTGATTCAGTATTACTAAAGGTAGTAATGGATACATGATTTGATAGACAGATACGTGGATTGACAAATGGATACATGAAATAATATTTAATGTAAGGTAGTCTGTTAATGAAGCTTTTGTTGTATTGAGTATGGATTGTGTTAGACTTATGATGTGTTTTGTCTTGTCTTCACAGATGTAAAGTACATATTACAATACATTCAGAAGTGAGAGGATGTTTGATGTTAACACAGGTCCTATTGATTGTAAGTGAAATTATTGTAATTGTATATTTGAACAAAGACTATTGAAAGACAAAACATGTTTAATTTATATATTCTTTGGTTTGATAAATGTACCAGTGATACCACTCTGCACATAGTCACATGAAACATTGTTGCATAATTTACAGGTCCATTCACATTTCGTTTCATTTACTATATCAAAAAACATATAAAATAATTCATTACATTGTATATTTTGATATATCTCTCCGTAGTAATTCATATCAGACATGATCAGTGAAATAATACTTCACTTCATTATGGTATTGTCATTGATTTCATCTTGTAATGATTTTAAAAGACCATTTATTGTAATTATACTTTGTCCATGTTGTGACAGGTTTCAATACTTCTTTGATTGAAAGTCATGGCTAGAATTTCTATGGGACAAGAATTATATATAGTGTAGTAACAAATTGTTTATTGTTCATAGCGTCAACTATTATCCTCATACAACAGCTTTTCATTATTTTTTTTTAATATGATTATCACATCTAAAATATGTGTATATACAGTGTTTATATAAAATAACTATGTGAGTTACTACTACCTATAACTGAATTAGGTAAATTGAGTGATTGGAGTTTAATAGATGTGACTGTTTTAACTCATGTTTTTGTTTGTCAGTTTGTTTAGCTATTTTTGTTGATGGAGTTTTATGATGTTTTGAGTTGAGAAGAATGGTTTTGTGGAGATAGTACTTTGTTTGCTGGTTCATTTGATATATCCTGTTAAACCTAGATGATATTTCTATTATTGACTTCAACAAGATTTAATACTGCTCTTATATTCTTTCTTACATGTTGCAGGATATGTTCATCTGTACATTGATCTAATAAGGTATATAGATGATCCATATCTCTTTGTATGTCTTCTTTCATGGCAGCTGTTGTAGTGTATTCACCTAAGACTTTTATATTATGGAATATTTCCTCATTCCAAACATTGAGTGACTTCATAGAGACATTTAATGGTTCTACTGGAATATGATTCAGGTGAGAGTTTATACACTTATAACAAGGTGAATATGTTTACACATTGTTACATTGAGAAGAGAGTTGGGACATGTAAATGTATACTCATGTATACAAACATTGCATTCCTTGTAATGCATGTGGCAATTTTGACAAATTGTTGATTTTTGAAGGTGTAGTGGTTTTCAGGTTTTGATTGTGATATTTGTAAGTGTCCAAGTTGTTTGTCATGATCATAGTGTGTGTCACATAGTTCTACTCTAATTAATTTAGTGTGCTTGTCACTTTTAAGAGTTAAAGTTTCTGTGCAATGAGCATTTATCTTGTTTGTTCCTTGTGACTTCAGGATTCTCATACCAGTTGTTTCAATAATAAAAAAACCCACTCCTGCTACAATAGAAGTAAATTATCCTCTTATCCATTGTTTCCTTTTTCTCTATAGCTCTTATGTAGGATGAGTCTGTTGGTACTTCCAGTTCTTCTTTCCACTGTGAAAACTCTGTAGAAGGTAAGGTTTAGTGCAATGAAAAAAATGTTATAGTTGTATTGTATTAAACACAGAGTGAACTATCCTTCATCACATGCAACTGTTAAAGATTAATTACAAGTAATTAATCTTATTTAGCAATAGTGATGTGTATTACAATACTGCAGTACATATATAAAACTTGTATAATTATTCATAACAAACCTTGCATTGTTGAGAAATGTAATGTTTCTGTTTTGATATTGAAGTTAATTTTGTGATGCTCATTAAGATGTTGTCTTAGTTGTTTGATGTAACAACAACTGAAGGTACATTCCTTTTCCTTGCACTTGATGGTATTTATTTCATTACCATCTTGGTTGTGTTTTTAATATGCATGTGAAGGCTTTGTTTGTGTTGGTATTGTTTCTTGAATTTAGGGCAAATGTTAATGTGAGGCAGTGATGATTTAGGAAGAGGAGATTTATTCTCTTTTCCTGATTTATTGGTAGAACTTGATTTAAGAGAAGACAGTGTAATTTTATTGTTACTTCTATCTGTTAAAGCATTAGGAAGTTGTGACTGCTCATTAGATAAAGATTGAAGTAATGGACCATGAGTTGGATGTGCTTGTAATGGTTGTTTTGATGTTTGAAAGTTTGATTTCTTTCCTTTTAAGTCTGAGATGACATTGGTGATGATATTGGTGCTGCAGATTTTGACTTTTCCATTGCTGCATTGCTATTGGAGTTCAGTCAGTCATCAGTATCACACCTAATGATAATAATAGTGTGATATTGGGCAAATTATTACATCAGCTGTATTATATTGTATACTGTATACAAAACTCACAATAACTTTAAGTTATGTAGTTCATGTAAAATTTCGTATCTAAATCTAGATATGTCCTCCTATTGTCTTATTATAATAATCAACACCTTTAATTTTTAATACCTGCTGAAAGGAAGGCTTTACTTTACTTAAATATATAGTGCCATCTTTAAGCATTTTGAAACAACTATAAAATGATTCACTATAGTCACCTTTATAGCAAGTCAGAACCATTCTTTTGAACTGGATTATTCTATACATTTACCATTATTTCATTATTATTAATGACTGTCTTACCCAGTATAGATCTACCTTCCAATTAGTCCATTGAAATGACTCACTTTTCTCTAACATATATCATTGACTTATGAATTGACTATATGTTCAATATTTAGGAATAATAGTTAGTTATGAGTTAACTTGTGCCACACTAACATGATTTCTTAAGATAGGAAAACCCAGATAATGGATTAAATGAGTCAGTATAGTGGACTGTCTTGAATTGAAAATCAACAACCTAGAATGTAAGACATTTGAAACACCTTGACTGACATTTTATTTGGATAATTGTAATAATAATTATTATCAATAACAATAATAACTTTACATAACAATACTTACCATCATGGTCCAATGAGCCATTAGGTGTATAGGTACTACCCAGTAATGGTAGTCTTCAAACATTACTAACTATGAGCACATGTATACTAAATGTGACATGAAAGCAAGTCAACATATTGTACCTTTGTGTAATTGTTTTGAACAACATGATCAATGCCATGTTGTAAAATTAGTTGAAAGAAATATGATATCAGAGGCAAAACATAACAACCCTACAATAACATATATCAATTTGTTATTTAAATTTGACCTAATCATATTTACATGTCATTTGTTCAGACTGTGAATAGTCACACATTATCATTGAGCCAGGAAGATGTATCATGTGTTTCTTCATGAACTTGTTTCAGACACTGTAACTGTTTACCAGTGATTGATAGTGTTATGTGAAATGGCTGACTAAGACATTCCCAATTGACTATACACATTATGTTGTTTGATTGTATTTCATCATAGTATTGTTTGAGATCTATATAGGACAAGATTATTTATTTAATGCATTGTAACTGACATTCATATACCATCCATTACTGGTAGTTTTGTTAATGTACCACATACATGTACTGATAGAGCCCTTGTTTGCTACTATTTTCTTGTTTTAGCTCTTGTGTACATAGTAATGTGGCAAGTGTGCTCCTCTCTTTGATAAGTGTTTCATCTCTGGTTGATAATTCTCTTAGAAGTTTATCAAATAGTTGTTTTTGAACATTAATAATTTCAGAAGACTGTCTTAGTGAATTCAAAAAATCACGAGAACTAATAAGGTGTATATAATATGTGTAAACTAGGTTAGTGTGGTTGAAATTATGTGGTATTTAAGTGATTGGGTTGGAAGGTGGTTTCACCATCAATTCGGGCTACCTTAACACTTTTCTTTTGATATATCAGTATATAAGCCTGCTTTTGTAAGATCTCATCAAGATCCATGTGGTATACCTTGAAGTAATTATATTTTATTATCATCACTTGTATAGCCTACCAAGGAGTCATCCTTTTGTTGTTTTAAAATGTAGCAAACATAATGACCTTGTGTACAAGATGGTCCATTGTGCTCTATCACTGCCACCAGGTCAAACATAACTGTAGCTCTCTAAATTGTACATGTTATGGTAACTTGTAATTTTGCTTTAAGCACCTGTTCATCACAAAGACGTAATTCTTCAGAAAATAGTACTAGTGATGTACATTGTGCTTGGCCATTCTTCTAAAAGAATCTTTATATGTAATTTGTTCTTCATATATTTATTGTCAAACAATGAGAAGAGTTTACCTTTGTAATTGAAGTATTAAAATAATGTCAATGAATACAGATCTTGTTTTTCTGTTGTTCAAGTTTGTTTGTCACATCTATTGTTGGTAATGGAACTAATTGAAAACGCATTAATCACATCAGATATCATACCCCCTCTTTTTCACGTAACATCACTTTTTGCAATGAATTTTTGATTGCTTCTTCTATGTTAGCTCCCTCAATGATATGTCCAATTTATTGTCAACATATTAATAGTAACTGTTAATGTCATACCTACATAGCTACTTGTAGATTTGATTGGTTGTTTTCAGAAGATCTGGACAATCCACATTTTAGACATTGTATTATGTTAAATATACATTATATATACATATGTGTTCTTACTAGTAGTAGTTATTGTAGTTTCAGTTAATTTATGTACACTGGTGTCACTTATGATTAAATTAATATATTATTAGTACTAATATTGACTATAAACACCTCTCTTTAATTTGAAGAACTTAGTAAGAAACTCATGGATATCTTTTGATCACCTGGAGACCAGTGTGGAATGAATTCTATAAAATATGTAATTTACTTCATATTAGTTTTGTCCATTACTGTTCAGTTGATTGTAGATCTCTGTTGGCTGTATCACCTTAGCCCCTTCCTGCATGCAGAGATTCTTCAATCTTTTTATCAAGCATATACAGCATAACGTAGCTAAGAGTACATTATATCATTATGATATTGACAATAACAATTCTTACTACATAATTTATGTTTATTTATATATTCTTGTAGGAGAGGAATATGAAAGATTGCCTGAAGAGTTCCATTTGCAAACAAGTATTTCCTAGATTTGTTAACACTGAGGGAAGACTTGAGTACATCACAGCTCTCAGTAATCCAAACTGAGCACAGTATCATGTGTATTATGTTTTATTACTTGTTTATTATTCATTGAAAATGTCAAATAATAATTTATAGGAGACCATGCCCATTGTGAAATTAAGTGCTTGTTCCTCCGCCTAGGAGCAATCTAGAAAAGATGGCTACATCTAGATCAGGTTTGACTATATTATTATAATAGTTATCTATTGTTATGTGTGTGTGTGTCATGTTTTACAGATTATTATGTACCTACAAAGAGGTATGATCACTCCACACATATAGTGGTGACTACCTCTACATGTGGGGTGGTTATATAGATGGTCTCCCTCAAGTACATGATAATAAAGTCAAACGGAGGATGACCTCTGTTATTGAGTTATTTCACTTACCAACTGGTAAGTGGAAACAACGACCTACCAATGGAAAATCTCCACTGGGTCTCTATAAATATGCCTCAACAGTTATCAGTAACAGGATCTACTACTTTGGAGGCTATTGTAATCATCACCAGTGTTGCCATAATAGTCTCAACTCATTAATAACAGATTCACTTACATGGAACGAACTGTTCCCAACTAATCCAAGTATGGGTCCAATGATGAAGTCAGGCTGTGGGATGATATCTTTTACATTCAATAAAGTGAATTATCTACTGGTAATTGGCGGATATGGTCCACGTCCCACCTCTCCACAACCTGGTGCTCAGTACAGTGACAAGGGAACACTTGGTGAAAATGTTCATACTAATGAGCACCACTACTATCAGTTATCCAGTGGTAAGAAGATCAATATATCATGTTATCAATAAATTATACATCAAGTACAATTTTATAACTGTTTGTATTTCAGGTCAGTGGATAATACCAGAAATTAGTGGAGAACGCCCACCTCCTTGTGATAGCTTCACTCTTACATCACTACCAAATAACAGAGCTCTGTTATTTGGTGGTGATACTCCTGATGGTCCTGTTAACACTGTGTATATTGCACAGTGTACAAAGACTGCAGTGGTGAGTACAATATGTACTAAGTTAAAGTATTTAGTTACTGTATAATATTGTGGAGTAATCAAGTTTAAAGTTTGAGAATGTTGAATGAACTAAATTTAGAGTATAGTGTCTTTATATTATTATTAGGAACTGTTTTATTAATGAAAAAGTGATTCACTGTTTGTTAATATTACTTTAGTCAACTTAGAGGTTATAGTGATAACTGAAACATTCCTATAGTCAACTATAGTGATACCATATTTCCTTGACTAAATGTCACTCTTGAATAGTAGCCTCCCTTTTTGTATATCAATGAAATTGATGATGACCTTGAATAAATACTGCAATGTCTGCTTAACAAAATTGTCTATTACTAAGTTGTTCTGTCTAAAAGTTAACAACACAAAAAAGAAATTTCATTTTATAAAAATGTTATATTTAAATTTTATTTTAAAAAATCATTTATCAGTCATTAAATAGCTGTAGTTTGATAAAGTTCTTAAACAGTTGAGTTGACAAGGAGGTAATATTTACTTAAAACTCCTGTCAAAGTTTGATCTATCATTTTATTAACTGATATACAAAGTTTAAAGCTATTGTTTATCAGGAATGTTCATAATCACTTCTAACTCTAGAAACTTTAATGATTCACAATTATATTTTAAATACTGTCCTTGATTAGACAATGTCCTGAAATAGTAAATTTCCCTGTTGTTGATAAATATTGAAATAGATGTCCCAGGTCTTATTGAAGGAAATATGGTAACTAAATTAAAATCCACATAAAGTATAAAATGAGCAATATTCTTAAACATTTCCCAGTATACAGTATTAATTACTGCTATGTTAATTGTATAATATGTTAACTTGAGTATTATCTACCCAGCACTGGGAGAAGATAAGTGAACCACTTCCCAAATCAGTGAATTGGCCTCAGAGTAGATATTTTCATGCTACCACTATTATCAGTGACCTACATGTGATGGTCGTTGGTGGAGCTGGTACATCTGACAGCTGGTTATTTAACATTGATACAAAGACATGGACAAAGGTTAGTTACTAGTTATCATGTGACCTAACTCTAACACAAAGTGAGTTAATGTCTATGATCTACAGTATGAGGAGACATAATAAAGTGTGACTATTTGAACTTTGACCTCTGAAAATAACCCTCATCTATAGAAAATTTATAATTAATAATAGTTATTGTTTTTTATGACCTGGTTTTATAAGTGTAGTCCTGACACTATAGTTTGTTAACATTTATGATAGTATAGTCTTTTGATATATCTGATTTGTTTATAGTTGTAATTCAATTATTAAAGACTGTACATAAGTACTTATGTTCATGTTTTAAAGTCTTGTAACATGTCAACTCTACCAGTTGATACAAAGTTATAGTCTGTTACTAGAGTACATGTATCCACTGATGTTACATGTATAATGACTAGTTTTTGTAGTAATATCATAACATCATTATTATAATGTAATATAGTACACTATATTCCATCTTATAGCTCACTATACCAGAGTCAGTGACTAAGAGATATGACCACTCCCTCTCAGTATGGAATGTGTTACCTACCACTGTATGGGTAGTACAATTTGGAGGATACTGTAGTGGTAAACTCAATGATACTACAGTACTAGAACTTAGTAAGTACCGTCTATTGATGATAGTATTTGTTATATAGTATACACACACATTATCAGTATTATCACAGTATGATATAGGAATGTTGATACACTAACTGTTTATATTACAAAGTAGTCTCATAACTCAATACTATTGTAACATACTATATCTCTCACTGTAGTATGTAATAATGACCAATGGTCTCTAAAAAGTGTAATAACTAACCTGAGGTCAACTGAAGAATATCAACTTAAGCTACGACAGAAGAGACAAGAAACATCTGTACAACCTTTTGTGAGACATGGACAACCTCAACTTACTGTCCAATCTCCTACATGTCTTCAACCTTCTCCTACATCACATCAAGAGTCACAAGAGAAAGATAGAGAAATCCAACGATTAACACAACAACTTGAGGTTACCAACAAAGAGCTACAAGATACCAAACAACAGCAGATAGATTTGACAAGAGCTTTTCAAGAGGACCTTCAAACAAAAGAAAGACAACTAAATCAACTACATCGAGAACTTCAAGAGAAACAACAAACTCAAGCTACACTTCAACAACAGCTACAAGATCAAGAAGAGAGACAACAACAACAGCTACAAGATAGTCAAGAGAGGGAAAGAGTACTACGTCAAGAATGTGATGACCTTCGCCGAGAACGTGACAATATCGAACAAGATCTTCGTCAACATCTTCAAGAGTCAATATCTGCTCTTCAACAAAGACAACACACTATATCCATTCTACAACAACAAGTTCAACAGTTACAAGAACAGTCTCACTGGGTAGTGAGGAGAGAGGAGATTGAGATGACTGAGGAGGTCCTTGGGAAAGGAGGTTGGGGAGAAGTCAAGAAACTTCAAGAAAAACAACAAACTCAAGCTACACTTCAACGTGAACAAAGATTATTTCAACGACAGCTACAGGATAGTCAAGAGAGGGAAAGAGTACTACGTCAAGAGTGTGATAATTTTCGTCAACAACTCCAAGAGTCAATATCTACTCTTCAACAAACACATCAAGATAATGTCACTCTTCAACAACAAGTTCAACAGTTACAAGAACAGTCTCACTGGGTAGTGAGGAGAGAGGAGATTGAGATGAGTGAGGAGATCCTTGGGAAAGGAGGTTGGGGAGAAGTCAAGGTGGCTAAATTTCGTGGCCTTAGAGTAGCTGCCAAATGTCTTCATGAAGTTATCCTGTCACCATATAACATATCAGTTTTTACAAGAGAAATGGAGATTGCTGCTCGAGTACGTCATCCCAATCTCCTTCAGTTCATAGGAGCCACTCGAGTGGGTACTCCAGTCATCCTATCTGAATTAATGCCAACAAGCCTTCGAAAAGAAATTGAGAAATCTCCACTAACACGACCTCAAATTATCAGGATTGCCCAAGATATATCAGCTGCACTAAACTATCTTCATCTCTGGCAACCACACCCTATACTACATCGTGATGTTAGTAGTCCTAATGTCCTCCTTGAACCATCTGGTAGTGGAATGTGGAAGGCTAAACTCTCTGATTATGGCTCAGCTAATCTTGTTCAAAGTATCTCAGCTAATAGCGTAGCTCCTGGTAATCCTTTCTATTCTGCACCTGAAGCTCCATTTCCAGATCAACATTCTCCAGCAATGGATGTCTTTAGTTTTGGTGTCCTACTAATGGAGATCATCCTACGTCAACCTCCTGCTTCTAAAACAGCAGACAAAATGATTCAATCAGAGACTATCCAGTGGCCAGCTATGAAACATCTTGTTCAGAGGTGTATCTCTCGTGAGAGTCAAGTTCGTCCATCTATTTTTCAAGTACTTACTTACCTTGAACATATGTAGTTCATCCATCATACATGTAAGTAGTTGATTTAGTATAATCCTCCTATAATGTACTATAACTATTATATTATTTAGTAGTTTGTATATTACTGTTGTATTACTGTGTGACTTATTATTAGTATTGAGTGTATTACCATATATGGACATTATGAACATAATTAGTATTACTTATGAATAATCTTTTGAATGTGACCTTTTTCATTTATTAATTTTATATTAACAAGTTATTATTTATAATATAATAAGTTGATCTTTAAAATGGTCCACTTTCTACTATGTGAAGATTTCATATGAATTGACTACATTTACAAAGATGTCTGTGAACTTGTTGTTGTAGTAGCTTCAAAAAGATGGTTAGTTGTTATATATATTGTAGAATATCTCTTATCTGGAGACTGGTTGGTTTAGTTTGACTAGCTAGGGACACCTTCCTTTCATAGGATACAGTACATATTACAACTTTTGATATTAGACACTGTTCTTAGTATAGAAGTGTCCTCAATATAGAGATTGTATAATACACTAAAGTATTAGTATGGGACTGGAACAAGTGTCCTAAATATAGAGGGTGTCTTTACTGGGAGGTTCCACATTATTACATGATATGTTTCATTTTTATATAGTCAAACTACAAACTGTTACTATTCAGTCAGAAGGTCCATTGGTTTCCATGGCAACATACACTCCACTACACTACATTGTGATTCACTACACATCTATGATATCTAACCTTCACTATCAACAATGGGACACAACATAATGTAGAGGTAAGTGCTGTTTTCCACACAAAATCAAAAGTTAACAGAAAACTGTCATCTAATAAGTGATATCTTTATGTTGATATATCTTTATCAAATAATCTTTGAGAAGAACAAGTAATAAAATGTAAATGGTATTGTTGACTATTCCAGCCAGTATCATAAGTCCATACCAAGTTCTAATGACTAATACAATTATTAACTATTCAATCAATATCAGAGCAGTAAATGTGATAACAACAACTTGAATTTACTGAGACTCAAATAGCCAAACCAAACAACATATAATAATACCACCTACACAAATGATTGTATTACTGGTATCATAAAATATGATGTACCTGATAGACACTGATTACAAAAAGAATGACAAGGAACAACCTTATCACTTGTGATGTAAAAAATTAAGTAATTACCTTTATTAAACTCTTAACTTAAATAAATTGAAACATTTAAATATTTCATATACTGTTATAAATAGTAGAAATGATCAAATGTGATCCATACCAACAGTGGTATCATATTATTTATATGTCAATGTACCACATATAGTGTGTAACAATAAGACTATATGTTAGTATTGTAATAGATACATCACTTAAGTTTTGTTCTAACAAGTTGTTTTTGAGAAATTAGTGTGGACTTTATATTTTTAGTTATTTTATTGTATTAATTGTGTACTACTATTGAATGACAAAATGTATTCAGAATATCTTAAATTAAAATAAGTTTGTATTATTCAATAAGATCATTGTTACTAATTGTTGTATTTTTGTCTAACATAAATAACTTACAATAGCTTATCTACTTTAATTATTAGTCTTAGTAATAGAAAGGTATTTGAAATATTTTGTCTTAATTAAGATAAAAATTATCTTGAGAAATCTCATCCTAGGACAATTTTTCAGTAGGACAAAAATTACTATGAGATAACTATAATACATAGTAAATATATCAGGTCATGCTACAGGGTTAACTTGTCCACATCGCCATCTTGGTACAAGCTTTTGACTTTCTTCATCATCTTCATTATCTTGTTCAACCTCTTTACTCTAAATGAGAGGAGACCCCTATCATTTAGTACATCAATTACATTTCATTACTAACTGGTTTCTCCAGAACATAATCACCTAATTGTTGTACTCCAAAATCAAATGAGTATTTCCCTGCTCCATGAGGCTAATATATCACAATATACTTAATATAAATCACAATAGTATGTATACCTGATCTCCAAGGAAATTACCTTTATATTTATAGCCGGGAAAAATGAGTTCTCCTGTTCCCTCACGTCGTCCATTGACCCACTGTCCTACATACTGTATTGAGATATAGTTTATCACATATGTCAATAATATTACCTGAGCTCCAGTTTGTTTGTATGTATATGTACCAGTACCATGACGTAGGTTAGTGTCCCATTCTCCCTCATATGTTTCTCCATTAACATAAGTGTATTTACCAATACCTTGACGAACATCATTATACCATTGACCTATCAATAATACATTATTGTTGCCATTTTATTGTTGTATCATCATTACCTTCATATAGAGATCCATCTGGATAATAAAATGTACCTTCTCCATGTTTTAAATTGTTTTCATATTGTCCATCATAGCAAGCACCAGATTTAAACTTGTACAAACCCTAAATGTTCTCTATGAAGATAAATTTAAGTAAATATCACTTACTTGTCCATTTCTCTTGCCATCAACATATTGACCTTTGTAAGTGTCTCCATTTGGAAGGACTGCTAACCCTTGTCCATGACGTTCACCAGCTTCATTTCTCTCTCCTTCATAAGTCTACAAAGAGAACGTCAGTACTAGTATAGTATATTCTACTGTTGACTTACTCCTAAATTAGGTCCCTGATCTTCTCCTTCTTCAGATTCAACATCAGACACGATTACTATTACTTACAGTTGTTTTTTAATTGTGGTAACTATGGTAACATTGACCGCCATGTTATAAATCAAATTTAATTTTATTCATAGTCATTACTAATTAATTATTCATAGATGTAACAATGAGTGAAGTAGTTTTATTAAGAGCTAAGAAGGAACCTCATGATAATTATGAACAGGTAATACTACTCTCAAATGATAATCTATATTGTCTTTACAGGTTCTCAGTCAAGTTGGTTACAATCTACAATATATACCAGTGTTAGAATTTAAGTTTATATCACAATATGATTTGGAGGTGTGTCTAAAACAGTCTCATCAATTTGGTGGTACAGTTATTAGTTATATATTCTAATATTATTTTTAATACAGGATTAGTATTTACCAGTCAGACATCAGTACAGTCTATAGTAGCACAAGTTAATAATATAGGTACATTTAATATTGTCATTAGTGGTAGTCATTATAATGTGATTAGAAATATTTAAAGAAAGTTGGTCTCATTTACGTACCAGTATTTGTAGTAGGACAAGCTACTGAAGAATGTGGTCAGTATTATTAGTACAATAGTTTCTAATAATTTGTATTATTTTAGTAAGGACACAACTTGGATTAGATAGAGTGTTAGGATCATCTGGTAATGTTGAATTATTGAGTGATGTCATTATTAAATGTGAGTTCATTTCTATATACACTATATTAGTTGTTATTGTAGCTAGATCTCTTAATGATAAACCACTCTTATTAGTAATTTACATTATTGGTAATACTGGTATTGTAGGTAATACTAATATTGTAGGTAATACTGGTATTATAGGTAATCCTGGTGTTGTAGGTAATACTGGTATTATAGGTAATGCAGGTATTTTAGGTAACATAGGTATTATAGGTTGGTAATACTGATATTGTAGGTAATACTGGTATTATAAGTAATACTGGTATTATAGGTTGGTAATACTGGTATTATAGGTAATGCTGGTATTATAGGTAACACAGGTATTATAGGAAAGGTTCAATTATTGCATGTAAATTTGTCATATCATTCTATGTCTCTATAATATATTAGTTCATGTCATTTTTATGTACAGACACTAAATAGTTTATCTTCAAATATTTCAAGGTTAAAGGAGACACTCTCTTCACCTACTAAAACAGCTTCTATTAAGTCAGCCCCTCCCAGAGGAAAAAGACACACCTCTTTATCCTCACCAACCACACCCACTGTATCATTACAGGAGAAAGCAGATCAACTACGAAATGAGGTACATATGAAATACTTGTACATATACATTATGTATCTATTTATAACAAAATGCCTCATATTACATGTAACTTTTAGGCTCATAAACTTGGTATTCTACTTCCTGCAACTACAACAGCCAGTCCCATTGGTTCAACAAATGCTTCACCCACTTCTGGTACCATTAAGAGAGACCTTCCTAGTGATATTAAGAAGAAAGTAGATAACAAGACTCGTCAACTGTTAGTAATTAATATGGAAGACAAGGATGCTTTAGTGAAATACTTTGAGGTAATTATTGTTGCTATGGTAACATTAATACTTAAATGGAATACATGTACATGATTATCTATTGTCGCTATGGTAACATTAATATTTGATTACGTGGAATATATATGTACGTGATTATCTATTGTTGCTATGGTAACATTAACACTTGATTACATGGAATATATATGTACGTGATTATCTATTGTTGCTATGGTAACATTAACATTTGATTACATGGAATACATGTACATATACTTTGTCCCTTTTTTAGTCATTTGGTGGACTTAATCAAATTGAGAGAGATCCAGAAAATTCTAAAAATTATATATTTACTTTTAAAAAACATAACAATAGCTGAAAAGGTAAAAAACCTATTGATCCATTCTATCTATGTATCCATTTAGTAATACCATGTATCCATTTAGTAATGTTATTAATTCTACTATGTATCCATTTAGTAATACTATGTATCCATTAGTCCTACTATGTATCCATTAAGTAATGTTACTTTCTTATTGCATGTAGTATATTCTCATACGTGTATCCATTAATTCTTTTTCTTATGTGTCCATTGTAGGTAGTCAAGGGTTCTTTATTTCAAGGCAAGCTGCTAATAATGAAATGGTACATGCCCAAACCTCCACCCACTCCACCCACACCAATTACACCTACAATGACCACATCCACTGTATCTACCACTACTTCTGCATCTGTTCTTGATACAGCTGATCATGTGACAGATCATGTGATCAGCTTTGAAGAGAGCCCAACAAGAAAGACTATACCTGATTGTGTTATGAAAATAAAGTGTCCGCCTTCATCTCTATCATTATTGAATGAGGTGAGCAAATAGATGGATGAATGGATAGATAGATAAATGAAAGAAGGAATGGATGGACAGACTGACATAATGGATGCATAAGGTTATATGTAAATTCATTAAAATCTATTGCACATAAAAGTGGATGCATAGAAAACCACACCCACTCAAACACATGTAAAACCACACCCACTCATAAACATATGCATATGTATATGAATATGATGGATGGTTTAAGTCAAAGGTAGGTTATTATATGTGTTGCCATAACAACAGCTACAAGACCTTCAAGAATCAGAATTATTTAATCATTGCTATTACCTTGCTAACCTTTGATTTTTTTAAATATTATTATTAGTACTTTATTTAAGTTTAACCAATACATTGGTTTTCAATAATATTAAAAAAACTAAGACCATGGTTAAGAAAAAAATTAAGGGAAAAGACATGGTTAAAAAAAGAAAAAAGGTGAAAGAAGAAAAAAGATTAAAAAATAAAAAGATGCCATTACACCAAAATGCTCTATTTATTTCCTTTTCTTTTATATATTTTTTCAAATTGACGAAAGGTCTCACTTGGTTTAACTAACAGAATCATTGTCATATTTCATTTGTTCATTTATACATCCATCCATCCACCAATCCTCTGACCATTATTATATTTTATATATATACATGTATTTTTAATAATGTATTATATTATCAATTCTACGTAAAAAAATTATCATTTAAATAACAAATTCACAACTACTAATTGGTAATGAAATATTACAATAGAATAGAACTGGGCTGACATAACATGGGATTATTGCCATTAGGTTTATAATCATTACCAACTGATAAACACTGTAATTGTACAATGATACTCAGTTGTCTTTATACTGTAAAAATCAAGAAGGATCAATCAGAATGTTTCAGCTGGTTACAACACTACTTACTATAGTGTGTTCTCTTACATTAACAGTGACTGATGAATATAAAATTATATGATGACAGTAAAACATGCAGTTTCAACCGCCATCTTTAAATAAATTGTTACTGCCACACCTAATAATTAAGTTGATTCTCACAAAGGCGCCAGAAGAAATTTGATTGGCTATGCATTCTATGTTTGTTATTCAGCCCGCATAGTGTGTTTATTATTCTGTCATGGAGTCACATTGTCTGTCTTATCACACCACACAATATGCACGAGGTTCTGTGAGCATATAAAGCTGAGTGCAAAGAGCAAAGTCTTTTCAGTCTGTTCCAGTCTACTCTCTCTCTTCTCTCCTTGGAAAGGACTTGGACACTCTCTTTCACTCTCTCTCTCTGGACTGGCCAAATCCTTTCATTTCTGTTTCAGTCTACTCTCTTCTCCTTGGAAAAGACTTAGGCCCTCTCTCTCTCTCACTCTCTGGACTGCACAGAGCCTTTCAGTTCTGTTCCATTCTATTCTCCTCTTCTTGGAAAAAACTCAACCCTTTCTCACTCACTCTCTGGACTGGCCAAATCCTTTCAGTTCTGTTCCAGTCTACTCTCTTCAGGTTGGAAAGCACTTGGGCCCTCTCTCTCTCTCACTCTCTGGACTGCCTTTCTGGAGCCTGCTCTGTCCAACTATTGCTGTGAGTAAAGTCTTTACAGAAGAACATTGTAACTGTCAATGGTTGTCTCCTGCACTGATACTTAATAGGAAGGATATTTGCTGAACATTTCAAAAGAAAGAACTAACCAAAGTGGTTACCTTCTGTAACTGTTTAGTACTGGGAAGGGGACTTTGCTGTGGAGAATCTTGGATTGCTGCAACTTGTAACTGGTGCTAGGAGCAAGAGTTTTTCTGTTGATACTACCACAGATATATGACACTATGTCTATTGTTACTGATGCTTATTCTGATCTACTACTTTAGTCGATAATGCTGCAAACCTCAGCATCTTCTACTGCTACAGATGGAGAGTAGTCTGAAGCTGATATACCAACCTCCCTGATATTATTCTACTTACGAAATAAGAATGCTGCTGATATAGTAGTACTGATCTGGTACTGATCTGCAATTAGAGAAGTCTGCTATCATAATATTGGTGGAGGATTTATTATATTGTATTAATTGTGCCTGCTAGTTTTCCACTGTATGAAATTGAGAAGTCTACCATTGTAATAATGTACCATTAAAGATTGAAAGAAAAGGAGGGATCCTCTGCTCTGAATAACCATTGAAGAGAATTGTGAACAGATGTCTAACCCTTTGTCAGAAATCAATTTCTTCAATCTACTACTGTTATGGAAGTCTGACAAGGATCTTCTGGTATGAGAGCCAATTGTGAGGTGTCACTATGGACCAAAGGACTGCTGTACTTAGTTAGGTGGAGACTACAGCTAATGTAGACTAGATTGAACATTTTAATTGTAAACTAGTATGGGGGGATTAGAGTAAACTAGTAGTAGATGATATAGACTACTGATCAATATAGGTATTATAAGGTAAGTGTTTAGGTGTATAGCTAATGTAGACCAGATAATTTGTAAACTAGTATAGTGTAAGTCTATAGTATAGGTCTTATATTTTTTTAAATCTTTTGTTCTGTAAAGATATTTTTTTCTGTAATGTAGTATAAGGTTTTATTTATACTAGTATAGTTACAGAGTAGGTAGTCTTCAGCAAGAATCTACCATTATTGTTTACCATTGCTGTGGAAAATCTACCATTGTTGTGGGAGTCTACCATAAAATATTGAAAGAAATTAATTTTTCTAAATGTTGTTAGATGTACTGTTCACAATATCATTCAATGTTCTGCCTCTAACCTGTCAAATGTCAGTCTACAATTGTCTTGTAAGTTTACAAATTATTATAATACTATGTTAAAATCATTTCTTTATTTTTCTATAGGATGTGACTATTGTCTACTGTGTGGATAGATGCATTGCTAGAAGTTTGACATAGGACATGTCATCTGCTGTCAAGAGTCATCTGATTTGTTCAAGAAATCTCATTTGTTGTGAAGTGTCTTGGCAAGGACTATGCTACTGACGATCTGCTGTTACAGACTCTATAACAATCACACAAGTACATGAATTGCTAATGTAGTAATGGATGTACTAGTGAATTTAGCTAGTTGATACGTTGAGAATATTTATAATCAATGTTTCTTTTTAATAGGTGTGTTTTAAGTGGAGGTTATATAAGCTAATGGTGAGAGGACTGTCAATGGAGCTAGATGTTGTATCAGTTTAATTACCTATTTGACACCATTGTGTATGTGAGTAGTCTACCATGAATCCTTGACAAGACATTCATTGTGCAAGTCTACCATAACTACTGTATGAGATTGAGAAGTCTACCATTGTGATAATCTACCATTAAAGATTGAAAGAAAAGGAAGGATCCTCTGCTCTGAATAACCATTGAAGAGATATTGTGAACAGATGTCTAACCCTTTGTCAGAAATCAATTTCTTCAATCTACTACTGTTCTTTAATCTGTGAGGTGTTGTTGTCAAAGTCAAAGTGGTTAGATGTACTGTTCACAATCCCTGTGTAGATCATCTAGAACCTGTATTATTGTTGTGTGAGTCTACCATTTAAACGGATCAATTCTCTTTGTTTACCATTTTTGTGAATCTATGTTCACAATTGTCTACCATTGTTGTGAGTCTACTATTAAAAGGATGTTATTCATCAATTACCTTATTTCTGTTCATGAGATTAGTCTACTATTTAGAAGTACTAACTAATTTAAAGGATGTTTGTTCTTTCTGCTATCATGAAGTAATTCTCCAACTAGTCTAGTTTGCTCTGATTTCCTTTTTTCTGGAGTTTCTTGGAGTAAAGAATTCACTCTCTCAGGTTGATGAGCTATGATTTCAATCACAATGGCTACCTGCTATGTGACTGATATTTAATACTGTCTAATAGGATTATTATTATGATTATTATTTCTTTAAAATGGCAAAAGATTTCAATCTTGAAATAACTAATTCAACTTGATTCAACTTCAAAATCAACAAAAGATTTCAACATGTTTCCATTTGATTCAACTAATACAACATTGTCATATTACATCTATTCATGTATAAATTTCAGTGACTGTCTATACAAAAATGATGTGATAACATGACTCAATCTATCCCACATTACATTGTTGCATCTTTTCCAATACTTGTGGTATAAACAATGGACAATATTGACCTTTAATAGTGTCTCTATCATTTTATGTAACAATTACTTTAGTCTAAAATGACTTGTTAATATGACATCAGGCACATGAATTTTTCTTAGCATACTGTTTCATCTTCAGTTACTACCAAATCTGTATGCATGTATCAGTTCATGGGATGGTTCTTGGTGTAACTTGACTATGATGACAGATAGTGATGTCATCATAAATGATGACAACACCTAAACCCTAAACCAAACCTCACATTAAACTCTATGACACATAGTGATGTCTCATCATAGTACATGTTACATCATCAGTCAAGTTACACCAAGAAGCACCCCAGTTCATGAGACCAGTTGATGCACCTCCCTAACTAAGATGTAGGATTAACCCAATCAAAACAAATGATGTCATAGCTGAGTGCCATGTGTTTCAAGTGACCTCACTAGACATTCTAATGAAATGTCTTAGTGATGCTGTCTTCAATTGCTCATCATTAATAACTACAAACTTGACACGGGATCATAGTGGACAAACAAGTGTGAAGTTTAAAACTTTTCTAGAGAAGTATGTCAGAGGAAAAGCTGTTTTTATATTGTTAATAAGAAGAGAAGATACATATACTCTATTAGTCAAAGAAATTCAAAGTGAATATAAAATTGAGTGAGAAAGCAATGTAAACACCAAACTACCAAAACACAAGTCTGTCTTTAATATTAAACTTGATAACTATCCACTTCTTACAATACTCTTCATGTTTTCTTGGTAAATGTAGTTTTTGCATTGTAGTATTTTTAACAAGTGGTGTACAAATTATTGTGATATCATCATTCAGTGAAGTATCGTCAAGATATAGTCTTGTCAGTGATGTATTTGTGCATATTAGTTAAGCTATTGTACTGGTACTATAGTATGTCCGAGTTGAGAAGAGCCAGCCACCCAGACATGTAAATAACTTTGCCGTTTTACATATGGTGTTATTATCAAATTTAAGTAACATGTCTCATTGAAATTGTGTCTGTATACATAGTAAAAAGTCATTATCAGCAAAATTATCCATTCCATCAGGCTGCTTGTCACCTTGTTTCTTAAAGAGAAGTATAGGGTTATAATCTAGTGATTGCATTTCAATAACCCATGCAATGACACTGGTTAGATCATTTGATATTGAGTAATGCCTTCTATATTATATTGGTATTTGATGTTGTGAACATCTTTCCTAGTAATAAGATGTTGTCTGTCAATGCCACCATCAATTGAGTCTCAGATGCCATCTAATATACAGTCTATGCATACACCTTGTTCTAATTTATTGGCAATATCTAATCTCATTTTTGAGGTAGTCTAAGAAAAGCTAACTTTAAATCATGGTTGTAATGTGTTGGGCAATATTGTACAGAGATCTTTTGTGTAAGTAGATGTTGTGAGACTCATAAATGTGCTGTGCACTGGCATCCAATTATTGCAGTGCCTTGTGTCTTTAGCAGACACTTGCCTTTACGATCAGGTTTATACACACCTGCTCTGTTGCAATAATAATACCAAACCTTTGCTTCATTGGATATTGTTGGTGCACACTTTAATACATAACTTGAATGAATGGAACTTTTAATGTCTTCCTTCCACTGAATGAATACCTCCATACTATCAAACTCAATGTTTGTTACCTCTATCTTCATTTGATGGTTGTCTTGTAGATGGTGAATAAGATTTTGTAGAGTTGTAAACCTTGAATTTTAGAAAAATGAAATGTAGCTTTGAATATTGATATTGTTACATTCTACCTTTCATCACATTTACTACAGGTGATGCTACCCCTTTGGATATTGGCATTATGTTTGTCATGAATGTGTTTGGATAGAGTGCTCTTATGTGTGTATGTCTTGTTGCAAAAGGAACAGGTGAGGTTGCCAATGTTTGATCTCCTTTTAAATGAGAGGGGTTTTAATTGTTTACATGATTGCTTGTCTGTTATCATTGGACTTTCACCTGAAGTAATAGATGGTCAATTCATTATTACTCTCTACAGTATTATTAACCTGAACTCATTGTACTTGTAACATCTTTTCTCAATGAGAGTAACTTCTTTCCTTGAGTTTTTTGTAGAGATAACAAATTATTGCCATCATATATTCCTACACATCGACTGTTTATTTGTTTATACCTTCTAACATACTACCTGAGTTTGATAGTGATGTGGTAGGCTTTTTTTGTGTTAATACATTAGATGTGACACCTTCCTCAGTAACAATAGGAAGATGTAGACTTTTGGGAGATGGATGCTCTAAAAAAACTGGTTGATAACTGATCCCATTTTGGCACTGGCATGTTCTGGTCTATACAGTGATTCTCAATAAATAACATAACAAGACTGCATATTTTAAGAAGAGCAATTGTTATTATTAATCAATCTCATTATTGTTATATACAAAGTGAAACTTTCTTGGGGGGGAAACTGGAGTTTGGGAGGGGAAATCCCAGGTTAGCCCCCCCCCCCCCCCTGTATGAATCCCTGTTGGTGTTAGAACCACTGAGTGTCATCATATTTAGAATGAATGAAGCAAGTATAATGCCTTCCAACTGGTAAATAATTGATCACCTCTGTGAGTCTATAGTATCTGTTACCTACTTTCAAACCTGTTCACTAAATTGGTAATGATCAATTTCACTTTATTTTGTATTATATGTAAATGTACCTGGACTTAGACATCTGTTGGCAGCCAGTGCTAAAATATAATGTATATAAAGTAATGATGTGTGTACATGTATATCTAACATACTGTGTTAAATTAGTTGATTTTTTAGTAATATGAATGCAAAGAAACTGTGGATATCTCGATATCTCTAATGATTTTGTACACTCTCAATGACTTCCACATCTATAATATATATTAAATCATTATGTACATGAGCTGGATAAATACATATATCAGACATAACCTCCACATTTGTAATTATCAAGGCCTTCATAGGTTGTCAGTTCATCAATTTCTAAACCTTGCAGGTGGAGATTCTTGTTTACCTTCATACATTACAATGAATGTACAGTTAAGTGATTTGCTTATGTTTATTTTAAGTTCCAAAACACTTGATGATTGTAGTATATTACTACTATAGCCACATTTGTTACATAATACTAATATATTTAGTAATAATACCAATACACATCATTAACTTGACCACAAACCTGTTTGAGTGACTGCTAAAAAGAGTTTGTTTTGTATCAACTCTGTAATTCTATAATTATGATATATAATTATTATATATATACATATGTATATATATATATATATATATATATATACATATATATATATATACACATACATATACATACATACATATATATATATATATATATATATATATATATATATATATGTATGCATGTGTGTATATGTATATGTATATGTATATTTATATATATATATATTTTATTATCTTACTTTGTAAATTTTGAATGATTACGTTACAGGAAATAACTGTTGATGAGCTGTTGTACTTATATGAAGTACACAATGAACAAAGATATTTATACTATTGGCTATTGTGAACTGGTGAGTACAGTGTTTATTCAATACTATATTGGTAATATATTTAATAAAATATTTTGTACTAATACTGAACTGTACACATATCTATTTTGTAACATTTATTTATTCTTTTCTAGTT
Organism: Xestospongia muta; assembly: GCA_963693285.1. Taxonomy (NCBI): domain Eukaryota; kingdom Metazoa; phylum Porifera; class Demospongiae; order Haplosclerida; family Petrosiidae; genus Xestospongia; species Xestospongia muta. The sequence continues at coordinate 28,094 of OY848918.1, forward strand.
TATAAAAGTTCCAGTTGTAGCCATTACTCATGGATAAGACCACCTCACCTCTGTCTGTGACATATCTCTCACCTCCAGTAGGTTCTGTCACTAGAGGTGTTGTCCCAAGACAGTCTAGTTCACGAACTACTAGGTCATTGGTGAGTGATGATGTCATTGTCATGTGACCTATATTCCCTCCTATATAGCTACCTACCTCTAACACAGTACAGGATAAGATGACAAGTTTGAGAGAAGAGAACACAAAGTTGGTATCACAAGGATAGCGTCTTGTCTTTGAACTAGAAAGCACTTCACATCAACTAGAATTAGCTAATGCTAAGGTATTTAATTAACTCCTTTAGTCACAGGGGTTTAGTATTATTATCCTCATCATTAGATTCACAGTTTAGAGGGTCAACTTAAGAAGTCAGACTCAATGACACCTCAAACCACACCCCCAACCACCTTCAAATCAACTTCAACTGAGAGAAGAGAGAGACAAGAATGGAGTACTCATCAGAAAGTCTTACAAGATCAGTTATTAAATGTACAGGAAGAATGTAGGTATTATAATGTAGTATTAGTATTACCATATATGGTATGTTGTTGTGTGTAGGAGATTAAGAGATGTTTGTGTTGAAGCTGAACAAAGAACATACAAGAGAGCAGATGTACCAGACAGAGTAAGTGATACTTGTAATTAGGACACTCTCTATATTAGGACATTTGTTCTAGTTCCATGTTAATACTTTAGTGTATTATATAACCTCTATATTGAGGACATCTCTATGTTCCAAGCTCCCAAAGTGTCTGCTAGTATAGTTCATATATTAATAGTTAGTGATGTTATAGAATTCTAGACCAGTATATGATGACTATATTATACCACCAAGATCTGATACTATCAGTAGTTGTATCTCTCAATAAAACTTCAGTATTGAGGACATCCCTTGTAAATTGGACTAGTACTGATGAGCCTCTTTAAAGAAAGGATGCCCCTTTAATTAAGACAATTAATTAGAATTCACTGTAAATTATTAATAATTTGTTTTATTAGTACTATTTCTTTAACCTCTGTCATCACAAAGTTGTAGATGATTCCATCAACTGATATTAGTACTATCACTCTACATTATAATAAAACTGAAAGTGGTCTCTCCAATTATAAAACTGTCAGTGGAAGCAAAAGTGCTTACAGCTCTCTCTTATCAAAACCAATCCTCACTGGTGGAAATAGCTACCCTCGTGGAACAGGTCTAGACCAGTCATTATCAGGTAGTAATACCAGTTTGTCCAGTGTTAAGTCTACTAGAGAACCTCTCACATTCTCCACATGTAACATATTCAGTTCTGCCTACTCCAGTACTTACCTCAATAGGACCAAGTGTTAGAGAAGAAACTATTTAAAAAGAGCAGTCATGTCTATAGACTATTATACAAAGATTGAAAAGATTGGAGAAGGGACTATGGTATCATTTATAAGGTAAGTCTTCAGTCACACTATATCTCTTACTTGTTATAAAGGCTAGTTATAAAGTCACTGGTATGTTTGTGGCCTTAAAGAAAATATGCCTTGAGAGTGAGGAAGAAGCTGTGTCCAGTACAGCTATTAGAGAGATTTCAATATTGAAGGAAGTTTAACATCCTAATGTTGTGACATAAGTGAGAGTGTGTGTGTGTACTGTGAAGTAAGCAAAATGTCCTGATAGAATGGCTTGAAATAATCTCTCTCTCTCTCTTATACAGACTCGAGGAAATAATCCATCAAGATTTTAAGTTCTATCTTGTTTTTGAATTCATGAGTATGGACTTAAAGAAATATCTTGATACTATTCCAGCTGGACAGTATATTGATCCAGTATTACTAAAGGTAGTAATGGATACATGATTTGATAGGTGGATACATGGATTGGCAAATGGATACATGGATGAATAGATAAATGGATTAATAGATAAATATATAACTGAATGGATGGATGTATGGATCAATGGATGGACATACAGATACCAATCTACAATGAACATACATTATAGTAGTCATATCCATTGTAGACGTTCTATTATTAATATTATTATTTACTTCATTATTTCTTATATTTATAGAGTTATACTTACCAGATCATCAAAGGTACAGTTTTCTGTCATTGTTGAAGTATTATTCATCGTGACATAAAACCACAAAACCTGTTACACTGTGGTACAGGGTACCTGAAGTCTTACTTGGTTCATCACAATAATTTGGCCCATTGATGTGTGGAGTATAGCTTGTATATTTAATGAAATGTCTAATAAAAAACCTTTGTTTCAAGGAGACTCTGAAATTGATCAACTCTTCCAAATTTTCAGGTTTATCAAACAGGTTTTATAAACTGGTTTAACTAGTTCCACTGTAGGATTTTGGGCACATCTAATAATACAACATGACCTAATGTGACAGAACTGCCAAACTTTAAACCAAATTTCTCTAAATGGATTGGTAAGACAATAAAACAACTTTGTCCTCAACTTGATGCAGCAGGCTGTGACCTATTAATGGTAAGTTATTGTTGAGTGATCCTTTTAATTCTAGTTGTATTTAATATCAGGAAATGTTGGTTTATAATCCTGGGAAGAGAATGTCAGCAAAGACTGCTATACAACATCCTTATTTCAGTGATTTAGACAAGTCAGGTCTACCTGATACAGTGCAGTCTTAAGAAGATGTTATACAGTACTATTTTATGTCTCATTAACTGTATACTGTATTAACACACACTAAAACATGTGAATAGAATAAGTTCTAATAAATAAAATGACTTGTATATTCTAAGATTACTTGTTTTATGATGGAACTTGTAAGTAGTGAGTTGTCCTCAATTAAAATAAGTGAGAGGTTGTTATTAAGGGCGTGTCTGTAGAAAAAATGGCTACATCTAGATCAGGTTTGACTACATTATTATAATAGTTATCTATTGTTATGTGTGTGTGTTTGTCATGTTCTACAGATTATTATGTACCTATAAAGAGGTATGGTCACTCCACACATATAGTGGGTGACTACCTCTACATGTGGGGTGGTGATATAGATGGTCTCCCTAGAGTACATGATAATGAAGTCAAACGGAGGATGATCTCTGTTATTGAGTTATTTCATTTACCAACTTGTAAGTGGGAACAACAACCTACCAATGGAAAACCTCCACTGGGTGTCCATAGTTATGCCTCAACTGTTATCAGTAACAGGATCTACTACTTTGGAGGATATTGTAATCATCAACAGTGTCAGCACAATAGTGTCAACACATTAATAACAGATTCACTTACATGGAATGAAGTGTTCCCAACTAATCCAAGTATGGGTCCAATGATGAAGTCAGGCTGTGGGATGATATCTCTTACAATCAATAAAGTGGATTATCTACTGGTAGTTGGTGGAGCTGGTTCACATCCCACCTCTCCACAACCTGATGCTCAGTATAGTAATAAAGGAATATTTGGTAATTACGTTCGTACTAATGAGCACCACTACTATCAGTTATCCAGTGGTAAGAAGATCAATATATCATGTTATCAATACATTATACATCAAGTACTATTTTATAACTGTTTGTATTTCAGGTCAGTGGATAATACCAGAAATTAATGGAGAATGCCCACCTCCGTGTCATAGCTTCACTCTTACATCACTACCAAATAACAGAGCTCTGTTATTTGGTGGTGTTACTCCTAATGGTTATGTTAACACTGTGTATATTGCACAATGTACAAAGACTGCAGTGGTGAGTACAATATGTACTAAGTTAAAGTATTTAGTTACTATATAATATTGTGGAGTAATCAAGTTTAAAGTTTGAGAATGTTGAATGAACTAAATTTAGAGTATAGTGTCTTTATATTATTATTAGGAACTGTTTTATTAATGAACAAGTGATTCACTGTTTGTTAATATTTCTTTAGTCAACTTAGAGGTTATAGTGATAACTGAAACATTCCTATAGTCAACTATAGTGATACCATATTTCCTTGACTAAATGTCACTCTTGAATAGTAGCCTCCCTTTTTGTATATCAATGAAATTGATGATGACCTTGAATAAATGGTGCAATGTCTGCTTAACAAAATTGTCTATTACTAAGTTGTTCTGTCTAAAAGTGAGCAACACAAAAAAGAAATTTTATTTTTAAAGATCTTTTATCAGTCATTAAATAGATGTAGTTTGATAAAGTCCTTAAACAATTGAGTTGACAAGGAGGTAATATTTACTTAAAACTCCTGTCAAAGCTTGATCTATCATTTACTAACTGATATACAAAGTTTAAAGCTATTGTTTATCAGAATGTTCATAATCACTTCTAACTCTAGAAAATTTAATGATTGACAATTATATTTTAAATACTGTCCTTGATTAGACAATGTCCTCAAATAGTAAATTTCCCTGTTGTTGATGAATATTGAAATAGATGTCTCAGGTCTTATTGAAGGAAATATGGTAACTAAATCAAAATCCACATAAAGTATAAAATGAGCAATATTCTTAAACATTTCCCAGTATACAGTATTAATTACTGCTATGTTAATTGTATAATATGTTAACTTGAGTATTATCTACCCAGCACTGGGAGAAGATAAGTGAACCACTTCCCAAATCAATGAATTGGCCTCAGAGTAGATTTTATCATGCTACCACTATTATCAGTGACCTACATGTGATGATGGTGGGTGGATATTCTGGAGGCATTACTATTGCTGACAGCTGGCTATTTAACATTGATACAAAGACATGGACAAAGGTTAGTTACTAGTTATCATGTGACCTAACTCTAACACAAAGAGAGTTAATGTCTATGATCTACAGTATGAGGAGACATAATAAAGTGTGACTATTTCAACTTTGACTTCTGAAAATAACCCTCATCTATAGAAAATTTATATTTTTTATGACCTGATTTTATAACTGTAGTCCTGACACTATAGTATGTTAACATTTATGAGAGTATAGTTTTTTGATATATCTGATTTGTTTATAGTTGTAATTCAGTTATTAAAGACTGTACATAAGTACTTATGTTCATGTTTTAAAGTCTTGTAACCTGAACTCTACCAGTTGATACAAAGTTATAGTCCGTTACTAGAGTACATGTATCCACTGATGTTACATGTATAATGAGTAGTTTTGTAGTAATATCATAACATCATTATTATAATGTCATATAGTACACTATATTCCATCTTATAGCTCACTATACCAGAGTCATTGACTAAGAGGTGGGGCCAGTCCCTCTCAGTATGGAATGTGTCACCTACCACTGTATGGGTAGTACAATTTGGAGGATACTTTGGTGGTAAACTCAATGACACTACTACAGTACTAGAATTTAGTAAGTACTGTCTATTGATGATAGTATTTGTTATATAGTACACACACACATTATCAGTATTATCACAGTATGATATAGGAGTGTTGACACACTAACTGTTTGTATTACAAAGTAGTCTGATAACTCAATACAATTGTAACATACTATATCTCTCACTGTAGTATGTAATAATGACCAATGGTCTCTAAGAGATGTAATAACTAACCTGAGGTCAACTGAAGAATATCAACTTAAGCTACGACAGAAGAGACAAGAAACATCTGTACAACCTTTTGTGAGACATGGACAACCTCAACTTATTGTCCAATCTCCTACATGTCTTCAACCTTCTTCTTCATCACATCAAGAGTCACAAGAGAAAGATAGAGAAATCCAACGATTAACACAACAACTTGAAGTTACCAACAAAGAGCTACAAGATACCAAACAACAGCAGATAGATTTGACAAGAGCTCTTCAAGAAGACCTTCAAACAAAAGAAAGACAACTAAATCAACTACGTCGAGAACTTCAAGAGAAACAACAAACTCAAGCTACACTTCAATGTGAACATGAAAATAGAGAAAGATTACTTCAACAACAGCTACAAGATCAAGAAGAGAGGGAACAACAACAGCTACAGGATAGTCAAGAGAGGGAGAAAGTACTACGTCAAGAGTGTGATGACCTTCGTCGACATAATGACAATATCGAACAAGATCTTCGTCAACAACTCCAAGAGTCAACATCTGCTCTTCAACAAACACATCAAGCTAATGTCACTCTTCAACAACAAGTTCAACAGTTACAAGAACAGTCTCACTGGGTAGTGAGGAGAGAGGAGATTGAGATGAAAGAGGAGGTCCTTGGGAAAGGAAGTTGGGGAGAAGTCAAGGTGGCTAAATTTTGTGGCCTTAGAGTAGCTGCCAAATGTCTTCATGAAGTTATCCTGTCACCATATAACATATCAGTTTTTACAAGAGAAATGGAGATTGCTGCTCGAGTACGTCATCCTAATCTACTTCAGTTCATAGGAGCCACTCGAGTGGGTACTCCTATCATCCTATCTGAATTAATGCCAACAAGCCTTCGTAAAGAGCTAGAAACTGGTCCTCTACCTTATCTTGCTGTTTTAGCAATCAGTCAAGATATAGCCTGTGGTCTCAACTATCTCCACCTCTTTAAACCAGACCCAATACTACATAGAGATGTCAGCACTGCTAATGTCCTTCTGCAGTCAATTAGTGGTGGGTGGAGAGCCAAGGTATCAGACTATGGTTCAGCTAATCTTCAACCAATGATTGGTCGAACAGTCAATCCAGGTAATCCAGTTTATTCTGCTCCAGAAGCTGGTGTACCAAGAGACCATTCTCCTGCAATGGATGTTTACAGTTATGGTATTGTCTTGATTGAAATGATGATCTGTCGTATTCCTGAGGTAGCTCAGAGACAACTTCACATTAACAGTATTCGACAACAAGCGTTTAAAGCTCTAATTGAACGATGTTTGAAGGAGAATCGTAGAGAACGTCCAACAATGTCTGAGATCATAAGAGACTTCAATGTGACCATTTAATAGTAGACAATAATATAGTGTGTGTTACAATATTAGTATTGAGTTTATTATAATAGTTAGTTTAGTTATTGTACTATGTGTGATCATTATAATAATATTACCATATTTAGACATTTCACTATCTCAACCTCCTGCTTCTAAAACAGCTGATAAAATGATTCAATCAGAGACTATCCAGTGGTCAGCTATGAAATGTCTCGTTCAGAGATGTATCTCTCGTGAGAGTCAAGTTCGTCCATCTATTTCTCAAGTACTTACTTACCTTGAACATATGTAGTTCATCTACTATACATGTAAATAGTTCATTTAGTATAATTCTCCTATAATGTACTATGACTATTATATTATTTAGTACATTGTATATTACTGTTGTATTACTGTGTGACTAGAATTATTATTAGTATTGAGTGTATTACCATATATGGACATTATGAACATAATTAGTATTACTTATGAATAATCTTTTGAGTGTGACCTTTTTAATTTATTAATTTATATTACAAGTTATTATTTATAATATAATAAGTTGATCTTTAAAATGGTCCACCTCCTACTATGTCAAGATATCATATGAATTGACTACATTTATAAAGATGTCTGTGAACTTGTTGTTGTAGTAGCTTCAAAAAGATGGTTAGTTGTTATATATATTGTAGAATATCTCTTATCTAGACACTGGTTGGTCTAGTTTGATTAGCTAGAATCCAGCAATGGATGTCTTTAGTTTTGGTGTCCTACTAATGGAGATCATCCTACGTCAACCTCCTGCTTCTAAAACAGCTGACAAAATGACTCAATCAGAGACTATCCAGTGGCCAGCTATGAAACGTCTTGTTAAGAGTTGTGTCTCTCGTGAGAGTCAAGTTCATCTATTTCTCAAGTACTTACTTACCTTGAACATATGTAGTTCATCTACTATACATGTAAATAGTTCATTTAGTATAATTCTCCTATAATGTACTATGACTATTATATTATTTAGTACATTGTATATTACTGTTGTATTACTGTGTGACTAGAATTATTATTAGTATTGAGTGTATTACCATATATGGACATTATGAACATAATTAGTATTACTTATGAATAATCTTTTGAGTGTGACCTTTTTAATTTATTAATTTATATTACAAGTTATTATTTATAATATAATAAGTTGATCTTTAAAATGGTCCACCTCCTACTATGTCAAGATATCATATGAATTGACTACATTTATAAAGATGTCTGTGAACTTGTTGTTGTAGTAGCTTCAAAAAGATGGTTAGTTGTTATATATATTGTAGAATATCTCTTATCTAGACACTGGTTGGTCTAGTTTGATTAGCTAGGGACACCTTTCTTTCATAGGATACAGAGGTGTCCTCAATATAGAGATTGTATAGTACACCAAAGTATTAGTATGGGACTAGAACAAGTGTCCTAAATATAGAGGGTGTCCTTACTGGGAGGTTCCACATTATTACATAACATGTTTCATATTTACTCAAGCTACAAACTGTTACTATTGAGTGAGAAGGTCCATTGGTTTCCATGGCAACACATACTCCACTACATTGTGGTTCACTACCTGTATCAGTCTCGTTTGCCGTTCATCATATGTGGGTGTGGTTACATTAGTAACTATGATGTAATATTTTCCTCTAGATGGTCTAGTCTCTTTGATTGTACAGGAGATGAGATGTCACTATGTTCTGGTTTAGTGAGTATTGTAGTCACTGACAAGAATATGTTAGGTGGAGTGTATAAACTAGGTGAACCACACCCACTACCACACCCCTTTATATTACACTTGCTAAATCTTTCAATAATTCTTTTTTCTAACTTGTAAATTTATCAGTACAATAATTCATGATTATCTAATATTATATAACAACATTATTATTACTAATATTAATTATCTGTATTATATTAGGGGGCAGAATCATCCCAGAATGTCTAATCCCAAAACATCTAATAGTCAAAATGCTAATTTCAATAAATGGAACAAGTGCCAGTACTTACCTCAGTAGGGCCAAGTGTTAGAGAAGAAACTATTTAAAAAGAGCAGTCATGTCTATAGACTATTATACGAAGATTGAAAAGATTGGAGAAGGGACTTATGGTATCATTTATAAGGTAAGTCTTCAGTCACACTATATCTCTTACTTGTTATAAAGGCTAGTTATAAAGTCACTGGTAAGTTTGTGGCCTTGAAGAAAATACGTCTTCAGAGTAAGGAAGAAGGTGTGCCCAATATAGCTATTAGAGAGATTTTGATATTGAAGGAAGTTTAACATCCTAATGTTGTGACGTAAGTGAGAGTGTGTGTGTGTGTGTGTATTGTGAAGTAAGCCAAATGACATTTATACATTGATAAAATGGTTCGAAATAATCTCAACTCTCTCTCTCTCTCTCTCTCTCTCTCTCTCTCTCTCTCTCTCTCTCTCTCTCTCTCTCTCTCTCTCTCTCTCTCTCTCTCTCTCTCTCTCTCTCTCTCTCTCTCTCTCTTCTCTCTCTCTTTTTCTATCTCTCTCTCTCTCTCTCATACAGACTCAAGGAAATAATCTATCAAGATTCTAAGTTCTATCTTGTTTTTGAATTCATGAGTATGGACTTAAAGAAATATCTTGATACTATTCCAGCTGGACAGTATATTGATCCAGTATTACTAAAGGTAGTAATGGATACATGATTTGATAGATGGATACATGGATTGACAAATGGATACATGAAATAATATTTAATGTAAGGTAGTCTGTTAATGAAGCTATTGTTGTATTGAGTATGGATTGTGTTAGACTTATGATGTGTTTTGTCTTGTCTTCTTAGATGTTAAGTACATATTACAATATATTTTTATCTAACATAAATAACTTACAATAGCTTATCTACTTTAATCATTAGTCTAACATAGAAAGTGATTTTGAAATATCTTGTCTGATATATTTTATCTTACGATAAAAATTATCTTGAGATATCTCATCTTAGGACAAATTTTCAGTAGGACAAAAATTACTATGAGATAACTATAATACATAGTAAATATATCAGGTCATGTTACAGGGTTAACTTGTCCACCTCGCCATCTTGGTACAAGCTTTTGACTTTCTTCATCATCTTCATCATCTTGTTCAACCTCTTCACTCTAAATGAGAGGAGACCCCTATCATTTAGTACATCAATTACATTTCATTACTAACTGGTTTCTCCAGAACATAATGACCTAATTGTTGTACTCTAAAATCAAATGAGTATTTCCCTGCTCCATGAGGCTAATATATCACAATATACTTAATATAAATCACAATAGTATGTGTACCTGATCTCCAAGGAAATTCCCTTTATATTTATAGCCGGGAAAAATGAGTTCTCCTGTTCCCTCACGTCGTCCATTGACCCACTGTCCTACATACTGTATTGAGATAAAGTTTATCACATATGTCAATAATAATACCTGAGCTCCAGTTTGTTTGTATGTATATGTACCAGTACCATGACGTAGGTTAGTGTCCCATTCTCCCTCATATGTGTCTCCATTAACATAAGTGTATTTACCAATACCTTGACGAACATCATTATACCATTGACCTATCAATAATACATTATTGTTGTCATTTTATTGTTGTATCATCATTACCTTCATATAGAGATCCATCTGGATAATAAAATGTACCCTTTCCATGTTTTAAATTGTTTTCATATTGTCCATCATAGCGAGCACCAGATTTAAACTTGTACAAACCCTAAATGCTCTCTATAAAGAAAAGTTTAAGTAAATATCACTTACTTGTCCATTTCTCTTGCCATCAACATATTGACCTTTGTAAGTGTCTCCATTTGGAAGGACTGCTAACCCTTGTCCATGACGTTCACCAGCTTCATTTCTCTCTCCTTCATAAGTCTACAAAGAGAACGTCAGTACTAGTATAGTATATTCTACTGTTAACTTACTCCTAAATTAGGTCCCTGATCTTCTCCTTCTTCAGATTCAACGTCAGACATGATTACTATTACTTACATTTGTTTGTTCAATACGGTTACTATGGTAACATTGACCGCCATGTTATAAATCAAATTTAATTTTTTCATAGTCATTACTAATTAATTATTCATAGGATGTAACAATGAGTGAAGTAGTTTTATTAGAGCTAAGAAGGAACCTCATGATAATTATGAACAGGTAATACTACTCTCAAATGATAATCTATATTGTCTTTACAGGTTCTCAGTCAAGTTGGTTATAATGTACAATATATACCAGTATTAGAATTTAAGTTTATATCACAATATGATTTGGAGGTGTGTCTAAAACAGTCTCATCAATTTGATGGTACAGTTATTAGTTATATATTCTAATATTATTTTTAATACAGGATTAGTATTTACCAGTCAGACATCAGTACAGTCTATAGTAGCACAAGTTAATAATATAGGTACATTTAATATTATCATCAGTGGTAGTCATTATAATGTGATTAGAAATATTTAAACAAAGCTGGTCTCATTTACCAGTATTTGTAGTAGGACAAGCTACTGAAGAATGTGGTCAGTATTATTAGTACAATAGTTTCTAATAATTTGTATTATTTTAGTAAGGACACAACTTGGATTAGATAGAGTGTTAGGATCATCTGGTAATGTTGAATTATTGAGTGATGTCATTATTAAATGTGAGTTCATTTCTATATACACTATATTAGTTGTTATTGTAGCTAGATCTCTTAATGATAAACCACTCTTATTTCCTTGTGGTAATTTACGTAAAGAAACATTACCTCAACGACTACATGAAGCTGGTATTGGATTACATTCTCTAACATGTTATGAAACATGTCCTCACTCACAACTTGATACAAATATTAGAACACTGGTTAGTATCTATCTATCTATCTTTTATCTCTTTATCTAGAACTGGAAGGATGGGACAAATGTTGTGTTTTTCAGTCCATCTGGTGTTCAATTTGCTTTTCCCATAATCCAGTCAACAGTACATGATATACACTCACTAAATGTCAGTATATTATATAGTACATTATATTATTGATGTTAGTATTATAGTATTGTGCTATTGGACCCACTACTGCTGAGGCTCTCTCTGCTGTAGGTATATCACCAGTGGTAGCTAAAAAACCGACTCCACAAGAAGTACTAGCAATACTACAAACTATTAAACAATAAATTTATTTTTAATTCCACATAATTCATTAATGATTGAAGTATTAATCAATACATTTACTTAATGTAATACGTGGTATAATGTTCATTGACTGAAGCTCTTGAAATAACAGTTTACAAGCATAGGGTATCTTGAGAGATGATATATGACCAGATGATTGACAATAATGACACCTACATTATTATAATAATAATATATTAACTATATTATAATATAATAGAGAACTTACCATCCTGAGTAGCCTAGTAGACCACATTGACCACAGACATCAACTTCAAATATATCACTAGAAATCATGAGACGTTCTAATAGTAACAGACTAGCTCCATATCCAATAAGACAATCTCTTTCCATCTCACCGAGACGTAGGCCACCATCACGAGAACGACCTTCAGTAGGTTGACGAGTAAGAACTGCACGAGGACCACGTGATCGAGCATGCATTTTATCTAATACCATATGTTTGAGTTTTTGATAATAGACAGGACCAAAGTAGATGTAAGCTTGTAATGGTTCACCAGTTATACCAGATGTGACATAATCCTTACCAGCATAGTTAAATCCATTACGTATTAAATCAGCGCTGACATCAGCAACTTTATCACCACCAAATGCTGTTCCATAATGAAATTGTCCATCTAACACTCCAGCTTTACCTGCTAACAACTCAATGAGTTTACCAACAGTCATACGAGATGGAAAACCATGAGGATTCATAATAATATCAGGACAGATTCCTAAATCAGAAAATGGCATATCTTCCTGTTGTACAATAAGACCACATACTCCTTTCTGTCCGTGACGGCTACTAAACTTATCACCAATTTCAGGACGTCTTGTGTCACGTAAAAGAATCTTGATCAAATAAGATTCCTCAGAATTAGAAGTTACTAATACTTTCTCAGCATACACATCTGTAGGACCTTTGTAGTTGACAGGAGATTCTTTATAACCATCCTGTCTTCCCATTGTACCAGGTGTCTGTTGCTGGAGGGGCTGTGTTACAAGTGGTATTGACTTGTTAACCAATGTCTGTCGATTACAAACCTTCTCTCCAGGGGACACGATACCATCTTGATCTAGTGGTTCATGTTTCCATATAGGTTTACCACTATGAGCATCACGACTTGGACCCATAATACGATCAAAACTTTGATTAGCATAACGTTTTAATGAGCAGACTTGTTTACGATATACTAGACAACGACCAAACCCTCGATCAAGTGAAGCTTTATTGAGAATGAGAGCGTCTTCAATATCATAACCAGAATAACTCATAACAGCTACAGTAGCATTTTGTCCAGCAGGTAACTTATCAAACTGAATTAAATCAATAGTTTTTGACTTGACTAGAGGAGCTTGTGGATAGACCAGTAAATAGAGTAAAGTATCAATACGATTTTGTTGGTTATAAGCTATAGTTCCCATTGCCTGTTTCCCCATAGCACACTGGTAAGTGTTACGAGGTGACTGGTTATGATGAGGATAAGGAATGAGACCAGCACACACACCAAGTAATGTAAATGGCTCTATTTCAAGATGTGTAGTGGGTTCTGTGATATTTGACTCATAAAGAGCTATAGAGGAGTCATTCTCTTCATTAACATCTAGATACTCCACTAACCCTCGCTGTAAAAAGTCTTCAAATTCCATTCCTTTTGATAGCATATCAATATGATCTGAAGTGACCCTGGGTTGACCTTTCTCCACGATAATATAAGGTCTACAGACACGCCCACTATCACATGATATATTAACACAATGATGATGATGATCAGGATATATTGATACAAATTCACTCAGTCTACGACATCTTCGAAGGAGACGAAACTTGTGAATGAGTCCTCTGTAATCTTGAACTACTCCCAGGATGTTACCATTCAATAACACCAGATATACCGATGTACTAGATACCTCTTCACCAGACAAGTAGCGAATATCTTCAACTCCCAAATTAAAAGCTAGTCTCTTAATAGGAGCCTCATCTTGGTCAGTTGTAACATGAGTCATTAAAGCTAAGTTTTTAACAAGACCACAAGCCTCACCCTCAGGTGTATCAGATGGACATAACATACCCCATTGAGAGGGTTGAAGAGAACGTGGACCACTAACTTTACGAGTCTTCTCAAATTGACTGGTAATTCTGGTCATGTGACCTAGGGCAGAAATAAACGAGAGACGAGAGAGAACTTGAGTAACACCGGCACGTTCCATTTTGAATCTCTTCAGTGTCCAATTACCAGTGGAGATAGCGTTATCTAGACCATGAGTAATCTGGTCTTGTCTCATGTGACGTACTACATCAAACTGTTGAGCTCTTTGTTTAGGAATTGTTTGGTCAGCAATTCTCTGGAGCTCAGAGTTGAACTTTTTAAAGAGATCTTCAAAAAGTAAAGATAATAACTGACCAGCTAATTCCAGTCTTTTGTTGCCATAGTAATCTCGATCATCAACTTGATTCTCACGTTGTGCTATTATAACACGACGTACCATTAGAGCTAAGAAGACAGACTTCATACGATAATCACCTCCTTCAACTGGTATATGTGCTAAGACAAGATTTGATAACACCTCTTGAGCTTCTTCAACTTTAGTCTTACGTCTTCCCCATGTACTTCTACGAGTCTTTGTTCCTATAAACTCCAAAGCTTGTTTTCGTGCGAATATTTGAAGACTGGCACATTCTTCAAGAGAGGGTGCAAATGTTGACAGTATATGTTCCTCACAACCTACTGTCTGTACTATCTCTTGGTCACTAAGTACTCCCATAGCTTTAAATACAGATACTATTGGGATATCATCAGTAAATGAATTATGTTTCAAGTAAAAGCGACCTGATTTAACAATGAGATTTGTTCGACTTTTACGCTCATGAGTGGAACTAGTAACAGAACATCCAATGTTACCCTTCCTGTCGAGATCCACAATGATACGATTCTTTGAAAGCTGTTCTTGAATTAAAATGACTTTCTCAACTCCTCTTACAATAAAATACCCTCCGGGATCAATCGGACACTCATTGAGTCGGGCCATATCTTTAACTGATATATCAGATAGTATACAATTTGAACAACGTAACATAATTGGCATACGACCAATAGGTAGTCCTTTACGAATGACCCTTTGAGCCCCTCTTGTATATTCAATATCTACTGTTATAGGAGCTGAGTAAGTCATGTCTCTAAGACGACATTCATGAGGTGAGATAGGTTTTGTCACATTAAAAGACTCTTCAACTTCAGGTCTACCAATATATATATTGAGGTACTTGAGATAAAAGTTAGGATCAGCGTCACTCATAATCATATCATTTGCTCTAACTATTTTCTTGATCTCAGTATTAATGAAATAATTAAAGGAGTCTATATGCTGTTTTACTAATCCTCTGACTTTTAAGAAAGCAGGTAATAACTTCCATTTGTCTTGTACTGTACGTATAGGTTGAGCTATGTTCACTCCATCATAGAGACACTTTGGTAATACATCGTCTTCATCAGGATCACCATTGGGATAAAACTCTGCCATTGAACACCACGTGGTTGTATCATCGACCACCGCCCACTTTATTATAGTACTATACGAAGTTAGGAGAGGAAGGTAATAAAATTAATAGGGGTTTACCATAATATCATATTTTATTTTTTGTAGGTTGTCTCTATTATTTTATCTTATTTAAAAGACTTAAAATAAAGTTAGTACAATATTATACACAATGTGTACAATGATCAGTGTATCAATAATTTAGTAAAGTCATTGAACAATGGTAGACTCTGTTATCTATTTGGATTATAATGCAACTACTCCATTAGCTCCTGAAGTAATAAAAGTAATTACTCAATCATTACAGGAGCACTGGACTAATCCCAGTAGTAGTTATGGTACATAATAAACATTATATTAATATTTATAATATTGTCTTCAGATAAAGTCTCTAAACTAGCTATTAAAAATGCCAGAGAGCAGATTGCTAACATGATCAACAGTTCAACTGAAGGTAAGTAGATTATTAATGTTATATAACAATTATAATAATTTAATAGATGTTGTATTTACTTCTGGAGGTACAGAGGTAGTCTATTGTGGGTAATTGATGTTATTATTATGTCCCCTTTATTCTAGAGCAATAATATAGTATTTTATAGTGTTACTAATAGACCAATTAACAATAGTAACAAGAGGAGCATTTGTCCTCATATTATAGCATTTTGTATTGAACATGTGTCTGTTTTAAGTCCATTACAACAACTAGTACACGATGGAGTCATTGGTACATAACAACAATACATTATATAGTAATACTGATATTGTATAGAGCTAACTATCTTACCACTGATGGAAGGGACTGGAGCAATTAGTGTTGATAGTATTATGAAGGCTATACAACCTAACACAATATTAGTGACTGTTATGTTAGCTAATAATGAGACAGGAGCTATACAAGTAAGTATAGTAATATGTTTGAATATAATATTGTTGGTGTATTAGCCTGTAAGAGAGATCTGTGAGGCTATTGGGAAGTATAATGAAGTACATAGTCCATCTAGAGTATTAGTTCATACTGATGCTGCTCAGGTAATCTTTAGATAACTGATTAAAATACTATCTTTTTCAGGCCATAGGAAAGATACCAGTAGATGTACAAGAACTAGGAGTAGACTATTTAACAATTGTAGGACATAAGTTCTATGGACCACGTGTTGGAACACTCTATGTTAAAGACCTAACAACTGGTGGAACACCTTATCACCCTCTATTATATGGAGGTGGACAGGAAAGAGGATATCGTCCTGGGTCAGTAATACATTGTAATAAGATATCTTATATTAACTCTATAGAACTGAGAATACTCCTATGATAGTAGGTTTAGGCAAAGTAAGGGACGATAGTTTGATTTATAATTCATTTAATGTTATAGGCAGCTCAACTTGTAACAGAACACCTTAGTGAATATAATAGTCATATGAAAACTATTAGAGATTATTTAGAGTCTCAACTACAGGTCTGTACTTTCCTCATCTCCTCAATATTATCATTATATAGACTGTATTTGGTGACCAACTTCATTTCAACAGTCACTTTTCAGTAGATACTTTACCTAATACTTGTAATGTGTCACTGATAGGCTCTGGACTAGAAGGTAGAATGATGATGTCATAATGATCTAATCATATTCTGCAGGATTCAAGATACTGAGTTTGTTAAAACATTGTCAAGCAAGTGCTGGAGCAGCCTGTCATTCTAATTTTATAAAGTATGGCTCACATAATGTAGTATTATATTATAAGTATTGTCTGTTAGACCATCTTCAGTGCTATTAGCTACTGGTATACCAGACTCTATAGCTATAAATGCATTAAGGATAAGTGTAGGCTGTCAGACAACTACTAAAGATATTGATCTCTTTATTGAAGATCTTAAAGATGCTATCAAGATAGTCACAACACAATGAACTATAATGAAATCCTAGACAATGTTTAGTGTGTAATATACTAATATATGTAACATTCCTATGTGTGCTCTATGGAGTCTCAAGTCTTTTAGTAATAAGTTTCTCTCTCTACCCAACCTGTAATAATACCAGTAATTAAAGGGGTCAACAATTAATTACTTACTTCCTGGGTATCTACGTAATATCAATTTACGTATTTCGTCATAGATAAAGATCAGGATAGAGAAGGTCAGTGCTACACACCACCATTCCAAACGTAACCCCTGCATTCTCAGAGCAACATCTAGTCCTGGACAATATGCTAGAAATATAGCCAGAGCTGTCTCAAAGATCAGACCAAATGTCAAATAATGGTTCCTATTATAGAAACACTGATAGCATGAAGTTATTAAATTGCTCTCACTTAAATCCTTGTTGAAAGAGAGAATTTTGTCTTGTCTTACAGATAATGAGGTCAGCCCATTGTACTATAACAATACTGACAAAGAAACCAGTATGACAGGTATATTCCAGCTTTTTACGATATTCATAGGTCTAGAAAATATATAAAAAACTTTTTTAGTTTGTAAGTTGACTCACCCACTCTTGTCCAAAACTATCAGTTACATAAACACTTCCATCATCCCACATTTCTCTAAGTCCTAGCAATGTCAAAGGCAGAAAACCATTTTCTCCCATTATAACAAAGTACGTAAAGAAACCAGCTAATGCTTGCATCATACCAATTTGACCATATGCCATACTAATCAACCTGAATATGAGATATTAGTAATTGAATATTAATACTCATGACACAGTTAGACAAACCTTTTGTTAACTAGTTTATCACGTTTAGCATCTCGTGGTTTTCTCTCCATAATATTACTCTCTGGTTGTTCGTATGCAAAGGAGATGGCTGGTACCATATCAGTTCCTAGATCAATAAAGAGGATAGTGATAGTGCCAAGAGGAAGTGGGATAAAGGCCACAATAAACAACAAAAATGGAGTAATCTCGGGTATATTTGATGTCAAAGTATAGGCCACAGATTTCTTCAAATTGTCAAAAATCAGACGACCTAATATCAATAGTAATTAATATCATAATGAAGGGGTCAGTCTACCTTGTTCTACTCCAGTTACTATAGATGCAAAATTGTCATCTAACAAAATCATATCAGCAGCTTGTTTAGAGACATCAGATCCTGTAATACCCATAGCAACACCTAAATCATGTAATAAAACCAAGTTATCAGTATACAAGTCATTATACCAATATTAGCTCTCCTTAATGCAGGGGCATCATTTACTCCATCTCCAGTCACAGCCACTACCCAACCAGCATGACGACAACCTTCTACAATACAAAGTTTCTGAGTTGGAGATGTACGAGCAAATACAATTTCAGGATAACTGGTTAATATTAAATCAACTTCATTATCTGACATATCCTAGTAATATATAAATAGTATTAATATATAATTTAATATTACCAGTAACTCTGTGCCATGAACTACAATAGCTTTAGCTCTCCTGTGCATGGAGGACAGTCACTATATCATACAGTAGATTATTACCTAGGATCAACTTGGTCTACTGTAGTACCAGTCATTTCAGCAATTTCATCAGGAGTATTATTACCTTTAATATAATAATGTACTGACTATTGTCGTTAAACTACTAACATACCAGGACTTATAATACCAACACAGCGAGCAATAGCTTTAGCAGTAATAGGATGATCACCAGTCACCATAATCACCTAGGTACAATATATATGTATATTATATTATATATGATTGTACTGACTTTAATTCCAGCTGTCCTACATTTAGATACAGCTTCAGGAACATTAGATCTTGGAGGATCAATCAGTGATACTAACCCAACAAAACAAAGTCCATCTAATGGAAAATTAACCTACAAATAAACTTGATAACAATCCATAAATTATAAACACTATTATACATCCTCAGAATTAAATGAGTAATTCTTAGGGAAGTTCTCCTCAGGTAAATGATAATGACAAAATCTAAAGGACATAGTCATAATAGTTATATAATATACTCTAGTACCCTAGTATACGCTCTCCGAGTCCACCTAACTCAAGGTAGGCTTCATTGAATAGCAAAATTCTCATCAATAGGATGCTCCTGTAATTAATAAACATTAATAGATAATGATAACATTATCACCTCTCCATTATCCATGTATGTTTTACATCGACTCAATATCCTTTCTGGAGCTCCTGTAACAACAATAGTTAATTAAATATTAATTAATAAATTAATTCCACCTTTCATCACTAGTAAATAACCTCCAGTACTTGGGTTATCATGAATTGAGACCTATATTATATAATATATATTATATTATATTATATTATATTATATTATATTATATTATATGTATTCTAATGTAACAGTATATTTGAGAGCTAACTTGAAATTTATTTGTGGAATTAAAAGGTATCTCTACTACTTTAGGATGACTGTCTCTCAAATCTTCAGCACTACCAACTTCTAATTCAAAACATTTTAGAAGAGCTGATTCAGAAGCATCTCCACAACATTCCCTTAACAGAAGATGACCCCTGTTATTAATGAGTATTAACTAACTTGTCTAATATATTAACTGTCTCTTGTCCTTCTTTGAAATATGCTCTGTTACATAACCCAATAATTCAAGCTAATACATTCCATGTTGGAGTTGGTTCCTACTATAATAATGAACTATATTATATAATTACATGGAACTTACTCTTCTAGTATGTTCAGGATGGAGTGGATTTTCATCAGTATTAGCACCCCATATACTGCCATCAAACCACATATGTGCTATTTTATATTGTCATAATGAGTGTAGGCGTTAAAATACTTACCAACTGTCATTCTGTTCTGAGTCAATGTTCCAGTTTTATCAGAGCATATCACAGATGTAGAACCAAGTGTTTCCACAGCCTCCAAGTTATGAACTAAACAGTTTTTCAACCTCATTTGTTGAGCAGTTAACGAGAGACAAACCTGTAGTACACCCCTATCATAAAGTCTATTAATTAAATGCATAATACCATACAGTGACTGTAGCTATTAGTCCTTCTGGTACATCAGCCACAATGATACCAATAAGAAATGCAACAGCATCAAGCCAGTAATAACCCAGTATAAGGCCAATAGTAAAAAAGGAGACTCCTAATATCACTGCTACCACTGAAATATTAGTGATAAGATGAACATCCAATTATATGAGGTATATTATAGGAACATGGAGTGGGATTCTAAAATTAAATACATTCAATAAAATCATAAGTAAATTCTATATAAATTACTTGTTCTCTGTCCTGATTAGTAAGATAAATCCATAAATTTGTGGTCGTAATTGGAGGGGATTTACCAGTTACCATGACAACACTATCAATTTAAGCATAGTAATAAAGGTCATACTTTTAATGTGATGGGTTGGTATCCAACATAATGGACCTTTACTACTTAAAGAAGATGGTCAGACATTATAGGTACAGGGAGAAGGTGTTGCTATTAGTTCCAGAGAGAGAGGTAGGTCATGAGACCAAGTATTGTCTTAAACCTTAAACTATAATACTCTAAAGATATTTCACTATTTTACTTACCAATACAACAAGATTTGTTTAGTCTTTCAATAGTATAGAAAGTGGAGGAGTTGAGGTTACTATAGAGACAAAAATACATTGTTAACAATGGTCTAATTAATTGAATCTATTAATTTTATTGCTAATAAATAAAAGCGCGAATTATTGTTAATTGAAGATAGTTAGCAGTTAAATAGTCAAATCTGATTGGTCGAGGACTTGAAGTATATAAAGAACTGCGCTCAAAGTTTTATTATTTCTTGTCCAAGTTAGTTTGTAAGGAAGATGGTGTCCTTTTTGCTGTGAAACTAACTATACTCTACACTACAATGTCTACCTCATCTCTACAGAAACCTTCTCTCTCACTTACCGAGTCAGTTTTAAGACAATCCTTTGAGGTCTCCTAGCTGGTCGTCCATTAGGAGTCAGTGAACACAATCTATCTCTAAAGAACTGATGTTCCTCCATTACCAGCCCCACCTAACTAAGACCACACCCTAGCTATTTTTAACTCTTTGTATACTGTGTAGTGTGGTAGTCTACTCCTGGCTATTGTGAACTGGTACATTGTATATTCAATACTATATTGGTAATATATTTAATATATTGTATCTAATACTGAACTGTATACATATCTATTTTATAAAATTTATTTATTCTTTTCTAGTTTATAAAAGTTCCAGTTGTAGCCATTACTCATGGACAAGACCACCTCATCTCTGTCTGTGACATACAATTAACTAATGCTATGATATTTAATTAATTCTTTTAATCATAGGGGTTAGTGTTATTATCCTCATCATTAGATTCACAGTTTTGAGTGTCGACATCTTTTACAAGGTAAGTCTTCAGTCACACTATATCTCTTACTTGTTATAAAGGCTAGTTATAAAGTCACTGGTAAGTTTGTGGTCTTGAAGAAAATACGTCTTGAGAGTGAGGAAGAAGGTGTGTCCAGTACAGCTACTAGAGAGATTTCAATGTTGAAGGAAGTTCAACATCATATTGTTGTGACGTAAGTGAGAGTGTGTGTGTGTGTGTGTGTGTATTGTGAAGTAAGCAGAATGTCCTGATAGAATGGCTCAAAATAATTTCTCTCACTCATACAGACTCAAGGAAGTAATCTATCAAGATTCTAAGTTCTATCTTGTTTTTGAATTCATGAGTATGGACTTAAAGAAATATCTTGATACTATTCCAGCTGGACAGTATATTGATCCAGTATTACTAATGGTAGTAATGGATACATGATTTGATAGATGGATACATGGATTGACAAATGGATACATGGATGAATAGATAAATGGATTAATAGATAAACATATAACTGAATGGATGGATGTATGGATTAATGGATGGACATACAGATACCAATCTACAATGAACATACATTATAGTAGTCATATCCATTGTAGATGTTCTATTATTAATATTATTATTTACTTGAGGTATCACTCTCTCTCTCTCTCTGACCCCTTTTTAAATTACACAGGTAGTAACACTGTGGTACATGGCCCCTAAAGTATTACTTGGTTCATCACAATATTCTTGTCCCATTGATGTGTGGAGTATAGCTTGTATATTTGATGAAATGTCTAATAAAAACCTTTATTTCAAGGAGACTCTGAAATTGATCAACTCTTCCAAATTTTCAGGTTTATCAAACAGGTTTTATAAACTGGTTTAACTAGTTCCACTGTAGGATTTTGGGCACACCTAATGATACAACATGACCTAATGTAACAGAACTTTAAACCAAATTTCCCTAAATGGATTGGTAAGACAATAAAACAAGTTTGTCCTTGACTTGATACAGCAGGCTGTGACCTATTAATGGTAAGTTATTGTTGAGTGATCCTTTTAATTCTAGTTGTATTTAATATCAGGAAATGTTGGTTTATAATCCTGGGAAGAGAATGTCAACAAAGACTGCTATACAACATCCTTATTTCAGTGATTGAGACAAGTCAGGTCTACCTGATACAGTGCAGTCTTAAGAAGATGTCATACAGTACTATTTTATGTGTCATTAACTGTATACTGTATTAACACACACTAATACATGTGAATGGAATACGTTCTAATAAATAAAATGACTTGTATATTCTAAGATTACTTGTTTTATGATGGAACTTGTGAGTAGTGAGTTGTCCTCAATTAAAATAAGTGAGAGGTTCTTATTAAGGGCGTGTCTGTAGAAAAGATGGCTACATCTAGATCAGGTTTGACTACATTATTATAATAGTTATCTATTGTTATGTGTGTGTGTGTGTCATGTTCTACAGATTATTATTTACCTACAAAGAGGTCTCATCACTCCACACATATAGTGGGTGACTACCTCTACATGTGGGGTGGTGATATAGATGGTCTCCCTAGTGTACATGATAATGAAGTCAAACGGAGGATGACCTCTGTTATTGAGTTATTTCACTTACCAACTGGTAGGTGGGAACAACGACCTACCAATGGAAAACCTCCACTGGGTGTCTATTTTTATACCTCAACTGTTATCAGTAACAGGATCTACTACTTTGGAGGCGATTGTAATCATGACCAGTGTCATCATAATAGTCTCAACTCATTAATAACAGGTTCACTTACATGGAATGAACTGTTCCCAACTAATCCAAGTATGGGTCCAATGATGAAGTCACGTTGTGGGATGATATCTCTTACATTCAATAAAGTGGATTATCTACTGGTAGTTGGTGGATTTGGTCCACGTCCCACCTCTCCACAACCTGGTGCTCAGTATAGTGATGCTTATGGTGGTAGTGCTCGTACTAATGAGCACCACTACTATCAGTTATCCAGTGGTAAGAAGATCAATATATCATGTTATCAATACATTATACATCAAGTACAATTTTATAACTGTTTGTATTTCAGGTCAGTGGATAATACCAGAAATTAGTGGAGAACGCCCACCTCCTTGTCATAGCTTCACTCTTACATCACTATCAAATAACAGAGCTCTGTTATTTTGTGGTTTTACTCCTAATGGTACTGTTAACACTGTGTATATTGCACATTGTACAAAGACTGCAGTGGTGAGTACAATATGTACTAAGTTAAAGTGTTTAGTTACTGTATAATATTGTGGAGTAATCAAGTTTAAAGTTTGAGAATGTTGAATGAACTAAATTTAGAGTATAGTGTCTTTATATTATTCTTAGGAAGTGTTTTATTTATGAACAAGTGATTCACTGTTTGTTAATATTTCTTTAGTCAACTTAGAGGTTATAGTGATAACTGAAACATTCCTATAGTCAACTATAGTGATACCATATTTCCTTGACTAAATGTCACTCTTGAATAGTAGCCTCCCTTTTTGTATATCAATGAAATTGATGATGACCTTGAATAAATGCTGTAATGTCTGCTTAACAAAATTGTCTATTACTAAATTGTTCTGTCTAAAAGTTAACAACACAAAAAAGAAATTTTCTTTTAAAAAATCTTTTATCAGTCATTAAATTAAATAGCTGTAGTTTGATAAAGTCCTTAAACAATTGAGTTGACAAGGAGGTAATATTTACTTAAAACTCCTGTCAAAGCTTGATCTATCATTTACTAACTGATATACAAAGTTTAAAGCTATTGTTTATCAGGAATGTTCATAATCACTTCTAACTCTAGAAACTTTAATGATTGACAATTATATTTTAAATACTGTCCTTGATTAGACAATGTCATCAAATAGTAAATTTCCCTGTTGTTAATGAATATTGAAATAGATGTCCCAGGTCTTATTGAAGGAAATATGGTAACTAAATTAAAATCCACATAAAGTATAAAATGAGCAATATTCTTAAACATTTCCCAGTATACAGTATTAATTACTGCTATGTTAATTGTATAATATGTTAACTTGAGTATTATCTACCCAGCACTGGGAGAAGATAAGTAAACCACTTTTCAAACCAGTGAATTGGCCTCAGAGTAGAGATAGTCATGCTACCACTATTATCAGTGACCATCATGTGATGATGGTAGGTGGATTTTCTGAACGCGATGTTATTGCAGACAGCTGGTTATTTAACATTGATACAAAGACATGGACAAAGGTTAGTTACTAGTTATCATGTGACCTAACTCTAACACAAAGTGAGTTAATGTCTATGATCTACAGTATGAGGGGACATAATAAAGTGTGACTATTTGAACTTTGACCTCTGAAAATAACCCTCATCTATAGAAAATTTATAATTAATAATAGTTATTGTTTTTTATGATCTGGTTTTATAAGTGTAGTCCTGACACTATAGTATGTTAACATTTATGATAGTATAGTCTTTTGATATATCTGATTTGTTTCTAGTTGTAATTCAGTTATTAAAGACTGTACATAAGTACTTATGTTCATGTTTTAAAGTCTTGTAACATGTCAACTCTACCAGTTGATACAAAGTTTTAGTCTGTTACTAGAGTACATGTATCCACTGATGTTACATGTATAATGACTAGTTTTGTAGTAATATCATAACATCATTATTATAATGTCATATAGTACACTATATTCCATCTTATAGCTCACTCTACCAGAGTCAGTGACTAAGAGACTTGGCCACTCCCTCTCAGTATGGAATGTGTCACCTACCACTGTATGGGTAGTACAATTTGGTGGAATGGCAAGTCGATTTATGGGATTGTTTAGTAATAAACTCAATGATACTACAGTGCTAGAACTTAGTAAGTACTGTCTATTGATGATAGTATTTGTTATATAGTACACACACACATTATCAGTATTATCACAGTATGATATAGGAGTGTTGACACACTAACTGTTTGTATTACAAACTAGTCTCATAACTCAATACTATTGTAACATACTATATCTCTCACTGTAGTATGTAATAATGACCAATGGTCTCTAGAAGATGTAATAACTAACCTGAGGTCAACTGAAGAATATCAACTTAAGCTACGACAGAAGAGACAAGAAACATCTGTACAACCTTTTGTGAGACATGGACAACCTCAACTTACTGTCCAATCTCCTACATGTCTTCAACCTTCTTCTTCATCAAGTCAAGAGTCACAAGAGAAAGATAGAGAAATCCAACGATTAACACAACAACTTGAAGTTACCAACAAAGAGCTAGAAGATACCAAACAACAGCAGATAGATTTAACAAGAGCTCTTCAAGAGGACCTTCAAACAAAAGAAAGACAACTAAATCAACTACATCGAGAACTTCAAGAGAAACAACAAACTCAAGCTACACTTCAACATGAACAAAGATTACTTCAAGAACAGCTACAGGATAGTCAAGAGAGGGAAAGAGTACTGCGTGAAGAGTGTGATGACCTTCGCCGAGAACATGAAAATATTGAACAAGATCTTCGTCAACAACTCCAAGAGTCAACATCTGCTCTTCAACAAACACGTCAAGCTAATGTCACTCTTCAACAAGAAGTTCAACAGTTACAAGAACAGTCTCACTGGGTAGTAAGAAGAGAGGAGATTGAGATGACTGAGGAGGTCCTTGGGAAAGGAGGTTGGGGAGAAGTCAAGGTGGCTAAATTTCGTGGCCTTAGAGTAGCTGCCAAATGTCTTCATGAAGTTATCCTGTCACCATATAACATATCAGTTTTTACAAGAGAAATGGAGATTGCTGCTCGAGTACGTCATCCTAATCTCCTTCAGTTCATAGGAGCCACTCGAGTGGGTACTCCTATCATCCTATCTGAATTAATGCCAACAAGCCTTCGTAAAGAGCTAGAAACTGGTCCTCTACCCTATCCTGCTGTTCTGACTATCAGTGAAGATATAGCCTGTGGTCTCAACTATCTCCACCTCTTTAAACCAGACCCAATACTACATAGAGATGTCAGCACTGCTAATGTCCTTCTGCAGCCAATTAGTGGTGGGTGGAGAGCCAAGGTATCAGACTATGGTTCAGCTAATCTTCAACCAATGATTGGTAGAACAGTCAATCCAGGTAATCCAGTTTATTCTGCTCCAGAAGCTGGTGTACCAAGAGACCATTCTCCTGCAATGGATGTTTACAGTTATGGTGTTGTCTTGATTGAAATGATGATCTGTCGTATTCCTGAGGTAGCTCAGAGACAACTTCATATTAACAGTATTCGACGACCGACATTTAAAGCTCTTATTGAACGATGTTTGAAGGAGAATCGTAGAGAACGTCCAACAATGTCTGAGATCATAAGAGACTTCAATGAGACCATTTAATAGTAGACAATAATATAGTGTGTGTTACAATATTAGTAGTGAGTTGATTATAATGGTTAGTTTAGTTATTGTACTATGTGTGATCATTATAATAATATTACCATATTTGGACATTGCACTATCTCAAAGTTTCTATTCCTTTTGTGGTAGTATTTAGTAGTTTGTATATTACTGTTGTATTACTGTGTGACTAGATTATTATTAGTATTGAGTGTATTACCATATATGGACATTATGAACATAATTAGTATTACTTATGAATAATCTTTTGAGTGTGACCTTTTTCATTTATTAATTTTATATTAACAAGTTATTATTTATAATATAATAAGTTGATCTTTAAAATGGTCCACCTCCTACTATGTCAAGATTTCATATGAATTGACTACATTTATAAAGATGTCGGTGAACTTGTTGTTGTAGTAGCTTCAAAAAGATGGTTACTTGTTATATATATTGTAGAATATCTCTTATCTGGTCATTGGTTGGTCTAGTTTGACTAGCTAGGGACACCTTCCTTTCATAGGATACAGTACATATTACAACTTTTGATATTAGACACTGTCTTAAGTATAGAGGTGTCCTCAATATAGGGATTGTATAATACACTAAAGTATTAGTATGGGACTAGAACAAGTGTTCTAAATATAGAGAGTGTCCTTACTGGGAGGTTCCACATTATTACATAATATGTTTCACTTTTAGTCAAGCTACCACTTGTTACTATTGAGTCAGAAGGTCCATTGGTTTCCATGGCTACACATACTCCACTACATTGTGGTTCAATACCTGTATCAGTCTCGTTTGCCATTCATGATAAGTGGGTGTGGTTACATTAGTAACTATGATGTAATATTGTCCTCTAGATGGTCTAGTCTTCTTGATCCTACAGGAGGTGAGATGTCACTATGTTCTGGTTTAGTGAGTATTGTAGTCACTGACAAGAATATGTTAGCTGGAGTGTAAACTAGGTAACCACACCCACTACCACACCCTTTATATTGCACTAGCTAAACCTTTCAAAAATTGTATATTCTAACTTATAAATTTATCAGTACAATAGTTCATGATTATGTAATATTATGTAACAACAACAATATCATATCATAACAAACTAGTATGGTCTAGTATAACCTTGTTTAATAACTAGTATTAAGAAACTATTTCATTCATTAATTAATATTATTACTAATTATTAATTATCTCTATTATATTAGGGGGCAGAAGCATCCCAGAATGTCTAATCCCAAAACATCTAGTTTGAGGTCTCCTAGCTGGTTGTTCATTGGGAGTCAGTGAACACAATCTATCTCTAATGAACTCACTAGCCATTAGCCAAAAAAGTTAGGCATTAATTTTTAACCCCCTTTTGTGGTGCATACATCACATGATTCACAACTGTCTATATCTAGCACTTATGTTGATATAGCCGTGTGACCAGATCTACTTTAGCTTGTGAGTAGGTCTGAGGACGAGACTAAGTGAGCACCAGATTTAAACTTGTACAAACCCTAAATGTTCTCTATGAAAATAAATTTAAGCAAATATCACTTACTTGTCCATTTCTCTTGCCATCAACATATTGACCTTTGTAAGTGTCTCCATTTGGAAGGACTGCTAACCCTTGTCCATGACGTTCACCAGCTTCATTTCTCTCTCCTTCATAAGTCTACAAAGATAACGTCAGTACTAGTATAGTATATTCTACTGTTGACTTACTCCTAAATTAGGTCCCTACACTATATTAGTTGTTATTGTAGCTAGATCTCTTAATGATAAACCACTCTTATTTCCTTGTGGTAATTTACATAAAGAAACATTACCTCAACAACTACATGAAGCTGGTATTGGATTACATTCTCTAACATGTTATGAAACATGTCCTCACTCACAACTTGATACAAATATTAGAACACTGGTTAGTATCTATCTATCTATCTTTTATCTCTTTATCTAGAACTGGAAGGATGGGACAAATGTTGTGTTTTTCAGTCCATCTGGTGTTCAATTTGCTTTTCCCATAATCCACTCAACAGCACATGATATACACACACTAAATGTCAGTATATTATATAGTACATTATATTATTGATGTTAGTATTATAGTATTGTGCTATTGGACCCAGTACTGCTGAGGCTCTCTCTGCTGTAGGTATATCACCAGTGGTAGCTAAAAAACCGACTCCACAAGAAGTACTAGCAATACTACAAACTATTAAACAATAAATTCATTTTTAATTCCACATAATTCATTAATGATTGAAGTATTAATCATTACATTTACTTAATGTAATACGTGGTATAATGTTCATTGACTGAAGCTCTTGAAATAACAGTTTACAAGCATAGGGTATCTTGAGAGATGATATATGACCAGATGATTGACAATAATGACACCTACATTATTATAATAATAATATATTAACTATATTATAATATAATAGAGAACTTACCATCCTGAGTAGCCTAGTAGACCACATTGACCACAGACATCAACTTCAAATATATCACTAGAAATCATGAGACGTTCTAATAGTAACAGACTAGCTCCATATCCAATAAGACAATCTCTTTCCATCTCACCGAGACGTAGGCCACCATCACGAGAACAACCTTCAGTAGGTTGACGAGTAAGAACTGCATGAGGACCACGTGATCGAGCATGCATTTTATCTAATACCATATGTTTGAGTTTTTGATAATAGACAGGACCAAAGTAGATGTAAGCTTGTAATGGTTCACCAGTTATACCAGATGTGACATAATCCTTACCAGCATAGTTAAATCCATTACGTATTAAATCAGCGCTGACATCAGCAACTTTATCACCACCAAATGCTGTTCCATAATGAAATTGTCCATCTAACACTCCAGCTTTACCTGCTAACAACTCAATGAGTTTACCAACAGTCATATGAGATGGAAAACCATGAGGATTCATAATAATATCAGGGCAGATTCCTAAATCATTATGAGTGTAGGGGTTAAAATACTTACCAACTGTCATACTCTTCTAGTATGTTCAGGATGGAGTGGATTTTCATCAGTATTAGCACCCCATATACTGCCATCAAACCACATATGTGCTATTTTATATTGTCATAATGATCGTAGGCGTTAAAATACTTACCAACTGTCATTCTGTTCTGAGTCAATGTTCTAGTCTTATCAGAGCATATCACAGATGTAGAACCAAGTGTTTCCACAGCCTCCAAGTTACGAACTAAGCAGTTTTTCAACCTCATTTGTTGAGCAGTTAACATGAGACAAACCTGTAGTACACCCCTATCATAAAGTCTATTAATTAAATACATAATAACATACAGTGACTGTAGCTATTAGTCCTTCCGGTACATTAGCCACAATGTTACCAATAAGAAATGCAACAGCATCAAGCCAGTAATAACCCAGTATAAGACTAATAGTAAAAAAGGAGGTTTAGTCAGCTTTATATTTTTATAATAATTTGCACTGTCAGTTATCTAGTGAAGATATGATGACAGACAAAGTAGATAGACTAAATTTTGTCTCATCATTGACATATCAGCAACTTATTGTTGTAGTAACAACTGTGATATGAGCTGATTTATCAATGGTTCATAACTATGTACAATGTCACCTTTTTTGCCTATAACTAGCATTAAAAGGTGCTACATGATCCTGAGATTGTTTTTGTTTATAATAACTGTGATATGAGCTGATTTATCAATAGTTCATAACTATGTGCAATGCTACCTCTTTTTTTAGCTGACATGCAAAGGGTGGTAGGTGATCGTGAGATTGTTTTGGTTTATAATAACTGTGATATGAGCTGATTTATCAATGGGTCATAGCTATGCGCAATGCTACCTCTTTTTTTAGCTGAGATGCAAAGGGTGGTAGGTGATCTTAAGATTGTTTTGGTTTATGGAAGTTTTCATTCACTAAATTATTAAAATGTTGTATTTAATTGCTGATTAAAATAAAACAATCTAATACTCTTGTTGCAATAAGCACAGTAGCGCTTGGATGTGGCAGGAAAAATGACACTCTATTACACTATGATACAACTGTTAAGGTTGACTATAGTCTTATTATTTGGTTGAGTCTTTCACATTAAATTTGAATTCCAAGAACATAAATAACTTTTCCTTTTGATCACACAACAATATAAGTAATTATCACATTATGTGTGCCAGACAATAGAAAAACAACATATATTTGATTTGTAAGATTATTGAATGAAATTATTTTCTTGCTGTATTGCTGAAAAATTTGATATTAATTATATTTGGTGTATTAGTCTATAATGCCAAAAATTAAAGTCGGAGGTACTTAAATTTGTCCCAGTGTACCAGGTCCAGCTCTACATTGTAGCCACACCTACTCGATTATTATGCAGTAAAATTGTATTTGCAAAGCAGTCAATAGTATCTATGGAAACCTTTGTTCAATTTTATCATAGTTAAAAAAAGTATAGACTCCTATATCTAGACAAGGAGATGGTATGTAACGCCAAACATATCCTAACATGTCAATTACATGTTTTATAATGAAACAAGACCTTTGAGATAGAGTTGAATTTGAAATAGAGTTGCTAAAGTGCTTTGGTTTTAACTTCCTGTTAGAAGTTTGTTAAATAGACAAATTCTTAAAAGCTTTTGTTGATCCATTTTCTGCTGCTGCTCTTTAAAAAACTTTTAAAATAAAACAATTTTTACTATTACAGATAGTCTCAACTCTAATATGAAACTCCACCTACTACATGTTAAAATTTAATAATGGTTGAACTAGTGTCGACAATGTCCGGGTTAGATCTGCCAAAATTCAATTCTCCAACAAATCTCTAGCCATACAGTATATTTAATAGTTTAGACTTTAGAAAGCATTTGGGATTTAGGGCTTCATATATTTAAATTAAATCAACATGTTTGTATATACTCTTAAAAAAATCAGTTTGAAATGAATTTGTCACATTAGACACAACATAGTTTCATCTCAACAAATTGTTGAGCACCATTTTAAATGATACCTCCATTATTATCATCACCATAGCAACCATTTAAGTTAGAGTCATAGCAGTGTTTCTACTACCATGTACCAGTATAATAAATTGCACAATTACCACCACTATGTTGATCATTATCATTGTCTTTAGTAGAAAATTTCGTGAGGTTATGATATGCAAGAGAGTCTTCAGCAGTTCCATTATATCCAGATAAAAGGTAGAGTAACTGGCATATGCACTGTTACCATATATATCTCTCATATCAACTCGTAGTTGTGTAGATACACTTCCATTAGCTAAATGATGGATTTTACTTAGTCCTAGCCAATACTCTCCTGATAAGTTACCAAAACCACGAACATAATCAGTCCAGTTGAGATAGAAGACAATAGAGCCATCCATTCTTCTTTGAAAGACAGTCTATCCAGCACCATCAGTCTCCATGTCACAATAGGCCTATAGAGATATATAGTAAATATGAAAATAAATATACTACATCTGACCTCAAATGGAGTCCCTCCATCAGGATTGATAAGATACACACCATTGGTAGTAGTACCTACCTCATACCAGGTCTTACAGTCTAGTAGAGGTACAATAGCTATATCATATAATGAAATACATATGACACTATATAGTTGAGATTACCTGAACATGACTTAGGTCGTGTTGGTGGACATAAAAGTATCTTATTCCTTTCCTTATCTTCCAAATGTAATATCTTCCCATAGTTACCAATTCGACAGCAGTATTGTTCATATAGAGAGGGTCTCATGTTGTTCCATGTTGTCCCATGTTGTTCCATGTTACACCATACAGGGAGAGCATCCTTGTCCTACACTAGTAATACAAGGAGTTAGTAACATTGATACCAACAAGAAGATAGCCATAGTCAGAATTGTCATGCAGAAGAGTCTCTTTTTGATAATGAAGTGGTATATCAGTTCTGATTTCCTATTTTTCAGTAGATAACTTACCCTACATACAATAATGTATGGTATGTCATGTACATTAATCACATTAACTTATTAGTAATACATTGTTTCGACAATGTAATGTAGGATCCTCTTTGTTAAAAAATGACGCAAGTAATACCAGGAGTTAGTAGCAACAATAAGATAGCCATTGTTCATGTCACTAGAAATGATTGTCCTTAGACTGAGTTACTAATTTGTAGTATTACTAACATGAAGTTTGTCACTATGGAACTTATACCATACACATACACTTTTGAGCCTCTAGTTGAAACAAGTCAAATTCTTAAAAGCTTCTGTGGATCCATTTTCAGCTGCTTCTCTTTAAGAAAGTATTAAAATAAAGCAATCTTTACTATTACAATTAATCTCAACTCTAATATGAAACTCCACCTACTATATGTTAAAATTTAATAATGGCTGATTTTAAGCTGACAATGTCTGTGTTAGATCTGCCAAAATTTAATTCTCTGACAAGTTTTCCTGCCATACAGTATAGTTGGTGGTTTAGACTTTAGAAATCACTTAGGATCTCTAAGAATTATTAACCAATCAAATATATACATCTAGAACATCTCAAGAAAGTATCATGTTTAATTCTTTGAAACAGTTTAATTTGTATATTTTAAAATGATAAGTAAAAGAAAAGGTCATAATGTAATGAACAATAATGTTTTACTTTTATAGTATATTAAAATTAAATCAACACGCTTGTATATTGTCTTTTAAAAAATCAGTTTGAAATGAATTTGTCACATTAGACACAAAGTAGTTTCATCTCAACAAATCGTTGAGAAGTTGTATACCAAATAATACCTCTAGAAGTATCATTACCATAGCAACCATTTAAGTTAGAGTGATGGCAGCCATTATACCACCATGCACCAGTATAATGAATAGCACAATTACCATTCCATTGATCATTATCATTGTCTTTAGTAGTAAACTTTGAGAGATGATGGTATGCAAGAGCATCTATAACAGTACCACTATATCCAGATACATGGAGAGTATAATCAGTGGTAGAACCACCTATGTAAAAGGTAGAGTAACTAACATATGCACTGTTACCATCTTTATCTCTCATATCAACTCTTAGTTTTGTAGATACACTTCCATTAGCTAAACAATGGAGTTTACTAAGTCCTAACCAATATTCTCCTGAGGTATTTCCAAAACCATGAACATAATTAGTCCAGTTGCGATAGAAGTCAACAGAGCCATCCATTCTTCTTTGAAAGACAGTCCATCCACCACCGTCAGTCTCCATGTCACAATAGCCCTATACAACGTATAGAGATGAAGATTACTTTTGCTAAAAGACTTATCTTGTACCTTAAAAGGTGACATGTTGTCAGGTTTAAGAGAATTGATATCACTCTCAAGTATCAAGACAGTCCAGATAATGTGCTTCAGACATATAACACCACCTCTTTTTCAGATAACATCACTTTTTGGAATGAATTTTGATTGCTTCTTCTATGTTAGCTCCCTACATGATATGTCCAATGTACTGTAAACGTATTAATAGTACTGTTTATGTCATACTGCATAGCTACTTGTAGATTTGGTTGGTTGTTTTCAGAAGATTTGGACAATCCACATTTTAGACATTGTATTATGTTAAATATACATTATATGTACATATGTGTTCTTACTAGTAGTAGTTATTGTAGTATCAGTTAATTTGTGTACACTGATGTCACTTATGATAAATTAATATATCAAAAGTACTAATATTGACTATAAATACCTCTCTTCAATTTGAAGAAGAACTTAGTAAGAAACTCATGGATATCTTCCTGATCACCTGGAGACCAGTGTGAAATGAATTCTATAAAATATGTAATTTACTTCATATTAGTTTTGTGACTTTTGTCCATTACTGTTCAGTTGATTGTAGATCTCTATTGGTTGTATCACCTTAGCCCCTTCCTGTATGCAGAGATTCTTCAATCTTTTTGTCAAACATATACAGCATAATGTAGCTAAGAGTACATTTATATCATTATTAAATTGATAATAACAATTCTTACAACATTCTTTATGTTTATTTATATATTCTTGTAGGAGAGGAATATGAAGGATTGTCTGAAGAGTTACATTTACAAAGCAAGTATTTCCTAGATTTGTTAATCCTGAGGGGAGACTTGAGCCATCACAGCTCTCAGTAATCCAAACTGAGCACGGTATCATGTACAATATGTTTTATTACTTGTTTATTATTCATTGAAAATGTCCAATAGTATATAATGAAAGACCACGCCCATTGTGAAATTAAGGGCTTGTTCCTCCGCCTAGGAGCAATCTAGAAAAGATGGCTACATCTAGATCAGGTCTGACTACATTATTATAATAGTTATCTATTGTTATGTGTGTATATGTCATGTTCTACAGATTATTATGTACCTACAAAGAGGTACTTACACTCCACACATATAGTGGGTGACTACCTCTACATGTGGGGTGGTAAGATAGATCGTCTCCCTAGTGTACATGATAATGAAGTCAAACGGAGGATGACCACTGTTATTGAGTTATTTCACTTACCAACTGGTAGGTGGGAACAACGACCTACCAATGGAAAACCTCCACTGGGTGTCTTTAGATATGCCTCAACAGTTATCAGTAACAGGATCTACTACTTTGGAGGACGTTGTAATCATGGCAAGTGTCGTCATAATAGTCTCAACTCATTAATAACAGATTCACTTACATAGAATGAACTGTTCCCAACTAATCCAAGTATGGGTCCAATGATGAAGTCAGGCTGTGGGATGATATCTCTTACATTCAATAAAGTGGATTATCTACTGGTAGTTTGTGGTATTGGTCCACGCCCCACCTCTCCACAACCTGGTGCTCAGTATAATGATAGTGGTAATGTTCGTACTAATGAGCACCACTACTATCAGTTATCCAGTGGTAAGAAGATCAATATATCATGTTATCAATACATTATACATCAAGTACAATTTTATAACTGTTTGTATTTCAGGTCAGTGGATAATACCAGACATCAGTGGAGAACGCCCACCTCTTTGTAGTAGCTTCACTCTTACATCACTACCATATAACAGAGCTCTGTTGTTTGGTGGTTATACTCCTAATAGTTGTGTTAACACTGTGTATATTGCTCAGTGTACAAAGACTGCAGTGGTGAGTACAATATGTACTAAGTTAAAGTATTTAGTTACTGTATAATATTGTGGAGTAATCAAGTTTAAAGTTTGAGAATGTTGAATGAACTAAATTTAGAGTATAGTGTCTTTATATTATTATTAGGAACTGTTTTATTAATGAACAAGTGATTCAATGTTTGTTAATATTTCTTTAGTCAACTTAGAGGTTATAGTAATAACTGAAACATTCCTATAGTCAACTATAGTGATACCATATTTCCTTGACTAAATGTCACTCTTGAATAGTAGCCTCCCTTTTTGTATATCAACGATGATGACCTTGAATAAATGCTGTAATGCCTGCTTAACAAAATTGTCTATTACTAAGTTGTTCTGTCTAAAAATGAACAACACAAAAAAATTTCATTTTTAAAAAATCTTTTATCAGTCATTAAATAGCTGTAGTTTGATAAAGTCCTTAAACAATTGAGTTGACAAAGATGTAATATTTACTTAAAACTCCTGTCAAAGCTTGATCTATCATTTACTAACTGATATACAAAGTTTGAAGCTATTGTTTATCAGGAATGTTCATAATCACTTCTAATTCTAGAAAATTTAATGATTCACAATTATATTTTAAATACTGTCCTTGATTAGACAATGTCCTCAAATAGTAAATTTTCCTGTTGTTGATGAATATTGAAATAGATGTCCCAGGTCTTATTGAAGGAAATATGGTAACTAAATTAAAATCCACATAAAGTATAAAATGAGCAATATTCTTAAACATTTCCCAGTATACAGTATTAATTACTGCTATGTTAATTGTATAATATGTTAACTTGAGTATTATCTACCCAGCACTGGGAGAAGATAAGTGAACCACTTCCCAAATCAGTGAATTGGCCTCAGAGTAGATGTTATCATGCTACCACTATTATCAGTGACCTACATGTGATAATGGTGGGTGGAATAGATGAGTCATATAAGATTATTGCTGACAGCTGGTTATTTAACATTGATACAAAGACATGGACAAAGGTTAGTTACTAGTTATCATGTGACCTAACTCTAACACAAAGTGA
The DNA here is from genome assembly GCA_963693285.1 of Xestospongia muta. NCBI lineage: Eukaryota > Metazoa > Porifera > Demospongiae > Haplosclerida > Petrosiidae > Xestospongia > Xestospongia muta. The sequence goes on from OY848918.1 coordinate 65,556, forward strand.
GTTAATGTCTATGATCTACAGTATGAGGGGACATAATAAAGTGTGACTATTTAAACTTTGACCTCTGAAAATAACTCTCATCTATAGATAATTTATAATTAATAATAGTTATTGTTTTTTATGAGCTGGTTTTATAACTGTAGTCCTGACACTATAGTATGTTAACATTTATGATAGTATAGTCTTTTGATATATCTGATTTGTTTATAGTTGTAATTCAGTTATTAAAGACTGTATATAAGTACTTATGTTCATGTTTTAAGTCTTGTAACATGTCAACTCTACCAGTTGATACAAAGTTATAGTCTGTTACTAGAGTGCATGTATCCACTGATGTTACATGTATAATGACTAGTTTTGTAGTAATATCATAACATCATTATTATAATGTCATATAGTACAATATATTCCATCTTATAGCTCACTATACCAGAGTCAGTGACTAAGAGAAGGAGCCACTCCCTCTCAGTATGGAATGTGTCACCTACCACTGTCTGGGTAGTACAATTTGGAGGATTCTGTAGTGGTAAACTCAATGATACTACAGTACTAGAACTTAGTAAGTACTGTCTATTGATGATAGTATTTGTTATATAGTACACACACACATTATCAGTATTATTACAGTATGATATAGGAGTGTTGACACACTAACTGTTTGTATTACAAGCTAGTCTCATAACTCGATACTATTGTAACATACTATATCTCTCACTTTAGTATGTAATAATGACCAATGGTCTCTAGGAGATGTAATAACTAACCTGAGATCAACTGAAGAATATCAACTTAAGCTACAACAGAAGAGACAAGAAACATCTGTACAACCTTTTGTGAGACATGAACAACCTCAACTTACTGTCCAATCTCCTACACATCATCAACCTTCTTCTTCATCATGTCAAGAGTCACAAGAGAAAGATAGAGAAATCCAACAATTAACACAACAACTTGAAGTTACCAACAAAGAGCTACAAGATACCAAACAACAGCAGCTAGATTTGACAAGACCTCTTCAAGAGGACCTTCAAACAAAAGAAGGACAACTAAATCAACTACATCGAGAAATTCAAGAGAAACAACAAACTCAAGCTACACTTCAACATGAACAAAGATTACTTCAAGAACAGCTACAGGATAGTCAAGAGAGGGAAAGAGTACTACGTCAAGAGTGTAATGACCTTCGTCGAGAACATGACAATATCGAACAAGATCTTCGTCAACAACTTCAAGAGTCAACCTCTGCTCTTCAACAAACACGTCAAGATAATGCCACTCTTCAACAAGAAGTTCAACAGTTACAAGAACAGTCTCACTGGGTAGTGAGGAAAGAGGAGATTGAGATGACTGAGGAGATCCTTGGGAAAGGAGGTTGGGGAGAAGTCAAGGTGGCTAAATTTCGAGGCCTTAGAGTAGCTGCCAAATGTCTTCATGAAGTTATCCTGTCACCATATAACATATCAGTTTTTACAAGAGAAATGGAGATTGCTGCTCGAGTACGTCATCCTAATCTCCTTCAGTTCATAGGAGCCACTCGAGTGGGTACTCCTATCATCCTATCAGAATTAATGCCAACAAGCCTTCGTAAAGAGCTAGAAACTGGTCCTCTTCCTTATCATGGTGTTTTAGCAATCAGTCAAGATATAGCCTGTGGTCTCAACTATCTTCACCTCTTTAAACCAGACCCAATACTACATAGAGATGTCAGCACTGCTAATGTCCTTCTGCAGCCAATTAGTGGTGGGTGGAGAGCCAAGGTATCAGGCTATGGTTCAGCTAATCTTCAACCAATGATTGGTAGAACAGTCAATCCAGGTAATCCAGTTTATTCTGCTCCAGAAGCTGGTGTACCAAGAGACCATTCTCCTGCAATGGATGTTTACAGTTATGGTGTTGTCTTGGTTGAAATGATGATCTGTCGTATTCCTGAGGTAGCTCAGAGACAATTTCATATTAACAGTATTCAACGACCAATGTTTAAAGCACTTATTGAACGATGTTTGAAGGAGAATCGTAGAGAACGTCCAACAATGTCTGAGATTATAAGATATTTCAATGAGACCATTTAATAGTAGACAATAATATAGTGTGTGTTACAATATTAGTAGTGAGTTATTATAATAGTTAGTTTAGTTATTGTATTATGTGTGATCATTATAATAATATTACCATATTTGGACATTGCACTATCTCAAAGTTTCTATTCCTTTTGTGGTAGTATTTAGTAGTTTGTATATTACTGTTGTATTACTGTGTGACTAGTATTGAGTGTATTACCATATATGGACATTATGAACATAATTAGTATTACTTATGTATAATCTTTTGAGTGTGACCTTTTTCATTTATTAATTTTATATTAACAAGTTATTATTTATAACATAATAAGTTGATTTTTAAAATGGTCCACCTCCTACTATGTCAAGATTTCATATGAATTGACTACATTTATAAAGATGTCTTTGAACTTGTTGTTGTAGTAGCTTCAAAAAGATGGTTAGTTGTTATATATATTGTAGAATATCTCTTATCTGGAGACTGGTTGGTCTAGTTTGACTAGCTAGGGACACCTTCCTTTCATAGGATACAATACATATTACAACTTTTGATATTAGACACTGTCTTTAGTATAGAGGTGTCCTCAATATAGAGATTGTATAATACACTAAAGTATTAGTATGGGACTAGAACAAGTGTTCTAAATATAGAGAGTGTCCTTACTGGGAGGTTCCACATTATTACATAATATGTTTCACTTTTAGTCAAGCTACCACTTGTTACTATTGAGTCAGAAGGTCCAGTGGTTTCCATGGCAACACATACTCCACTACATTGTGGTTCACTACCTGTATCAGTCTCGTTTGCCATTCATCATAAGTGGGTGTGGTTACTTTAGTAACTATGATGTAATATTGTCCTGTAGATGATCTAGTCTTCTTGATCCTACAGGAGGTGAGATGTCATTATGTTCTGGTTTAGTGAGTTTTGTAGACAAAAATATGTTAGCTGGAGTGTATAAACTATGTAAACCACACCCCTTTATATTACGCTCGCAAAATCTTTCAATAATTCTATTCTCTAACTTGTAAATTTATCAGTACAATAGCCCATGATTATGACAATGTAATATTATATAACAACACAATATCATATCATAACAAAGTAATATGGTCTACTGTAACCTTGTTAATAACTAGTATTGATAATTATGTCATTCGTTGGTCAATATTATTACTAATTATTAATTATCTTTATTATATTAGGGGGCAGGAGCATCCCAGAATGTCAAATCTCAAAATATCTAATAGTCAAAATTTCTAATTTCAATGAATGTGTGGAAGAAGTACCAGTACTTACCTCAGGAGGACCAAGTCTTAGAGAAGAACTATTTAAAAAGAGCAGTCATGTCTATAGACTATTATACAAAGATTGAAAAGATTAGTTCCATTTCTACTACTCCCATTTTGTCTACTCCCACTTTGAGTACTTCATTATTCATTCTTTCATTCAAAAAGTACCTACTACGAACTGTCAGTTACCAGAGATGGAGTTTGTAACCACAACTAGAGGAGCTCAAGCACTTATTCATGAAGGCTACGACTATGTTCTCAACAGGCGAGGTCGTGATGAGTGAATCTTTTGGAGATGTACTAAGAGTCACTGTTGCAGTGGAGCACTGACTACAATCAATGATGAGATTGTATTCAGCAGAGCTTAATTTTACAGTATCGTCACCGTGGTTACCCATTAGCTCACTGTGACGGTACTGCTGAGGAAATTATTAAGCAGTACAATGGTAAATCTATGTTAGAATATTGTCATTCTGTTTGTCCATCTTTCTGGCTGTCTATATGCATCTATTTTTTGTAAAAATATTAAAATTGTACACATGTATCTCTTTGTCTACAGGTGAACTTGATATGGTAGTTATTGGTGCTGGTACAGATGGTACTGTTACTGGTATTGGAAGGAAAAGGAAAGAGGAGATGCCAAATGTTATAGTAGAAAGTATGACTCATTCAAAGCCCTCCATCATTTGTCAGTAGGTTATTGGTGTGGATCCTATAGGCTCTATATTAGCTGAACCTGAAGAATTAAATAAGACATCAATTACTTTTATCAGGTAATTTAGTGTTTTCACTGGCTAGCTCTCTCTCTCTCTCTCTCTCTCTCTCTCTCTCTCTCTCTTTCTCTCTCGGGTGGAATGTATTAGTTATGATTTTATACCCACTATCCTTGATGGATCAGTTGTTGATAAATGGTATAAAACAGGAGATGGTGGAAGTTTTGACTTTGCTCGACTTATCAAAGAAGAAGGACTATTGTGTGGTAAGTAGATGCATGCTCTTAAATAATGTAAAGCAATTTTTAATGTAGTAATTATGAGCTCACAAACTTTAAAAGTAGTCTTATATGTATTCCTCCTACTCACATGTAGGTGGGTCTAGTGGTAGTGCTGCGGCTGCTGCTGTAAAAGCTGCTCAGAAGCTACAAAAAGGCAACATTGTGTAGTTCCTTTACCAGACTCTGTCAGAAATTACGTGTCAGTATATTATACAGTATATGTCCGTATATTATATAGTATATTTATATACAATGTATTAGAAGATACAATAGACTTTTGTCTAGTAAAGTTATTACCTGTAATACTTCATCATAACATTGATGTTTTTTATTATGATAGGACCAAATTTATCAACAATGACTGGATGGTTGATAAAGGATATATGGAGTCATCTATACCTGAAAAAGATAAATGGTAATAATAAATTTTATTGACTAGGTATTTATTGTCCAATACACTACCTTCTCTCTGTTAGGTGGTGGAAACAACCTATAAGTGTCCTACAAATATGTCCTTCAATAACAGTTCAATCTGATGTGTCTTGTAGTGATACTCTTAAGATGTTAGGATCTGAAGCTATTGATCAAATGCCAGTAGTAGACAAGAATGGGTATATATCACACTCACTATTTGATAATAGTATCATATATATACATATGATAAATGTAATATATTGTACTTATTTCTTTATCTATTACTAGCGATGTAGTGGGTGTGGTCACACTGACTAATATGACATCTAAAATGTTAAAAGGTACTGTAACTTCCTCAGAACCAGTTACTAAAGTCCTCTAAAAACAATTTGAAATGGTCATCAATATTGTTAGAATTGTAATGATTGATATAATTCTCTTAGTTGGATATTGCTACTCAATTGGGTCATCTCTCATAGACTTTGTGTAGATTTGAATTTTGTTATTTATCATTTGAATAATCAACTAATAAATTAATCTAGACCACTTATATAATGTTATTGTAATATTAGTTTGATCAACAATGAACATTATGTTAACACTATATTGACAACACACTATGAGTACATTATTGTTAATGTGCAGCTAAGTATGTTATCACATAATGTGATTTAGTGATAACACTGAAGCCATTAAAAATCAATATTATTAAAATTTATATAAAGTTATTAACATTATATTAGCACCATATTAAGAACATACTATATGTGAGTACATTATCGCTAATGTACAGGTAGGTATATTATCACATAATGTGGTTTAGTAATAACATTGCAAACTACTACTGTTTTTATAAAAGTGCACTTGTTTGTCCATATACCAAGAGAGAGAGAGAGAGAGAGATTAAAATGAAGCTACTCTGCAGTCTCCTGTTACTTTCAGTCTGTAAGTTGTTCACTAACTAGTAACCAAGTAATGTAATATTATTTTCTCCAACAGTGATTTCTGTATTTTTTACTAAGATTGCCAATGGTCAGCTTTCTACATACGGAGTTCATTTCTATGTTGGTATACTGAGGTCAAATTGGCATTATACAAGAAAACTCACCATTACAACACTATCAGTCCAACCAGTTAACTTCACAGTAGAGATAGGTATTGGGTGGAACCACAGTAGTACAGGTTGGTACTACACTGGTAATGTATCTGTTGATAGTCCTGCTCTTGTAATACTACCTAATAATGTTGTACCACGTCATGGAAATTATTCTGAACGATTCAAAGGAATTCATATCTATTCCAATGATGACAACACTTCTATATCAGTTGTTGTGATGTCTGTGGGTTATGAATTGAATGCTGAATACTTAGCATATCCATACATCAATATGGGACTACAACGATATGAATATTACGTGGTATCAATAGATAGCTGGTGGGGAGACCAGAGTCTGTTTCTTTTAGTTGGAAATGAGGACAACACTATTATAACTATTGTACCTACACAGATAATAAAGGTTCCAAAAGACCCTCAAAATCCAAGCAACCCAACTACAATTATCAATGCTGGCAATACCTATACTATTACACTACATTTGATGCAAACACTTCTGATTGGAGCTCAAGATGATGTAACTGGTACTCAAATTATTTCAAATAAACCTTTAACAGTTATTAGTGGACATGAGTGTGGTATACTGTCAACTGAACAATGGTGGTGGGATTTGTACACCTCACGAATTCCGTATTTTTGGAGGTGGGGAGGATATTGTGATTATGTAACAGAACAAATCCCTCCAACAGTGACTTGGGGTATAAAGTTCCTCCTTGTACCATTTCCTGATGCATCAGTGCAGCACTATACAAAGATTGTGGCCTCTGAAGGAAAAACTACTATCACTCAAACTTGTAACAATACATTAATTAATACAACATTTTTGACATTTCCTGGTGACTGGAACTTTACAAAAGCTTACATTGATCCAGTTACCTATTGTACCATTGAATCTAATAAACCGATACTTGTATCTCAACTTGTTTCAGAAGGACATGTAAGACGCTCCTATTATAACTTTTCATACCTACATGAAACACTGAGTGTGATACCTCCTATAGAACAGTACATTAACAAAGTAGTCTATGTACCACTGAATACTTCATTGACTAACTGGTATGATCATCATTACATTCAAATTGCAACAACTAACACAACTGATGTTCTATTAGATGATAAACGTAATAACTGGGACTGGGAACCTATTCATGGTTATAATGGTGACATTATAGGATATGGAACAGTTCATGAGTTTGATGACATTCTACCTCATGTTTTATGTCACACTGATATTACTGCTGGTCTTAGTGTAATTGGATATGGAAGTATGAAATACTATCATTCTTCCAATGCACAAGGATATACATACTTAACAGGAATGAATCTAAACATTATCAATACAGGTTTGTCCAATAATGTTATCTCTATTTATCTCTCATTATTGTTACTAATATAATAATAATAATAAACTAATGAGTTGAGCTGAAGGTGTCCTTCAACTCAACTCAAGTAAGTTAATTATTTATAGATTGTTTTCAATATTAAATTGAAAATATCAATTCTTATATGTTATTATTTTATTACCTACAACGATCAACAGATGATGATTATCTTGGTGTTATTATTGGAGTTTTAGTAGGTCTTGGAGTACTACTACTTGTCATAGTGATAATAGTTTTAGTGGTAGTACTGGTGCTGAGAAGGAAGACCTCTAAAATATCTGTTGACTCTAAAGATCTAGAGATAACTTAAGATGAGTGATCAATTTTCAGAACAATTAGACAAAAAGTGATTAACAATAAATACATTACATTTAAAGACTGTACTGTGGTTTTGTACTTTATTATGATTGGTCTTTACATATTTACAAGTTAAATAAAGAGCTATTAAATTTGCTATTTTTTGTGCTGCATCTTCATTAATTCCCAATTTTTGAATAAACTATCATTTGTAATATCATGTTTTCATATTTTGTTACTTCTTGACAGTTACAGCAATATATTATGGTTAGTTCTGCTGGCATAGTGCCATTTCTACTACTCCCACTTTGAGTGCTTCATTATTCATTCTTTCATTCAAAAAGTACCTACTACGAACTGTCAGTTAACAGAGATGGAGTTTGTAACCACAACTAGAGGAGGTCGAGCACTTATTCATGAGGGCTACAAGTATGTTCTCAACAGGCGAGGTCGTGATGAGTAAATCTTTTGGAGATGTGCTAAGAGTCACTGTTGCAGTGGAGCACTCACTACAATCAATGACAAGATTTGTTTAGTTTTTCAATAGTATAGAAAGTATACCTCATCTCTGTCTGTGACATACAATTAGCTAATGCTATGGTATTTAATTAATTCTTTTAATCATAGGGGTTAGTGTTATTATCCTCATCATTAGATTCACAGTTTCGAGGGTCGACATCTTTTATAAGGTAAGTCTTCAGTTATACTATATCTCTTACTTGTTATAAAGGCTAGTCATAAAGTCACTGGTACGTTTGTGGTCTTGAAGAAAATATGTCTTGAGAGTGAGGAAGGTATGTCCAGTACAGCTATTAGAAAGATTTCGATATTAAAGGAAGTTTAATAACCTAATGTTGTGACGTAAGTAAGAGTGTGCGTGTGTATGTGTATTATTAAGTAAGCAAAATGTCCTGATATAATGGCTCAAAATAATCTCTCTCTCTCTCTCCTTCTCTCTCATAGAGACTCAAGGAAATAATCCATCAAGATTCTAAGTTCTATCTTATTTTTGAATTCATAAGTATGGACTTAAAGAAATATCTTGATACTATTCCAGCTGGACAGTATATTGATCCAGTATTACTAAAGGTTGTAATGGATACATGATTTAATAGATGGATACATGGATTGACAAATGGATACATGGATGAATAGATAAATGGATTAATAGATAAACATATAACTGAATGGATGGATGTATGGATCAATGGATGGACATACAGATACCAATCTACAATGAACATACATTATAGTAGTCATATCCATTGTAGATGTTCTATTATTAATATTATTATTTACTTCATTATTTCTTATATTTATAGAGTTATACTTACCAGATCATCAAAGGTACAGTTTTCTGTCATTGTTGAGGTATTATTCATCTTGACTTAAAACCACAAAACCTGTTAATTGATGCCAAAGGTGCTATTAAACTGGCCAATTTTGGACTTTGACGAGCCTTTAGTATACTAGTTCGTGCATACATCCATGAGGTATCACTCTCTCTCACTCACTCACTGTAACACTGTGGTACAGGGCCCCTGAAATCTTACTTGGTTCATCACAATATTCTTGTCCCATTGATGTGTGGAGTATAGCTTGTATATTTGATGAAATGTCTAATAAAAAACCTTTGTTTCAAGGAGACTCTGAAATTGATCAACTCTTCCAAATTTTCAGGTTTTATAAACTGGTTTAACTAGTTCCACTGTAGGATTTTGGGCACACCTAATAATATAACATGACCTAATGTAACAAAACTACCAAACTTTAAACCAAATTTTCCTAAATGGATTGGTAAGGCTATAAAACAAGTTTGTCCTCAACTTGATGCAGCAGGCTGTGACCTATTAATGGTAAGTTATTGTTGAGTGATCCTTTTAATTCTAGTTGTATTTAATATCAGGAAATGTTGGTTTATAATCCTGGGAAGAGAATGTCAGCAAAGACTGCTACACAACATCCTTATTTCAGTGATTTAGACAAGTCAGGTCTACCTGATACAGTGCAGTCTTAAGAAGATGTTATACAGTACTATTTTATGTCTCATTAACTGTATACTGTATTAAGACACACTAATACATGTGAATGGAATAAGTTCTAATAAATAAAATGACTTGTATATTCTAAGATTACTTGTTTTATGATGGAACTTGTAAGTAGTGAGTTATCCTCAATTAAAATAAGTGAGAGGTTCTTATTAAGGGCGTGTCTGTAGAAAAGATGGCTACATCTAGATCAGGTTTGACTACATTATTATAATAGTTATCTATTGTTATGTGTGTGTGTGTGTCATGTTCTACAGATTATTATGTACCTACAAAGAGGTATGGTCACTCTACACATATAGTGGGTGACTACCTCTACATGTGGGGTGGTTATATAGATGGTCTCCATGGAGTACATGATAATGAAGTCAAACGGAGGATGACCTCTGTTATTGAGTTATTTCACTTACCAACTGGTAAGTGGGAACAACGTCCTACCAATGGAAAACCTCCACTAGGTGTCTGGGGCTATGCATCAACTGTTATCAGTAACAGGATCTATTACTTTGGAGGACGTTGTAATCATGACCAGTGTCGCCATAATAGTGTCAACTCATTAATAACAGATTCACTTACATGGAATGAACTGTTCCCAACTAATCCAAGTATGGGTCCAATGATGAAGTCAGGCTGTGGGATGATATCTCTTACATTCAATAAAGTGGATTATCTACTGGTAGTTGGTGGACATGGTCCATGTCCCACCTCTCCACAACCTGGTGCTCAGTATAGTGATGCTTATAGTGGTAATGTTCGTACTAATGAGCACCACTACTATCAGTTATCCAGTGGTAAGAAGATCAATATATCATGTTATCAATACATTATACATCAAGTACAATTTTATAACTGTTTGTATTTCAGGTCAGTGGATAATACCAGAAATTACTGCAGAACACCCACCTCCTTGTTTTGGCTTCACTCTTACATCACTACCAAATAACAGAGCTCTGTTATTTGGTGGTTATACTCGTAATGGTCGTGTTAACACTGTGTATATTGCTCGGTGTACAAAGACTGCAGTGGTGAGTACAATATGTACTAAGTTAAAGTATTTAGTTACTGTATAATATTGTGGAGTAATCAAGTTTAAAGTTTGAGAATGTTGAATGAACTAAATTTAGAGTATAATGTCCTCAAATAGTAAATTTCCCTCACTGTAAAAATTGATTTGTTGATTTAACTAATATATTGTTATACAGGTTGCAAACTTAGTATGATGTAAAAGTTAACATAATACTGTTTTTATTTAGTGCATAAACAGTAGTACGTTAGTAATAAAAACAGTGTTATGTTTACTTTCACATCATATTAAGTTTATTACATGTAACCTGTATAACAATATATTAGTTAAATCAACAAATCAATTTTTACAGTGCTGTTGTTGATGAATATTGAAATAGATGTCCCAGGTCTTATTGAAGGAAATATGGTAACTAAATTAAAATCCACATAAAGTATAAAATGAGCAATATTCTTAAACATTTCCCAGTATACAGTATTAATTACTGCTATGTTAATTGTATAATATGTTAACTTGAGTATTATCTACCCAGCACTGGGAGAAGATAAGTGAACCACTTCCCAAATCAGTGAATTGGCCTCAGAGTAGATGGCGTCATGCTACCACTATTATCAGTGACCTACATGTGATGATGGTGGGTGGATTTGGTATGAGTACTTCTGACAGCTGGTTATATAACATTAATACAAAGACATGGACAAAGGTTAGTTACTAGTTATCTTGTGACTTAATTCTAACACAAAGTTAGTTAATGTCTATGATCTACAGTATGAGGGGACATAATAAAGTGTGAGTATTTGAACTTTTACCTCTGAAAATAACCCTCATCTATAGAAAATTTATAATTAATAATAGTTATTGTTTTTCATGAGCTGGTTTTATAACTGTAGTCCTGACACTATAGTATGTTAACATTTATGATAGTATAGTCTTTTGATATATCTGATTTGTTTATAGTTGTAATTCAGTTATTAAAGACTGTACATAAGTACTTATGTTCATGTTTTAAAGTCTTGTAACATGTCAACTCTACCAGTTGATATAAAGTTATAGTCTGTTACTAGAGTGCATGTATCCACTGATGTTACATGTATAATGACTAGTTTTGTAGTAATATCATAACATCATTATTATAATGTCACTATATTCCATCTTATAGCTCACTATACCAGAGTCAGTGACTAAGAGATTTGGCCAGTCCCTCTCAGTATGGAATGTGTCACCTACCACTGTATGGGTAGTACAATTTGGAGGAAGAACAAGTTTAGGGAAGGGATCTGAACTCAATGATACTACAGTGGTAGAACTTAGTAAGTACTCTCTATTGATGATAGTATTTGTTATATAGTACACACACACATTATCAGTATTATCACAGTATGATATAGGAGTGTTGACACACTATCTGTTTGTATTACAAACTAGTCTCATAACTCAATACTATTGTAATATACTATACTCTCACTCTAGTATGTAATAATGACCAATGGTCTCTAGAAGATGTAATAACTAACCTGAGATCAACTGAAGAATATCAACTTAAGCTACAACAGAAGAGACAAGAAACATCTGTACAACCTTTTGTGAGACACGGACAACCTCAACTTACTGTCCAGTCTACACGTCTTCAACCTTCTTCTTCATCACGTCAAGAGTCACAAGAGAAAGATAGAGAAATCCAACAATTAACACAACAACTTGAAGTTACCAACAAAGAGCTACAAGATACCAAACAACAGCAGATAGATGTGACAAGAGCTCTTCAAGAGGACCTTCAAACAAAAGAAAGACAACTAAATCAACTACATCGAGAACTTCAAAAGAAACAACAAACTCAAGCTACACTTCAACATGAACAAAGATTACTTCAACAACAGCTACAGGATAGTCAAGAGAGAGAAAGAGTACTATGTCAACAACTCCAAGAGTCAACATCTGCTCTTCAACAACAAGTTCAACAGTTACAAGAACAGTCTCACTGGGTAGTGAGGAGAGAGGAGATTGAGATGACTGAGGAGGTCCTTGGGAAAGGAGGTTGGGGAGAAGTCAAGGTGGCTAAATTTCGTGGCCTTAGAGTAGCTGCCAAATGTCTTCATGAAGTTATCCTGTCACCATATAACAAATCAGTTTTTACAAGAGAAATGGAGATTGCTGCTCGAGTACGTCATCCTAATCTCCTCCAGTTCATAGGAGCCACTCGAGTGGGTACTCCTATCATCCTATCTGAATTAATGCCAACAAGCCTTCGTAAAGAAATTGAGAAGTCTCTGCTAACACGACCTCAAATGATCAGGATTGCCCAAGACATATCTGCTGCACTAAACTATCTTCATCTCTGGCAACCACACCCTATACTACATCGTGATGTTAGTAGTCCTAATGTCCTCCTTGAACCATCTGGTAGTGGAATGTGGAAGGCTAAACTCTCTGATTATGGCTCAGCTAATCTTGTTCAAAGTATCTCAGCTAATAGTGTAGCTCCTGGTAATCCTTTCTATTCTGCACCTGAAGCTCCTTTTCCTGATCAACATTCTCCAGCAATGGATGTCTTTAGTTTTGGTGTTCTACTAATGGAGATCATCCTACGTCAACCTCCTGCTTCTAAAACAGCTGACAAAATGACTCAATCAGAGACTATCCATTGGCCAGCTATGAAACGTCTTGTTCAGAGGTGTATCTCTCATGACAGTCAAGTTCGTCCATCTATTTCTCAAGTACTTACTTACCTTGAACATATGTAGTTTATCCACTATACATGTAAGTACTTCATTTAGTATAATCCTCCTATAATGTACTATGACTATTATATTATTTAGTAGTTTGTATATTACTGTTGTATTACTATGTGACTAGAATTATTATTAGTATTGAGTGTATTACCATATATGGACATTATGAACATAATTAGTATTACTTATGAATAATCTTTTGAGTGTGACCTTTTTCATTTATTAATTTTATATTAACAAGTTATTATTTATAATATAATAAGTTGATCTTTAAAATGGTCCACCTCCTACTATGTCAAGATTTCATATGAATTGACTACATTTATAAAGATGTCTGTGAACTTGTTGTTGTAGTAACTTCAAAAAGATGGTTAGTTGTTATATATATTGTAGAATATCTCTTATCTGAAGACTGGTTGCATTGGTTTAGTTTGACTAGCTAGGGACACCTTCCTTTCATAGGATACAGAGGTGTCCTCAATATAGAGATTGTATAATCCACCAAAGTATTAGTATGGGACTAGAACAAGTGTCCTAAATATAGAGGGTGTCCTTACTGGGAGGTTCCACATTATTACATAATATGTTTCATATTTACTCAAGTTACAAACTGTTACTATTGAGTGAGAAGGTCCAGTGGTTTCCATGGCAACACATATTCCACTACATTGTGGTTCCCTACCTGTATCAGTCTCGTTTGCCATTCATCATAAGTGGGTGTGGTTACATTAGTAACTATGATGTAATAATGTCCTCTAGATGGTCTAGTCTTCTTGATCCTACAAGAGGTGAGATGTCACTATGTTCTGGTTTAGTGAGCATTGTAGACAAGAGTATGTTAGCTGGAGTGTATAAACTAGGTAAACCACACCCACTACCACACCCCTTTATATTACGCTTGCTAAATCTTTCAATAATTCTTTTTTCTAACTTGTAAATTTGTCAGTACAACAATTCATGATTATCTAATATTATATAACAACGTTATTATTACTAATTATTAATTATCTCTATTATATTAGGGGGCAGAAGCATCCCAGAATGTCTAATCCCAAAACTTCTACTAGTCAAAATGTCTAATTCAATGAATGTGTGGAAGAAGTACCAGTATTTACCTCAGTAGGACCAAGTCTTAGAGTAAGAAACTATTTAAAAAGAGCAGTCATGTCTATAGACTATTATACAAAGATTGAAAAGATTGGAGAAGGGACTTATGGTATCATTTACAAGGTAAGTCTTCAGTCACACTATATCTCTTACTTGTTATAAAGGCTAGACATAAAGTCACTGGTAAGTTTGTGGCCTTGAAGAAAATATGTCTTGAGAGTGAGGAAGAAGGTGTCCAGTATATTAGAGAGATTTTGATATTGAAAGAAGTTTAACATCATAATGTTGTGATGTAAGTGAGAGTGTGTGTGTGTGTGTATTGCGAAGTAAGCAGAATGACATTTATACATTGATAGAATGGTTCAAAATAACCTTAACTCTCTCTCTCTCTTTCTCTCTCTCTCTCTCTCTCTCTCTCTCATACAGACTCAAGGAAATAATCCATCAAGATTCTAAGTGCTATCTTATTTTTAAAGTCATGAGTATGGACTTAAAGAAATATCTTGATACTATTCCAGCTGGACAGTATATTGATCCAGTATTACTAAAGGTAGTAATGGATACATGATTTGATACATGGATACATGGATTGACAAATGGATACATGGATGAATAGATAAATGGATTAATAGCTGATAGGAGTCTCCTCTTATTTAGAGTGAAGACGTTGAACAAGATAATGAAGATGATGAAGAAAGTCAAAAGCTTGTACCAAGATGGCGAGGTGGACAAGTTAACCCTGTAGCATGACCTGATATATTTACTATGTATTATAATTATCTCATAGTAATTTTTGTCCACTGAAAATATGTCCTAAGATGAGATATCTCAAGATAACTTTTATCCTAAGATAAAATATATCAGACAAGATATTTCAAAATCAATTTCTATGTTAAGACTAATAATTAAAGTAGATAAACTATTGTAAGTTATTTATGTTAGACAAAAATGTATTATAATATGTACTTTACATCTAAGAAGACAAAACAAAATACATCATAAGTCTAACACAATCCATACTCAATACAACAATAGCTTCATTAACAGACTACATTACATTAAATATTATTTCATGTATCCTCAGGTGTATCAGATGGACATAACATACCCCATTGAGAGGGTTGAAGAGAACGTGGACCACTCACTTTACGAGTCTTCTCAAATTGACTGGTTATTCTGATCATGTGACCTAGGGCAGAAATAAACGAGAGACGAGAGAGAACTTGAGTAACACCAGCACGTTCCATTTTGAATCTCTTCAAGAGAGGGTGCAAATGTTGACAGTATATGTTCCTCACTACCTACTGTCTGTACTATCTCTTGGTCACTAAGTACTCCCATAGCTTTAAATACAGATACTATTGGAATATCATCAGTAAATGAATTATGTTTCAAGTAAAAGCGACCTGATTTAACAATGAGATTTGTTCGACTTTTACGCTCATGAGTGGAACTAGTAACAGAACATCCAATGTTACCCTTCCTGTCGAGATCCACAATGATACGATTCTTTGAAAGCTGTTCTTGAATTAAAATGACTTTCTCAACTCCTCTTACAATAAAATATCCTCCAGGATCAATCGGACACTCATTGAGTCAAGCCATATCTTTAACTGATATATCAGATAGTATACAATTTGAACAACGTAACATAATTGGCATACGACCAATAGGTAGTCCTTTACGAATGACCCTTTGAGCCCCTCTTGTATATTCAATATCTACTGTTATAGGAGCTGAGTAAGTCATGTCTCTAAGACGACATTCATGAGGTGAGATAGGTTTTGTCACATTAAAAGACTCTTCAACTTCAGGTCTACCAATATATATATTGAGGTACTTGAGATAAAAGTTAGGATCAGCGTCACTCGTAATCATATCATTTGCTCTAACTATTTTCTTGATCTCAGTATTAATGAAATAATTAAAGGAGTCTATATGTTGTTTTACTAATCCTCTGACTTTTAAGAAAGCAGGTAATAACTTCCATTTGTCTTGTACTGTACGTATAGGTTGAGCTATGTTCACTCCATCATAGAGACACTTTGGTAATACATCGTCTTCATCAGGATCACCATTGGGATAAAACTCTGCCATTGAACACCACGTGGTTGTATCATCGACCACCGCCCACTTTATTATAGTACTATACGAAGTTAGGAGAGGAAGGTAATAAAATTAATAGGGGTTTACCATAATATCATATTTTATTTTTTGTAGGTTGTCTCTATTATTTTATCTTATTTAAAAGAATTAAAATAAAGTTAGTACAATATTATACACAATGTGTACAATGATCAGTGTATTAATAATTTAGTAAAGTCATTGAACAATGGCAGACTCTGTTATCTATTTGGATTATAATGCAACTACTCCATTAGCTCCTGAAGTAATAAAAGTAATTACTCAATCATTACAGGAGCACTGGACTAATCCCAGTAGTAGTTATGGTACATAATGAACATTATATTAATATTTATAATATTATTGTCTTCAGATAAAGTCTCTAAACTAGCCATTAAAAATGCCAGAGAGCAGATTGCTAACATGATCAACAGTTCAACTGAAGGTAAGTAGATTATTAATGTTATATAACAATTATAATAATTTAATAGATGTTGTATTTACTTCTGGAGGTACAGAGGTAGTCTATTGTCGGTAATTGATGTTATTATTATTAATATAATAATGTACTGACTATTGTCGTTAAACTACTAGCATACCAGGACTTATAATACCAACACAGCGAGCAATAGCTTTAGCAGTAATAGGATGATCACCAGTCACCATAATCACCTAGGTACAATATATATGTATATTATATTATATATGATTGTACTGACTTTAATTCCAGCTGTCCTACATTTAGATACAGCTTCAGGAACATTAGATCTTGGAGGATCAATCAGTGATACTAACCCAACAAAACAAAGTCCATCTAATGGAAAATTAACCTACAAATAAACTTGATAACAACTGTAACAATAATAGTTAATTAAATATTAATTAATAAATTAATTCCACCTTTCATCACTAGTAAATAACCTCTAGTACTTGGGTTATCATGAATTGAGACCTATATTATATAATATATATTATATTATATATATTATATTATATTATGTTATATTATATAATATATATTATATTATATTATATTATATTATATTACATGTATTCTAATGTAACAGTATATTTGAGAGCTAACTTGAAATTTATTTGTGGAATTAAAAGGTATCTCTACTACTTTAGGATGACTGTCTCTCAAATCTTCAGCATTACCAACTTCTAATTCAAAACATTTTAGAAGAGCTGATTCAGAAGCATCTCCACAACATTCCCTTAACAGAAGATGACCCCTGTTATTAATGAGTATTAACTAACTTGTCTAATATATTAACTGTCTCTTGTCCTTCTTTGAAATATGCTCTGTTACATAACCCAATAATTCGAGCTAATGCATTCCATGTTGGAGTTGGTTCCTACTATAATAATGAACTATATTATATAATTACATGGAACTTACTCTTCTAGTATGTTCAGGATGGAGTGGATTTTCATCAGTATTAGCACCCCATATACTGCCATCAAACCACATATGTGCTATTTTATATTGTCATAATGAGTGTAGGCGTTAAAATACTTACCAACTGTCATTCTGTTCTGAGTCAATGTTCCAGACTTATCAGAGCATATCACAGATGTAGAACCAAGTGTTTCCACAGCCTCCAAGTTACAAACTAAACAGTTTTTCAACCTCATTTGTTGAGCAGTTAACTTGAGACAAACCTGTAGTACACCTTTATCATAAAGACTATTAATTAAATGCATAATAATGTACAGTGACTGTAGCTATTAGTCCTTCCGGTACATTAGCCACAATGATACCAATAAGAAATGCAACAGCATCAAGCCAGTAATAACCCAGTATAAGGCCAATAGTAAAAAAGGAGACTCCTAATATCACTGCTACCACTGAAATGATAGTAATAAAGTGATGAATCTCTATAGCTATAGGTGTTTCTACAGGAAAAGGAAGGAGGTATATGATCAAAGAATCATAACCCTAGCTTTATATTGTAATATATAATATATACCACCTGCTCTCAAGTTGACAAGTTGCTCACAAGTGGCCACACCTGCCACTACATTAATATTACCTTGTCGTAGAAAATGACTGGTCATGTTCTAAACATTAATGTGAACTTCATTCTAATAACTTACTTTCCTGGACAAGTTTCTTGTTTCTAATGGATTGTCATGTCTATAGTGGATACTAGAGTAGTGTAGTGTGACAGTCTGAATCTTAGGTCATATACTTAATGTTTAAGGTTTAGGATCAGTATTAATATATGATGATCTTGGACTGTCCCACTGAGCTTCTGTAGGACACTGTCATTAGTAGAGGTGTGTCCTCAATATAAAGGTCACTAAAGTATTAGTATGGGACTAGAACAAGTGTCCTGAACTTCAAAGTATTAACATATTCCAGTTTTTATTGCCAAGAGGTAGAGGTGTTTTAATTCTCATATAATAAGATGGTGCTGTCCTTGTAGTTAAAGATGAACATTCAATTATATGAGGTATATTATAGGAACATGGAGTGAGATTCTAAAATTAAATACATTTAATAAAAATTATAAGTAAATTATATATAAATTACTTGTTCCCTGTCCTGATTAGTAAGATAAATCCATAAATTTGTGGTCGTAATTGGAGGGGTTTTACCTGTTACCATGACAACACTACCAATTTAAGCATAGTAATAAAGGTCATACTTTTAATGTGATGGGTTGATATCCAACATAATGGACCTTTACTACTTAAAGAAGATGGTCAGACATTATAGGTACAGGGAGAAGGTGTTGCTATTAGTTCCAGAGAGAGAGGTAGGCCATGAGACCAAGTATTGTCTTAAACCTTAAACTATAATCCTCTAAAGATATTTCACTATTTTACTTACCAATATAACAAGGTTTGTTTAGTTTTTCAATAGTATAGAAAGTGTAGGAGTTGAGGTTACTATAGAGACAAAAATACATTGTTAACAATGGTCTAATTAATTGAATCTATTAATTTTATTGCTAATAAATAAAAGCAAGAATTTTTGTTAATTAAAGATAGTTAGCAGATAAATAGTCAAATCTGATTGGTCGAGGACTTGAAGTATATAAAGAACTGTGCTCAAATTTTTTCATTACTTGTCCAAGTTAGTTTGTAAGGAAGATGGTGTCCTTTTTGCTGTGAAACTAACTATACTCTACACTACAATGTCTACCTCATATCTAAAGAAACCTTCTCTCTCATTTACCGAGTCAGTTTTAAGACAATCCTTTGAGGTCTCCTAGCTGGTCGTCCATTAGGAGTCAGTGAACACAATCTATCTCTAAAGAACTGATGCTCCTCCATTACCAGCCCCACCTAGCCTCGTACCCAGGCTAAACGCCTGGTAACTACTGTTTGCGCATGCGTTTAATTTCCACAGATTTCTTGAAAAATAGTATACTCTAGGAATCCTCCGTCAACTATGACGTCAAAATCTTTAACCTCAATGTTAGATTAATTGTGATGGCTACTTGTAGTACTGATAGAAACTTTTCTGCTGATCCACTGTATGCTCTAAAGAAGCTAGGAACCAGCTGTTTGAATGGCTCTAAGTCTGTAAGAGATTTCTCTATAGACACAATTCGAAGTTTGCACTTAATACAAATATATAAAGAGAGACCATGATCTCTCGAAACGATAACATCAAGCAAAGAAGTTATTCTAGAAACCCAGTTGTTTTGCATCCCAACAGCACTGGACAAATTTGTTGCTCTTTTGGCTTCCACTAAATCACTGCATAACCAACAAACTTGACTAGCCATGCTTAAACTCGTGTAGTGAATGAAACATCATCATTATAAATCCAGCCCATCGCTTCGTCATTTAATTGAA
The DNA here is from genome assembly GCA_963693285.1 of Xestospongia muta. NCBI lineage: Eukaryota > Metazoa > Porifera > Demospongiae > Haplosclerida > Petrosiidae > Xestospongia > Xestospongia muta. Next base: position 85,952 of record OY848918.1, read on the forward strand.
AAAGTAGTAATTATGATGTCAACATGTTTCAATAATTATGCGCATGCGCAAGCAGTAGTCACCAGGCGTTCTACTCTTTACTTAGTCTAGCGAGCTAGACCCTCCTCCTTTTTGATAAGCTGATGGTCGGAGGAGGGTCTAGAAGCGAACTAGGCTTACTGCCCCATTGGAATGTGGGGCAGTACCGCAATGTTTACATAGTGGTTATAAACTGTTATTACAACTGCCACGTGAAGGGTTTTCTTGGAGGGATTCCAAGTTGACGAAAATACCACTTTCCTATATTAGTTAACTGCCGCATTCCATTCTTTTCATGGGTGTAGAGTCGATAGCGTAGCACTTCAGCTTCCAATATAGAAGGACAACAAACACAAAAACAACTCTTGGGTTCACCTGGCAGTTGTAATAACAGTTTATAAGTTAACCACTATGTAAACATTGCGGTACTGCCCCACATTCCATACATTCCAATGGGGCTGTAAGCCTAGTTCGCTTCTATACCCTCCTCCGACCATCAGTTTATCAAAAAGGAGGAGGGTCTAGCTCGCTAGACTACTCTTTACTATATAGAACGCCTGGGTACAAGGCTACTGCCCCACCTAACTAAGACCACAGCTATTTGTGATGACAGCGTCTTGTCTCTGAACTAGAAAGCACTTCACATCAACTAGAATTAGCTAATGCCGAGGTATTTAATTATCTATTTTAATCATAGGAGTTAGTGTTATTATCCTCCTCATTAGATTCACAGTTTAGAGGGTCATCATCTTTTATAAGGTAAGTCTTCTATCTTATTTTTGAATTCATGAGTATGGACGTAAAGAAATATCTTGATACTATTCCAGCTGGACAGTATATTGTCCAGTATTACTAAAGGTAGTAATGGATGCATGATTTGATAGATGGATACATGGATTGACAAATGGATACATGGATGAATAGATAAATGGATTAATAGATAAACATATAACTGAATGGATGGATGTGTGGATCAATGGATGGACATACAGATACCAATCTATAATGAACATACATTATAGTAGTCATATCCATTGTAGATGTTCTATTATTAATATTATTATTTACTTCTTTATTTCTTATATTTATAGAGTTATACTTACCAGATCATCAAAGGTACAGTTTTCTGTCATTGTCGACGTGTTATTCATCATGACTTCAAACCACAAAACTTGTTAATCGAAGCCAAAGGTGCTATTAAACTGGCCAATTTTGGACTTGAATGAGTCTTTGGTATACCAGTGTGTGCATATACCCATGAGGTACCACTCTCTCTCTCTCTCTCTCTCTCTCTGACTCTTTTTTAAATTACACAGGTAGTAACACTGTGGTACAGGGCCCCTAAAATCTTACTTGGTTCATCACCACAAGTTTGTCCTCAACTTGATGCAGCAGGCTGTGACCTATTAATAGTAAGTTATTGTTGAGTGATCCTTTTAATTCAAATTGTATTTAATATCAAGAATTGTTGGTTTATAATTCTAGGAGAGAGTGTCAGCAAAGACTGCTATACAACATCCTTATTTCAGTGATTTAGACAAGTCAGATCTACCTGATACAGTGCAGTCTTAAGAAGATGTTATACAGTACTATTTTATGTCTCATTAACTTTATACTATATTAACACACACTAATACATGTGAATGGAATAAGTTCTAATAAATAAAATGACTTGTATATTCTAATTATTACTTGTTTTATGATGGAACTTGTAAGTAGTGAGTTGTCCTCAATTAAAATAACTGAGATGCTCTTATTAAGGGCGTGTCTGTAGAAAAGATGGCTACATCTAGATCAGGTTTGACTACATTATTATAATAGTTATCTATTGTTATGTGTGTGTGTGTGTCATGTTCTACAGATTATTATGTACCTACAAAGAGGTATGGTCACTCCACACATATAGTGGGTGACTACCTCTACATGTGGGGTGGTAAGATAGATGGTCTCCCTAGTGTACATGATAATGAAGTCAAACGGAGGATGACCTCTGTTATTGAGTTATTTCACTTACCAACTGGTAGGTGGGAACAACGACCTACAAATGGAAAACCTCCACTGGGTGTATTTAATTATACCTCAACTGTTATCAGTAACAGGATCTACTACTTTGGAGGGCATTGTAATCATGATGAGTGTCGTCATAATAGTCTCAACTCATTAATAACAGATTCACTTACATGGAATGAACTGTTCCCAACTAATCCAAGTATGGGTCCAATGATGAAGTCAGTCTGTGGGATGATATCTCTTACATTCAATAAAGTGGATTATCTACTGGTAGTTGGTGGAGTTGGTCCACATCCCACCTCTCCACAACCTGGTGCTCAGTATAGTATTGATTATGGTGATAATGTTCGTACTAATGAGCACCACTACTATCAATTATCCAGTGGTAAGAAGATCAATATATCATGTTATCAATACATTATACATCAAGTACAATTTTATAACTGTTTGTATTTCAGATCAATGGATAATACCAATAATTAGTGGAGAACGCCCACCTCCTTGTCATCGATTCACTCTTACATCACTACCAAATAACAGAGCTCTGTTATTTGGTGGTAGGACTCCTAATGGTCCTGTTAACACTGTGTATATTGCTCAGTGTACAAAGACTGCAGTGGTGAGTACAATATGTACTAAGTTAAAGTATTTAGTTACTATATAATATTGTGGAGTAATCAAGTTTAAAGTTTGAGAATGTTGAATGAACTAAATTTAGAGTATAGTGTCTTTATATTATTATTAGGAACTGTTTTATTAATGAACAAGTGATTCACTGTTTGCTAATATTTCTTTAGTCAACTTAGAGGTTATAGTGATAACTGAAACATTCCTATAGTCAACTATAGTGATACCATATTTCCTTGACTAAATATCACTCTTGAACAGTAGCCTCTCTTTGTGTATATCAATGAAATTGATGATGACCTTGAATAAATGCTGTAATGTCTGCTTAACAAAATTGTCTATTACTAAGTTGTTCTGTTTAAAAGTTAACAACACAAAAATAAATTTTATTTTTTAAAAATCATTTATCGGTCATTAAATAGCTGTAATTTGATAAAGTCCTTAACAATTGAGTTGACAAGGAGGTAATATTTACTTAAAACTCCTGTCAAAGCTTGATCTATCATTTACTAACTGATATACAAAGTTTAAAGCTATTGTTTATCAGGAATGTTCATAATTACTTCTAACTCTAGAAACTTGAATGATTCACAACTATATTTTAAATACTGTCCTTGATTAAACAATGTCCTCAAATAGTAAATTTCCCTGTTGTTGATGAATATTGAAATAGATGTCCCAGGTCTTATTGAAGGAAATATGATAACTAAATTAAAATCCACATAAAGTATAAAATGAGCAATATTCTTAAACATTTCCCAGTATACAGTATTAATTACTGCTATGTTAATTGTATAATATGTTAACTTGAGTATTATCTACCCAGCACTGGGAAAAGATAAGTGAACCATTTCCCAAATTATTGAATTGGCCTTGGAGTAGCTACCACTATTATCAGTGGCCTACATGTGATGATGGTGGGTGGACTTGATACATCATTAAATGCTATTGCTGATAGCTGGTTATTTAACATTGATACAAAGATATGGACAAAGGTTAGTTACTAGTTATCATGTGACCTAACTCTAACACTAAGTGAGTTAATGTCTATGATCTACAGTATGAGGGGACATAATAAAGTGTGACTATTTGAACTTTGACCTCTGAAAATAGCCGTCATCTATAGAAAATTTATAATTAATAATAGTTATTGTTTTTTTGACCTGGTTTTAGAACTGTAGTCCTGACACTATAGTATGTTAACATTTATGATAGTATAGTCTTTTGATATATCTGATTTGTTTATAGTTGTAATTCAGTTATTAAAGACTGTACATAAGTACTTATGTTCATGTTTTAAAGTCTTGTAACATGTCAACTCTACCAGTTGATACAAAGTTATAGTCTGTTACTAGAGTACATGTATCCACTGATGTTACATGTATAATGACTAGTTTTGTAGTAATATCATAACATCATTATTATAATGTTATATAGTACACTATATTCCATCTTATAGCTCACTATACCAGAGTCAGTGACTAAGAGATGGGGCCAGTCCCTTTCAGTATGGAATGAGTCACCTACCACTGTATGGGTAGTACAATTTGGAGGAATTAAAAATTTTGATAAATTTAATGATACTAAAGTGATTGCATTTAGTAAGTACTGTCTATTGATGATAGTATTTGTTATATAGTACACACACACATTATCAGTATTATCAATGTATAATATAGGAGTGTTGAGACACTAACTGTTTGTATTACAAACTAGTCTCATAACTCAATACTATTGTAACATACTATATCTCTCACTGTAGTATGTAATAATGACCAATGGTCTCTTGGAAATGTAATAACTAACCTGAGGTCAACTGAAGAATATCAAGTTAAACTACGACATAAGGGACAAGAAACATCTGTAAAACGTTTTGTGAGACATGGACAAAAAAAACTTACTGTCCAATCTCGTACACATCTTCAACCTTTTTCTTCATCACGTCAAGAGAAAGATAGAGAAATCCAACGATTAACACGACAACTTGAAGTTACCAACAAAGAGCTACACGATACCAAACAACAGCAGATAGATTTGACAAGAGCTCTTCAAGAAGACCTTCAAACAAAAGAAAGACAACTAAATCAACTACGTCGAGAACTTCAAGAAAAACAACAAACTCAAGCTACACTTCAACATGAACAAAGATTACTTCAACAACAGCTACAGGATAGTCAAGAGAGGGAAAGAGTACTACGTCAAGAGTGTGATGACCTACACCGAGAACATGATGAATATCGTCAACAACTCCAAGAATATGATAATATTGAACAAGATCTTCACCAACAACTCCAAGAACGTGACAATATCGAACAAGATCTTCATCAACAACTCCAAGAGTCAACCACTGCTCTTCAACAAATACGTCAAGCCAATGTCACTCTTCAACAACAAGTTCAACAGTTACAAGACCAGTCTCACTGGGTAGTGAGGAGAGAGGAGATTGAGATGACTGAGGAGATCCTTGGGAAAGGAGGTTGGGGAGAAGTCAAGGTGGCTAAATTTCGTGGCCTTAGAGTAGCTGCCAAATGTCTTCATGAAGTTATCCTGTCATCATATAACGTATCAGTTTTTACAAGAGAAATGGAGATTGCTGCTCGAGTACGTCATCCCAATCTCCTCCAGTTCATAGGAGCCACTCGAGTGGGTACTCCTATCATCCTATCTGAATTAATGCCAACAAGCCTTCGTAAAGAGCTAGAAACTGGTCCTCTACCATATCCTGCTGTTCTGACTATCAGTCAAGATATAGCCTGTGGTCTCAACTATCTCCACCTCTTTAAACCAGACCCAATACTACATAGAGATGTCAGCACTGCTAATGTCCTTCTTACGCATGGGCAATGCGGCTGGAGAGCCAAGGTATCAGACTATGGTTCAGCTAATCTTCAACCAATGATTGGTAGAACAGTCAATCCAGGTAATCCAGTTTATTCTGCTCCAGAAGCTGGTGTACCAAGAGACCATTCTCCTGCAATGGATGTTTACAGTTATGGTGTTGTCTTGATTGAAATGATGATCTGTTGTATTCCTGAGGTAGCTCAGAGACAACTTCATATTAGCAGTATTCAACGACCGACATTTAAAGCTCTTATTGAACGATGTTTGAAGGAGAATTGTAGAGAACGTCCAACAATGTCTGAGATCATAAGAAACTTCAATGAGACCATTTAATAGTAGACAATAATATAGTGTGTGTTACAATATTAGTAGTGAGTTGATTATAATAGTTTAGTTATTGTACTCTGTCTGATCATTATAATAATATTACCATATTTGGACATTTTGTAGAGAAGAACTGAATGTATGAAGTATTAACTGTAAATATAATAGTGTTTTATTTATAGGTTTAAAATTACTGTTAATAAAATCAATACATTTAAAAATATCAAAAGTTTTATACTCTAGATATTGAAGATATATTAGCCCATAAACCAAAACAAAGTGATATTGTTTATTTTCTACTTGAAATTAAAAATGATTGGGAAAAAAATAGGTACTGCATTGGATGTCCATTCAAGTGTTTATGTGGTCTACAACATAGTAAAATTAGTAATGAAGACAACAGAGTCAAACTTATTAGAGCGATTAGATGCTGGCTGGATTCTATGTCAACAGAGACCACATGGAATGTAATTATCAAGATAATTGAGGGACCTATTGTAAATCATTGTACAGCTGGAATGAAGATTCGTAAATTTCTTTCTCAATTATATGAGGTATATTATAGGAACATGGGGTGGGATTCTAAAATTAAATACATTTAATAAAAATTATAAGTAAATTATATATAAATTGCTTGTTCCCTGTCCTGATTAGTAAGGTAAATCCATAAATTTGTGGTCGCAATTGGAGGGGTTTTACCAGTTACCATGACAACACTACCAATTTAAGCATTGCATTACTACATTGGATACTACAGTAGTATAGTGTGACAGTCTGAATCTTAGGTCATATACTTAATGTTTAAGGTTTAGGATCAGTATTAATATATGGTGATCTTGGACTGTCCCACTGAGCTTCTGTAGGACACTGTCATTAGTAGAGGTGTGTCCTCAATATAAAGGTCACTAAAGTATTAGTATGGGACTAGAACAAGTGTCCTGAACATCAAAGTATTAACATGTTCCAGTTTTTATTACTAAGAGGTAGAGGTGTTATAATTCTCATAGAATAAGATGGTGCTGTCCTTGTAGTTAAAGATGAACATCCAATTACATGAGGTAAATTATAGGAACATGGAGTGGGATTATAAAATTAAATACATTTAATAAAAATTATAAGTAAATTATATATAAATTACTTGTTCCCTGTCCTGATTAGTAAGGTAAATCCATAAATTTGTGGTTGCAATTGGAGAGGTTTTACCTGTCACCATGACAACACTATCAACCCAAGCATAATAACAAGGTCATACGTTTATGTAGTTCTCAAAAAAACATTTAGACTGATTTATATGTTGATGACATAAATATCTTTTAAAAATACAGTTTGATGTGTAGAATGTAATACAGAGAATTAACAGAAATTTATCAAATTGATACAGTTTCACATTCAAATTCATAAATATAATAATTCCATGTAGAGATTGGGTTGCTGGGAGGAGCATATGCAGTACAATCAAGTAAATTGAGATGATGCTTTTGACCACATAGAGACTCTATAACTATATATTACATAATAAGTTATATCATAACTCACCTCCACCTACAAATCCAAGTTGGCAACATGCTACTTGTGCTTCATCACTATCAAAGTTAGTTGAACAGATAGGAAACCATGTGTCATTTGAGAAAATAAAGAGTTGTCCATTGTCTTTAACACCAGGATTAACTTGTATATCTAATGTACCATCAGTACATTGATCATGAGCTATAAGAAATGAGAGCATTTCAGATAATTAGTAAACCTAGCATGTCATAAAACTACAATTTCTTTGTTCATGAATAAGTTATATTAACAATAACAGCACTTAAATAAAACAATGTGTTATACTGGTAATTACCTTCATTCTTTATAACTTGTGATAAAACTATTGACATAAGAGAAGGTCATAGAAATGTCTTCATATCAAAAAATGGTAGACAATACTCAAATCTTTAATGATATGGCCTTACTTACTAAAAATAACTATATATACAATTATAAATGACTTTATCTAGTCAATGAACAATAAACTTAGTCAAGACTAAGGGCTTGGCAATTTTAGCTATTTGTCCATCACAGGAAGTGCATACTTCAATGTGAAATTAATACTATACCCTAGACCCAAAAATTTAAACTAATCATGTTTACTTCTTGTACACAGTTTCTGTGTCATATGAATTAACCATATCACACTCTTATTAAGGTGTTAATTAACTCCCAATATCCTGTATTTTTAAACTTCTCATCCAATTATTAAGCCTAATTGCTTTATTTTCGTTGCAGTTCCTGTGTGATAAAAATTAACCACACAAACACTTTTGGTAAGGTGTTAATTAACTTAGACATCCTGTATTTTTTAACTTCACATCCTGTTCTTAAACGGGGAAATCCTATGAAGTACAATTTGTTTCTGTCAGCAATTCTTTGATGTATTAAGTAACATACATGAAATATGTTATTTACAATCTCTAGATAAAATTCAAAATAATATTACTAACACATACTTAATATCAATTCACTTAGAATTCATAATTAATCAATCATATTAGTTATTTATATTTAGTACATTTATTATCATTATCACATGACAATAAATCATGTTGTTGTCAGATATTACTTCCTGTGATGTCATTATGATCAAATTGACTGCCAATAAATCCTAAATAAACCTATAATGTGAAGTAACTCTTGTATTGCTGATGAATTTACTTACAATGGAGCAGATGGTCTTTATATTGAAATGATGAAAGTTCTGCTTTGTTTGTTTTGCTGTCAGTCCTATGGAATGAAGTATAGACCATCAACATACATAATAACAAATGCTTACTGTTCTGAAAAATTAAATGATTCATCAAGAGATGCATAACGTGATTTCATCCTTTGCTGTATAACAAAGTATATTAAATATAACAATTGTGTTTTAAACTTTAAATATTTATAACAGCAGGTTAGATGTAAATGCTTTTATACATACAATTACTTTATGTTCATATCAATAATTCTTTGGGGATTTCTTTGATACTTTTTCTGCTCCACTTGAGCTACTCATGTTACTTCCAATGTCATCAATAATATTTTCAATTGAAGAAAGTTTATCTCCCAACAACTTTATTTCAGTGTTTTGGTCTTCTTGATATTTAGTGATATTGGTGAGCTGCATTTCCCAACCAGAAATCTTCATTAATATCTTTTCTAAAAGTTGACCTGTTGAGTAGTGTTTTCAGCTGTTTTAGTAGATCTAGAGCTACACAGAAGACAAAATAATTGCTTATGGATCTGATAGAACTCTAAATACTTTTGTCCAGATCTTTATCTTGATGGTGTACTGTCAGTAACTACTTCTACAACTGTAGAAGAAGAGAGGAATCATCCTGACATACTAACTGATATACCACCAATTATTTCCACCCCCTACTAATCATTTTGCCAATAACCCCATCTACTAACCAACTAACATAGTCTTGTCATCACCCACATAATTACATGGATGTACACAAACTAATTATAGTCATACCTTATTACTTGGTAGGGACATGAGTATACATCAACTATAATAGTGATGAGTCATCACCCACATAATTACATGATAACATAGTCTAATGTCATCACTTTGAAGGTACATAAGTATACATCAATCACAGTCCAAAATGATAACTATATTTATATTTACCTCATGGTTTGTGATCTGCAATCTGTGCACTTCTAATTACGTGAATCTTCAATTTTAACCTATCATCACTTTATATAACAACAAAAGAATCTGTGTACAGCATGTTATGGAATATTGTACAACAATTCTGTATTCAAATCTACATAACATTCAAAAATAGCTTACAAAGATATCAATTATTATGTAGAGTCTGTATTTTGGTAAGTCTGTATATCAGACTGTATATGAGTCATATCATGACTATGTATAACATAGAATACAGCAATAGTTCATGTAGTGTTAAAGAAGATGGTCAGACATTATAGGTACAGGGAGAAGGTGTTGCTATTAGTTCCAGAGAGAGATGTAGGCCATGAGACCAAATATTGTCTTAAACCTTAAACTATAATCCTCTAAAGATATTTCACTATTTTACTTACCAATACAACAAGATTTGTTTGGTTTTTCAATAGTATAGAAAGTGAAGGAGTTAAAGTTACTATAGAGACAAAAATACATTGTTAACAGCTGTTTTGGTAGATCCAGAGCTACATAAAAGACAGAATAATTACTTATGGATCTGATAGAACTCTAAATATTTTTGTCCAGATCTTTATCTTGATGGTATACTGTCAGTAACTACTTCTACAACTGTAGAAGAAGAGAGGAATCATCCTGATATACTAACTGATATACCACCAATTATTTCCACCACTACTAATCATTTTGCCAATAACCCCACCTACTAACCAACTAACATAGTCTTGTCATCACCCACATAATTACATGGATGTACACAAACTATAATTATAGTCATACCTATTACTCGGTAGTAGTCAAGGCGTGGCCTGACCCTCGCGTGCCGGAGGATCAGGAAAACTACGCATACTAAACTTGTTCTGCTGCACGCGAGGGTCAGGCCACGCCTTGACTAACTCGATAGGGACATTATTGGGAGACGTATTGAAGTATATAAAGAACTCCACTCAAATTTTTATCATTTCTTGTCCAAGTTAGAACTTGTAAGTAGTGAGTTGTCCTCAATTAAAATAACTGAGAGGTTCTTATTAAGGGCGTGTCTGTAGAAAGGTGGCTACATTCAGATCAGGTTTGACTACGGTATTATCAGGGGGGTAGGAAGATTGTTTCTACAAGGGGTGCTATAGTGATTCTGAAATTTTTTTAAGTGTATATAGACAATAATGTTTACAATATTCAAGAGTTTCAATAATTGTTCAATTATTAAACTGTTATCTTTCCAAAGTAATTTACACGTCTTTGATTGACAGATGTAAAAGCTGTAGCTACTTCATCAGTTTTTTCATCAAATTCATCAAGTTCATCAGTTTTTTCAGAGTGAATATGCAATAAAAATAAATTGTTCAGCCGATTATCAGTCATCGTACTTCGGAAGGTATGTTTTAATTCTTCTTAGACAAAAAATGATCTTTCTGCTGTTGCACTTGTAACTGGGACAGAGAAATAGATTATTCCAGCTATCAAATCACAATCACATGTTTCCACCTATGCTTTGATGCTAGTGCAACAGTCACACTTCAGTAAATTACATTAATTTTTTATTGCCACATTATTATTAATCAGTCAAGAGCATAAAAAAAATTAAAGTACACAAAGTGACAAAACAAGAGGTGCTACAGCACCCCTTGCTCCCCCCCCTTCTTACCCCTATGATTATAATAGTTATCTATTGTTACATGTGTGTGTGTCATGTTCTACAGGTTATTATGTACCTACAAAGAGGTCTGGTCACTCCACACATATAGTGGGTGACTACCTCTACATGTGGGGTGGTAATATACATGGTCTCCCTAGAGTACACAATAATGAAGTCAAATGGAGGATGACCTATGTTATTGAGTTATTTCACTTACCAACTTGTAAGTGGGAACAACAACCTACCAATGGAAAACCTCCACTGGGTGTCTATGATTATGCCTCAACTGTTATCAGTAACAGGATCTACTACTTTGGAGGCGATTGTAATCATGACCAGTGTCATCATAATAGTCTCAACTCATTAATAACAGAGTCACTTACATGGAATGAACTGTTCCCAACTAATCCAAGTATGGGTCCAATGATGAAGTCACACTGTGGGATGATATCTCTTACATTAAATAAAGTGGATTATCTACTGGTAGTTGGTGGTATTGGTCCATCTCCCACCTCTCCACAACCTGGTGCTCAGTACAATAATGCTTATAGTGGTAATGTTCGTACTAATGAGCACCACTACTATCAATTATCCAGTGGTAAGAAGATCAATATATCATGTTATCAATACATTATACATCAAGTACAATTTTTTAACTGTTTGTACTCTATAAAAATTGATTTGTCATTTTAACAACTAATTTGTATCTGAAAGGAAGGACTACTATGCATGGAATGTAGAATTTTTGTGAATTTCTCTCTGTGTAATATATTGGTATGTTATGCTATTACAAAGCAACAAATTATACAGTGAGTAATTCATGAAAATTCTAGATTCCATAGTAATCCAACTATGTAAAGTACAAATTAGTTGTTAAGACAACGTATTAATTTTTACAGTGTATTTCAGGTCAGTGGATAATACCAGACATCAGTGGAGAACGCCCACCTCCTTGTTATAGCTTCACTCTTACATCACTACCAAATAACAGAGCTCTGTTATTTGGTGGTGATACTCCTAATGGTACTGTTAACACTGTGTATATTGCTCAGTGTACAAAGACTGCAGTGGTGAGAACAATATGTACTAAGTTAAAGTATTTAGTTACTGTATAATATTGTGGAGTAATCAAGTTTAAAGTTTAAGAATGTTGAATGAACTAAATTTAGAGCATAGTGTCTTTATATTATTATTAGGAACTGTTTTATTAATGAACAAGTGATTCACTGTTTGTTAATATTTCTTTAGTCAACTTAGAGGTTATAGTGATAACTGAAACATTCCTATAGTCAACTATAATGATACCATATTTCCTTGACTAAATGTCACTCTTGAATAGTAGCCTCCCTTTTTGTATATCAATGAAATTGATGATGACCTTGAATAAATGCTGCAATGTCTGCTTAACAAAATTGTCTATTGCTAGGTTGTTCTCTCTAAAAACAATGAATAAAAAAAAAAAAAAATCTTTTATCAGTCATTAAATAGCTGTAGTTTGATAAAGTCCATAAACAATTGAGTTGACAAGAAGGTAATAATTACTTAAAACTCCTGTCAAAGCTTGATCTATCATTTACTAGCTGATATACAAAGTTTAAAGCTATTGTTTATCAGGAATGTTCATAATCACTTCTAACTCTAGAAACTTTAATGATTGACAATTATATTTTAAATACTGTCCTTGATTAGACAATGTCCTCAAATAGTAAATTTTTCCTTTGGTGATGAATATTGAAATATATTTCCCAGGTCTTATTGAAGGAAATATGGTAACTAAATTAAAATCCACATAAAGTATAAAATGAGCAATATTCTTAAACATTTCCCAGTATACAGTATTAATTACTGCTATGTTAATTGTATAATATGTTAACTTGAGTATTATCTACCCAGCACTGGGAGAAGATAAATGAACCACTTCCCAAATCAGTGATTTGGCCTCAGAGTAGATCTAGTCATGCTACCACTATTATCAGTGACCTACATGTGATGATGGTGGGTGGACGTCCTAGAACTATTGCTGACAGCTGGTTATTTAACATTGATACAAAGACATGGAGAAAGGTTAGTTACTAGTTATCATGTGACCTAACTGTAACACAAAGTGAGTTAATGTCTATGATCTACAGTATGAGGGGACATAATAAAGTGTGACTATTTGAACTTTGACCTCTGAAAATAACCCTCATCTATAGAAAATTTATAATCAATAATAGTTATTGTTTTTTATGACCTGGTTTTATAACTGTAGTTCTGACACTATAGTATGTTAACATTTATGATAGTATAGTCTTTTGATATATCTGATTTGTTTATAGTTGTAATTCAGTTATTAAAGACTGTATATAAGTATTTATGTTCATGTTTTAAAGTCTTGTAACATGTCAACTCTACCAGTTGATACAAAGTTATAGTCTGTTACTAGAGCACATGTATCCACTGGTGTTACATGCACTGAAAAAAGCATTTTGTCTTTTAAACTGAAGTATTCGTTACCACAGTTTCATAAGTATAATGTAAATCCATACTAAGTTGCTACAAAGCCAAAACCAGTGTAACTTAATATGTATAATTGGCTTTTTACATATTGAGTTAGACCAAAACTGGTCTAACTCAATATGTAAAAGCCAATTAGAAGCCAAAAAGTACTCTTTGTAGTTTATGTCCATTGACAGAAACCATATTGAACAGGTATATATACTAATTCAACTTAACTAACTGGATTAGTTTCAGTCAAAATAGTATCTGCTTATAGCTTCAATTGAAGCCATGATCAATTACTATAGCAAAGTGTATGTTAAAGCAATGTGGTTGTAGATGCAGCTAGTTGGCTTTATACATATTAAGTTACACTAGTTTTGGCTTTGTAGCAACTTAGAATGGATTTACATTATACTTATGAAACTGTGGTAACGAATACTTCAGTTAAAATGACAAAATGCTTTTTTCAGTGTGTATAATGACTAGTTTTGTAGTAATATCATAACATCATTATTATAATGTCATATAGTACACTATATTCCATCTTATAGGTCACTACATAACTGTAAACATCCTGCAATGGATGTTTACAGTTATGGTGTTGTCTTGATTGAAGTGATGATCTGTTGTATTCCTGAGGTAGCTCAGAGACAACTTCATATTAACAGTATTCGACGACAAGCGTTCAAAGCTCTTATTGAACGATGTTTAAAGGAGAATCCTAGAGAACGTCCAACAATGTCTGAGATCATAAGAGACTTCAATGAGACAATTTAATAGTAGACAATAATATAGTGTGTGTTACAATATTAGTAGTGAGTTGATTATAATAGTTAGTTTAGTTATTGTACTATGTGTGATCGTTATAATAATATTACCGTATTTGGACATTTCACTATCTCAACCTCCTACTTCTAAAACAGCTGACAAAATGACTCAATCAGAGACTATCCAGTGGCCAGCTATGAAATCTCTCATTCAGAAGTGTATCTTTCATGAGAGTCAAGTTCGTCCATCTGCTTTTCAAGTACTTACTGACCTTTTGCATGTTACGCTAAACTATTACTATAGGACTAGAACAAGTGTCCTAAATATAGAGGGTGTCCTTACTGGGAGGTTCCACATAATTACATGATATATTTCATTTTTAGTCAAACTACCAACTGTTACAATTGAGTCAGAAGGTCCAGTGGTTTCCATGGCAACACATACTCCACTACATTTTGGTTCACTACCTGTATCAGTATTGTTTGCCATTCATCATAAGTGGGTGTGGTTACATTAGTAACTACGACGTAATATTGTCCTCTAGATGGTCCAGTTTCTTTGATCCTACAGGAGGTGAGATGTCACTATGTTCTTGTTTAGTGAGTATTGTAGTCACTGACAAGAATATGTTAACTGGAGTGTATATACTAGGTAACCACACCTGCCACCACACCCCTTTATAATTGTAGAATATAATAATGAAGACAACAGAGTCAAACTTCACTATATAAACATAAACAAATACAGTGTTAATATTGTATTATTGAAGTATACATCAGATATAACCTGTAGTATTCTATTAATATCCTCTGTTGTATATTATATGTATTGATACATTATACACTATGTGTGATACAATAGTGTATAACAGTTATATACATACATGTATACCATGTGTATATAACATGAGTATACTATCTGTATAACATAGTATATATAGGATATACAGTATTTATACTAGAGGTATAGTCTATAGAGTATAAATAGTATATCTTTAAATAATATCCTCCAATAATATTTACAATTGTACATATATATTGATATTACATTAGATTAACATGAAAAATCAAGTTATTTTAATAAATAAAGATAAACCTAACAATTTAATGATGTAACTATCAATTAATACATGTACAAAATATTAAATTAAATGTTTCATATTAAGTTATTTGAGGTGAATCAGTTACTGAGCTTTCATTTCATGACATCATCCATTCTTTCACTTCTTCAAGGTGTGGACATTTGCTCCTAGCACTTGAACCTTTTGTGGATGTTTAGATAGACGAAATGATCAAAGGTCTAGTTCATTCATAAAATACTGGTCTAATATTTATTAGAGTGATTAGAAGCTGACTGGATACTATGTCCACAGAGACCACATGGAATATAATTATCAAGGTAATTGAGGGACCTATTGTAAATCATTGTACAACAGGAATGAAGATAGACATGGTGACTACATACACTATGAATAATATAATATTTTACGAGATTGTAGTAATAAAACGTTAAGACATTAGTGTAAGATTAAAAGAATGGATTACAATGACGATTTTTCTAAAGTTCCTGCTACTTGTCAAAATATCAAAATGTTTCCTGAAGTTGGAATTGGACTACATAATCTGGGAAATACATGTTTTATAAATACAACAGTACAAACACTGATATGTTGCCCAGACTTTCATAGATACTTGATGTCACGTAAAGAAAGTGGTATGTAACTTTAACATTTTTGTCAATTGTACATTGAATTGACTGTCTTTATTTCAAGAATACACAGGTATATTTTACATGATGTGTGTGTACTAAAAAAACAAAGGAAGAATTACAAAATAGTTCAACTTCAATTGCTCCAAAGTAGTTGTACAAAAATAGTAAGTTATAATATACAATATTACTATGAATTATCTTTCCAAAGAAATATTACCACATTGACAGTTTAACAATCAAGATGATGTCCATGAACTTCTACATGGAATTCTTAAGAGCCTAGAAGATGTAGACATTAGGTAATTATTATTTTCAAATGATAATATAACAAACAATATTAATATAATGTTTTATGTAGTTCTCAAACAAACATTGACATTGAGACTGCAGGTAAGTAAATGATTTATATGGTGATGACATAAATATCCTTTAAAAATACAATTTGATGTGTAGAATGTAATACAGTAAAATGAACAGTAACTTATCAGTCTCACATTCAAATTGATACACAGGTTGGTTTAATGACAACAACTTGTTGTGTTGAAGTAATTGTTTTCAAAGTGACAATATACACAAAGATATTAGTGAAACTCACAAAGAAGAAATGTTGTCTCTTGATGATCTTGTATATTGTGAATGGTACATTTGGTAGTATTGTTGGACTGATAGAAATATATTCTCTATTAGATATAACAAAGATACTCAAGTTGCTTTGAAGCATGACATCTCCCACCTCCCATCAACACTAATAATTTACATCAGAAGGTAGATAAATTTATAAAATTTTAATGTTACCACTAAATTAAATATAAGGATTACCTGGAGACTACACATGCTAAGAAAGATAGTCAACATGTACATATTACTGAGTCAGTGGAAGTCCATGATAAAAAGGTGTTTCTATCAATTGAAGTTATGTAATGACATAATCAACTTGTTCATATTAGGGAAACACAAACAATATACTCTGTCCTCCATTATTGTACACATTGTCTCTACTCCACAATCATGTCATTATGTGTCATATACTTGTACAGCTGAGGGATGGTATGAGTTAATGATGTATTGGTAAGTTTTTAATTCAGTGTAAATATTATGAAATTTCATACTAGGTGACACGAACAGACCTGGCAAATGTTTTAACAAAACAAACATCTGTCAACTACTGTAAACAGAGGTGACTGTAAGGTTTGATCAGCTTTCAAGTGTACTTCTCCTTTGAACTCTCTATTTTGTTGTCTGTTAATGTTTGACTTTCTCCAGAATGGTAACACAATGTCATAGGTCATGTTAACATGCAATCTGACAGTTGATAAATCCTCAACAATGTTAGGACCAAAGGAAATCATGCCATTATCATAGAACTGAAATAGAAATAAAACATTTTAAATGCTAATCTCATATCACCTCTTAGACAGTAAGCAAATATGCACTAATAAATAGTGTAATGTTACATATATTCATGTTGTCTTTATATCAATGTCCTCATATTTTGTAATAATATACTATGTGTTACAGTACTCACTGTATCTACAATAATTATTAAATGACCAATCACCTTGCATTGTACAGTAAGTACAATAAAGTACAGTGAATCCTTTTCCCTTAAATACTATATTAGAAGTAAATGACAAGTCTTTTATATTGACTTACATGTCCAATCATTGCTGTACCAGTCCAAAGTGGTATGTTCACAGTAAGATTGAACAGAGCATTTCTAGCACCAATGCCAATTTCAACTAATGTTTTTGGCCGAAGAAAGTCTTTGGATAGAAATGAGAGAAAAGCTAGAAAGAGAATTGTTTTAAATACTAATTCTAATAACTAAAAATGAAATAGGACATTTTATTAAAGTATATCAGTAAAAAGATTCCTAATATTATTATCATATGTACAAATAACTTGAAACTATTGATATATAACAAGACTATTAAAGATGACACTCACATACATGTGTTATGAATCTAAATAGAATTCATAAGGTGACAAATCAGTTAGGTTACAAATAAAGTACATAGGATATAAATTAAATTAATCTGGTTGTATAGTTTATAATTATAAAAAGTGAATGTGTGGTACAAAACATCACCAACAGTACTTCTCAATCGAATTTTTTAAGCATATTAATATCAACAAATTTAGTCATACAATGGTGCTCATAATTCTTACTGTTATAACAGTACAGTTATGTTCCTTGTTGTGATAGACATATAGAGTCAGTTACATTAATATTATTATTAGGAACTGTTTTATTAATGAACAAGTGATTCACTGTTTGTTAATATTTCTTTAGTCAACTTAGAGGTTATAGTGATAACTGAAACATTCCTATAGTCAACTATAGTGATACCATATTTCCTTGACTAAATGTGACTCTTGAATAGTAGCCTCCCTTTTTGTATATCAATGAAATTGATGATGACCTTTAATAAATGCTGTAATGTCTGCTTAACAAAATTGTCTATTACTAAGTTGTTCTGTCTAAAAACGATGAATAAAAAAGAATTTTTATTTTATAAAAATCTTTTATCAGTCATTAAATAGATGTAGTTTGATAAAATCCTTAAACAATTGAGTTGACAAGGAGGTAATATTTACTTAAAACTCCTGTCAAAGCTTGATCTATCATTTACTAACTGATATACAAAATTTAAAGCTATTGTTTATCAGGAATGTTCATAATCACTTCTAACTCTAGAAACATAATGATTGACAATTATATTTTAAATACTGTCCTTGATTAGACAATGTCTTCGTTTAGTAAATTTCCTTGTTGTTGATGAATATTTAAATAGATGTCCCAGGTCTTATTGAAGGAAATATGGTAACTAAATTAAAATCCACATAAAGTATAAAATGAGCAATATTCTTAAACATTTCCCAGTATACAGTATTAATTACTGCTATGTTAATTAAATAATATGTTAACTTGAGTATTATCTACCCAGCACTGGGAGAAGATAAGTGAACCACTTCTCAAATCAGTGAATTGGCCTCAGAGGAGATATGGTCATGCTACCACTATTATCAATGACCTATATGTGATAATGGTAGGTGGATATCCTACTAATATTGCTGACAGTTGGTTATTTAACATTTATACAAAGACATGGACAAAGGTGAGTTACTAGTTATCATGTGACCTAACTCTAACACAAAGTGAGTTAATGTCTATGATCTACAGTATGAGGGGACATAATAAAGTGTGACTATTTGAACTTTGACCTCTGAAAATAACCCTCATCTATAGAAAATTTATAATTAATAATAGTTATTGTTTTTTATGAGGTGGTTTTATAACTGTAGTCCTGACACTATAGTACGTTTTTGGCCCAGGAAAATCATTGGATAGAAATGAGAGAAAACCTAGAAAGAGAATTGTTTTAAATACTAATTCTAATGACTAAAAATGAAATGCGACATTTTATTAAAGTATATCAGTAAAAAAGATTCCTAATATTATTATATGTACAAATAACTTGAAACTATTGATATATAACAAGACTATTAAAGAATTGTTTTAAATGTCAATGAAAGTGGTATTAGTTTGTTGATTAGTGGCTAATAGTAACTCTGTAAATGAAAAGAATTATTGATTGAATAAGAAGAGTACATTATGTGCAAATTAGTACATTTAGTTCATACTGTACTAGTTACAAAATATGGACTCAGGAGGCAATAAAGGCTAAAATACTGACTGAAGATACAGTAATAATTTTAAGAACAATTTTAATATTAATAAGAATTAAGTTAATGTTTCTAAGCTAATGCAACTGATTTAGACAATAGACTGTTGGATGTTTTATTAAAAACAGCTGCATAAATTAATAGGTAGAATATAATATTTCCATGTAGAGATTGGGTTGCTGGGAGGAGCATATACAGTACAATCAAGTAAATAGCTGTCCACCTTGTGCCCATTACATATTCTAGCTACAAATTTGCTGATATGTAGACTCCTGCAAATCTTTTTCCTCTTTTTTATACAACACATATATTGAGCTAAATGCTAGTCAGGTGTGGTCTTTGATATATTTATATGATTTATGTGATGTAGGAGGAGGGACAGAGACACTATGTCCACCCCTTTAGAATCTTGCTCTGCAGCATTAATAAATATATTTTTAAATTATTTATTTACAATTCACACCTTTGTGTCATTCTATTATGTAATAATCATGCCATCCAGAAAAAGACCAGGTTTAAACAGTTACAATAATTTGTTTAATTATAATTATTGTATGAACTTGGTACTATTAGTACACCCTATCCACTTTGCCTCCCTTGGTTCAGAAACCTAGATGTGTCCTGGATTGTATACATGTCTTTTAAAATTAGCATGTGCCTATACATTAGTCCTATTTAGACAATTTATCTTTAAACCATGATTATAAAAAAACTTATAACTTGATTTATTACTTAATACCAGCAAAACAAAATCGACATATAGCAAAACTTCAATCATATACCATTAATTATTGAAATGATGCTTTTGACCACAAAGAGACTCTATAACTATATATTACATAACAAGTAATATCATAACTCACCTCTACCTACAAATCCAAGTTGGCAACATGCTACTTGTGCTTCATCACTATCAAAGTTAGTTGAACAGATAGGAAACCATGTGTCATTTGAACAAATAAAGAGTTGTCCATTGTCTTTAACACCAGGATTAACTTGTATATATAATGTACCATCAGTACATTGATCATGAGCTATAAGAAATGAGAGCATTTCAGATAATTAGTAAACCTAGCATGTCACAAAACTACAATTTCTTTGTTCATGAATAAGTTATATTAACAATAACAGCACTTAAATAAAACAATGTGTTATACTGGTAATTACCTTCACTCTTTATAACTTGTGATAAAACTATTGACATAAGAGAAGTTCATAGAAATGTCTTCATATCAAAAAATGTTAGACATTACTCCAATCTTTAATGATATGGCCTTACTTACTAAAAATAACTATATATACAATTATAAATGACTTTATCTAGTCAATGAACAATAAACTTAGTCTAGACTAAGGGCTTGGCAATTTTAGCTATTTGTCCATCACAGGAAGTGCATACTTCAATGTGAAATTAATACTATACCCTAGACCCAAAAATTTAAACTAATTGTGTTTACTTCTCGTACACAGTTTCTGTGTCATATGAATTAACCATATCACACTCTTATTAAGGTGTTAATTAACTCCCAACATCCTGTATTTTTTTAAACTTCTCATCCTATTATTAAGCCTAATTCCATTTATTTTCGTTGCAGTTCCTGTGTGATAAAAATTAACCATACAAACACTTTTGGTAAGGTGTTAATTAACTTAGACATCCTGTATTTTTTAACTTCACATCCTGTTCTTAAACGGAGAAATCCTATGAAGTACAATTTGCTTCTGTCAGCAATTCTTTGATGTATTAAGTAACGTACATGAAATATGTTATTCACAATCTCTAGATAAAATTCGAAATAATATGACTAACATGTACCTTATATCAATTCACTTAGAATTCATAATGAATCAATCATATTAGTTATTTATATTTAGTACATTTATTTTTATTATCACATGACAATAAATCATGTTGTTGTCAGATATTACTTCCTGTGATGTCATTATGATCAAAGTGACTGCCAATGAATCCTAAATAAACTGAAGCTTAATCTCAGCACTTTGCAATCATTGATAACACATATTACATTAAGACACTACAAAGGCTACTCTGATTCATATCCAAGACAGAATGAAATCATATCACTTATATGACATTGTATTGTTACTATCTAACTTTTCTAATAATGATTAGATGAGGAAAAATTAGATGAAACTTCAACTTTGGATAAACAAAAGAAATAAAATCATCAGAGGATTGGTGAAAAAAAGTCTGGGATTGAATGAGAAAAGCATAAATTTAAAGACTTAGAGGATTTACTGTTAGATAATGCACATGGGAAAATAAACGACAGTTCATTGACTCAAGGTCATGCATGCTGAACAGAGGGACAAGTCGTGAAAACTGACAGAATGACATCATCAGCATAAAGAAAGGAGTAATGTGTAGTAGAAGAAAGAAACATTTATAGATACCATTGATATACTAGAGAAAACAGAAATAATAAATGTTATACTGTAAAGATATGATGACAAGTACAGTGATATCTCCTTAAACATTTTGTATTATTGTAATAGAGCCAGGTACTTGATTTATAATAAACTTTACTTGAAATAAGGAATAGTGACCGAAACACAACAATAACATTACAGAAACAGAGCATAGTAAAGGACTTAGAATATTCCAGAACAAATGTACAGAAATAAAAATGGAACAATACAGAACACCTCAGAAATAGAATCATTATTAGCACCAAATGATAATTTCTTACAAAACCAGTTATCTATAGCTTGACTGGTCAAGTCCTGATGACAATGAGTATCTGTTGCTATATACCGTTAAGGATTTTGAATATCAAATGAAGGAATATTGAACTGAAGTGTGAGTGGTCAGTGTAGTGGAAACAAATTTACTTCCAGGATGGCCTATATTAAAACGTTTAAATATTCCCACAAGTGGCTAAACACTTTATCCATTCTAAATTTTCCTTTAGAAGTTTGTTAGATACTAGTTCCTCTAGTTCCAACCTAGGATATTCGCTATAGTATAAATGACTTTTGCTGATTGTATAATATATTCAAAAGACATTCCAATAAAAAACAATCAAAAATATATTAATAAACAAAAGATTAATAATCCATGAAAATAACATTATTTGAATTTTTTCTTCTCACAGCTCAGATGATTCCTCATCAGTGGTGCTCCTATAATGTGTAATAAATAAAATGTTACATTAACAAAACAGATTATATATAAATATGACTTAACCTTTCTGTTCTTCTACTTCTAATGTGAACTGATTGAGGTCAATATAGTATTCTTTAGTTTTTCCATTTGATATCCTTCCTGTAACATTTTAAACAAACTCAATGGAATAATCCGTCCATATATGGAACCTTTCAACCACTAAATATTTACCAACATGTGACTCTATAAGACCACTATATAATATACCAGAAAAAATGTTCATTAGTCAAGTGAAACATTTTAAAAACTAATTTACCACATCGGTTTTTTCTGAGAATATTTCATCATCAATGCTCTCAATTACCATCCATTTGATAGGCAGTTTAACTCCATTATCTTGTCTGAAGTACATCTTTTCATACAAACTTTTGGAAAGTCCAAAGTTTGAAACCTTAATGATGCCTTGATGATCAATCCTATATCAAGAACACTTACATTAAAAACAATTGACTAGTGAGTGTTTGTGAATGATAATCTCTCCATAGATCCATTGGCATCAGTCTTGTTGTGATCAGCTCTTCTTATTAGTGTTTAAAATTACAATTAACTATTAACTACTGTTGTAATGATTAGAATTAGAATTGATCTCTATGTATTAGACCATCTGAAGACTACCAATAGAATTAATTTAAAAATATACCAATTTAATTAGCTCAGTAAAATTTACAAGACTTAATTTTTAAAAGGAAATGATCTTCAAAGTTTTTAGGCAAGAGATGATTTCTTCTGCCTTCATGATATTGCCTTCTTGGCTAAAACTCTTTTTTCTGAAGGTCATGAATAGTTTGCACTTTTCTATTTAAATATAATAACTTCACAATTAGTCTGTTGTAACTGAAAATATAATTACAATTATTTTAAATTGCTAATAAATTACTAATTAATTAAAATTAGAATTACAACAAGCCTGAACAGTATATCAGTGTGTTTAGATCACTAAAACTGATCAATGATTGCAAGAATCAACTTACATGCAATTTCTTGATGCTAAATCTCTGTGTAGAAGGTTCTGTTCGGCTATATATTCCATACCTTTAGCTATTTGTAGACACTTGGACAGTAGTTGAATTTAAATTTTTTTTCTGTCTAAATTATTGGAAGAGTTAAAGTTACAGTACATTCGTTTGTACTAGGTTATTTCACACCTTCTTCATCTGATAGTACTACTAGTGTTGTTCAGTTTCTTTTCAAATATCTTAACAAGTCACTTTCTAAAAATAAACAAATGATCATTTTTTCATTTAGCCTAATTATTACATAAGATGATTGTTAAAATTTTTAGTTACTATTGGAATGATGTACATAGAGTGTCTAAAGTAATTGAAGTTATGTAGACTGCATTTATAATTTTGGAATCAGTTTAAATTAGAATTTATGTTTAAATTACTGCATTCCAACTACAAAGACAGTAGTAACAGTTTTATTCCATTCTATAAAACATGTTTTGCCTGAAAATGTCTTAATTTATTTATAAGAAATATGAAATGTATGACATTTTAACATGTGATGTCATGTTACATGTGTTAGTGATAATCAAAGCCATGAAACAATTTACAATAAATGTAAAGTATACGTATAAATGAAAATTTGGAGTAACTATAGTCTATAGGTTTCGTAACTGCTACATATGTAGCTATATATTTTTCTCAACTATATATATATATATATAGGGTGGAGGAACATATTTGAATTTGGAGGGAGGGACCCAAAGGAGGGGGTTTGGGGGGTCACGGCCCCCCAGAAGCTGAGGAGTGTTTTTGCTTTTAATCCCTTAAATACACATCAATTTTGATGTAATTTCATATAATATGAATGTGGTAAATACCCAATTGCCACAATTATATTATAATTACAATGAGTGTTTTTCATTGTTCTCTACATATTACATACTTCAGTGTAAAAATTTTGGGAGGCACAATCAGCATGTTATAATTTGGGGGGGGGGGCACGTGCCCCTGGTGCCCCATAGGTTCCTCCATCACTGTATATATATATATATATATATATAGTACAATGTTACTCAAAGATACCTCTCATATATGGAAGTATATATAAAAGGTGCAGGACCAGCATCAAGACAGGCTCCTTCAAGTGTCATTACATTGAAGTGATTTAGTTGTTTCATTTTAAGACTCTCAGCTAATAAATCATTGATATCATCATGAGAATAAGTACCCATAAGTTGAAATAAGATATTATCATTGTATGCATATATTTGATATAAAATAAATAACAAACTGTCAAGCAAACAAATAAATTATATGCTTTAAATATCATTTCTAATCATACATTTGTCATCATAGTGTCATAACTGCACTTTTTAGTTTCAGTTCTATTGTTTGTGATTATTTACTCACTAATCCCAAAACATCTAATAGTCAGAATGCTAATTTCAATGAATGTGTGGAAGAAGTGCCAGTACTTACCTCAGTAGGACCATGTCTTAGAGAAGAAACTATTTAAAAAGAGCAGTCATGTCTATAGACTATTATACAAAGATTGAAAAGATTGGAGAAGGGACTTATGGTATCATTTACAAGGTAAGTCTTCAGTCACACTATATCTCTTACTTGTTGTAAGGGCTAGTCATAAACTCACTGGTAAATTGGTGGCTTTGAAGAAATACGTCTTGAGAGTGAGGAAGAAGGTATGTCCAGTACAGCTATTAGAGAGATTTCGATATTGAAGGAAGTTCAACATCATAATGTTGTGACATAAGTGAGAGTGTGTGTATGTGTGTATTGTGAAGTAAGCAGAATGACATTTATTCATTGATAGAATGGTTCAAAATAACCTCAACTCTCTCTCTCTCTTTCTCTCTTTCTCGGACAGACTAATGTTATCACGCGAGTGTGTTGTGTGTGTATTGTGAAGTAAAATGTCCTGATAGAATGATTCGAAATAATCTCTCTCTCTTTCTCTCTCTCTTTCTCTCTCTCTCTCTCTCTCTCTCTCTCATACAGACTCAAGGAAATAATCCATCTAGATTCTAAGTTCTATCTTATTTTTGAATTCATGAGTATGGACTTAAAGAAATATCTTGATACTATTCCACCTGGACAGTATATTGATTCAGTATTACTAAAGGTAGTAATGGATACATGATTTGATAGACAGATACGTGGATTGACAAATGGATACATGAAATAATATTTAATGTAAGGTAGTCTGTTAATGAAGCTATTGTTGTATTGAGTATGGATTGTGTTAGACTTATGATGTGTTTTGTCTTGTCTTCACAGATGTAAAGTACATATTTCAATACATTCAGAAGTGAGAGGATGTTTGATGTTAACACAGGTCCTATTGATTGTAAGTAAATTATTGTAATTGTATATTTGGAACAAAGACTATTGAAAGACAAAACATGTTTAATTTATATATTCTTTGGTTTGATAAATGTACCAGTGATACCACTCTGCACATAGTCACATGAAACATTGTTGCATAATTTACAGGTCCATTCACATTTCGTTTCATTTACTATATCAAAAAACATATAAAATAATTCATTACATTGTATATTTTGATATATCTCTCCGTAGTAATTCATATCAGACATGATCAGTGAAATAATACTTCACTTCATTATGGTATTGTCATTGATTTCATCTCGTAATGATTTTAAAAGACCATTTATTGTAATTATACTTTGTCCATGTTGTGACAGGTTTCAATACTTCTTTGATTGAAAGTCATGGCTAGAATTTCTATGGGACAAGAATTATATATAGTGTAGTAACAAATTGTTTATTGTTCATAGTGTCAACTATTATCCTCATACAACAGCTTTTCATTATTTACAATTTTAATATGATTATCACATCTAAAATATGTGTATATACAGTGTTTATATAAAATAACTATGTGAGTTACTACTACCTATAACTGAATTAGGTAAATTGAGTGATTGGAGTTTAATAGATGTGACTGTTTTAACTCATGTTTTTGTTTGTCAGTTTGTTTAGCTATTTTTGTTGATGGAGTTTTATGATGTTTTGAGTTGAGAAGAATGGTTTTGTGGAGATAGTACTTTGTTTGCTGGTTCATTTGATATATCCTGTTAAACCTAGATGATATTTCTATTATTGACTTCAACAAGATTTAATACTGCTCTTATATTCTTTCTTACATGTTGCAGGATATCTTCATCTGTACATTGATCTAATAAGGTATATAGATGATCCATATCTCTTTGTATGTCTTCTTTCATGGCAGCTGTTGTAGTGTATTCACCTAAGACTTTTATATTATGGAATATTTCCTCATTCCAAACATTGAGTGACTTCATAGAGACATTTAATGGTTCTACTGGAATATGATTCAGGTGAGAGTTTATACACTTATAACAAGGTGAATATGTTTACACATTGTTACATTGAGAAGAGAGTTGGGACATGTAAATGTATACTCATGTATACAAACATTGCATTCCTTGTAATGCATGTGGCAATTTTGACAAATTGTTGATTTTTGAAGGTGTAGTGGTTTTCAGGTTTTGATTGTGATATTTGTAAGTGTCCAAGTTGTTTGTCATGATCATAGTGTGTGTCACATAGTTCTACTCTAATTAATTTAGTGTGCTTGTCACTTTTAAGAGTTAAAGTTTCTGTGCAATGAGCATTTATCTTGTTTGTTCCTTGTGACTTCAGGATTCTCATACCAGTTGTTTCAATAATAAAAAAACCCACTCCTGCTACAATAGAAGTAAATTATCCTCTTATCCATTGTTTCCTTTTTCTCTATAGCTCTTATGTAGGATGAGTCTGTTGGTACTTCCAGTTCTTCTTTCCACTGTGAAAACTCTGTAGAAGGTAAGGTTTAGTGCAATGAAAAAAATGTTATAGTTGTATTGTATTAAACACAGAGTGAACTATCCTTCATCACATGCAACTGTTAAAGATTAATTACAAGTAATTAATCTTATTTAGCAATAGTGATGTGTATTACAATACTGCAGTACATATATAAAACTTGTATAATTATTCATAACAAACCTTGCATTGTTGAGAAATGTAATGTTTCTGTTTTGATATTGAAGTTAATTTTGTGATGCTCATTAAGATGTTGTCTTAGTTGTTTGATGTAACAACAACTGAAGGTACATTCCTTTTCCTTGCACTTGATGGTATTTATTTCATTACCATCTTGGTTGTGTTTTTAATATGCATGTGAAGGCTTTGTTTGTGTTGGTATTGTTTCTTGTATTTAGGGCAAATGTTAATGTGAGGTAGTGATGATTTAGGAAGAGGAGATTTATTCTCTTTTCCTGATTTATTGGTAGAACTTGATTTAAGAGAAAACAGTGTAATTTTATTGTTACTTCTATCTGTTAAAGTATTAGGAAGTTGTGACTGCTCATTAGATAAAGATTGAAGTAATGGACCATGCATATGAGTTGGATGTGCTTGTAATGGTTGTTTTGATATTTGAAAGTTTGATTTGTTTCCTTTTAAGTCTGAGATGACATTGGTGATGATGTTGGTGCTGCAGATTTTGACTTTTCCATTGCTGCATTGCTATTGGAGTTCAGTCAGTCATCAGTATCACACCTAATGATAATAATAGTGTGATATTGGGCAAATTGTTACATCAGCTGTATTATATTGTATACTGTATACAAAACTCACAATAACTTTAAGTTATGTAGTTCATGTAAAATTTCGTATCTAAATCTAGATATGTCCTCCTATTGTCTTATTATAATAATCAACACCTTTAATTTTTAATACCTGCTGAAAGGAAGGCTTTACTTTACTTAAATATATAGTGCCATCTTTAAGCATTTTGAAACAACTATAAAATGATTCACTATAGTCACCTTTATAGCAAGTCAGAACTATTCTTTTGAACTGGATTATTCTATACATTTACCATTATTTCATTATTATTAATGACTGTCTTACCCAGTATAGATCTACCTTCCAATTAGTCCATTGAAATGACTCACTTTCTCTAACATATATCATTGACTTATGAATTGACTATATGTACAATATTTAGGAATAATAGTTAGTTATGAGTTAACTTGTGCCACACTAACATGATTTCTTAAGATAGGAAAACCCAGATAATGGATTAAATGAATCAGTATAGTGGAGTGTCTTGCATTGAAAATCAACAACCTAGAATGTAAGGCATTTGAAACACCTTGACTGACATTTTGTTTAGATAATTGTAATAATAATTATTATCAATAACAATAATAACTTTACATAACAATACTTACCATCATGGTCCAATGAGCCATTAGGTGTATAGGTACTACCCAGTAATGGTAGTCTTCAAACATTACTAACTATGAGCACATGTATACTAAATGTGACATGAAAGCAAGTCAACATATTGTACCTTTGTGTAATTGTTTTGAACAACATGATCAATGCCATGTTGTGATTTTAGTTGAAAGAAATATGATATCAGAGGCAAAACATAACAACCCTACAATAACATATATGAATTTGTTATTTAAATTTGACCTAATCACATTTACATGTGATTTTGTTCAGACTGTGAATACCTTATCATTGAGCCAGGAAGATGAATCATGTGTTTCTTCATGAACTTGTTTCAGACACTGTAACTGTTTACCAGTGATTGATAGTGTTATGTGAAATGGCTGACTAAGACATTCCCAATTGACTGTACACATTATGTTGTTTGATTGTATTTCATCATAGTATTGTTTGAGATCTATATAGGACAAGATTATTTATTTAATGCATTGTAACTGACATTCATATACCATCCATTACTGGTAGTTTTGTTAATGTACCACATACATGTACTGATAGAGCCCTTGTTTGCTACTATTTTCTTGTTTTAGCTCTTGTGCACATAGTAATGAGGCAAGTGCGTTTCTCTCTTTAATAACTGTTTCATCTCTGGTTGATAATTCTCTTAGAAGTTTATCAAATAGTTGTTTTTGAACATTAATAATTTCAGAAGACTGTCTTAGTGAATTCAAAAAATCACGAGAACTAATAAGGTGTATATAATATGTGTAAACTAGGTTAGTGTGGTTGAAATTATGTGGTATTTAAGTGATTGGGTTGGAAGGTGGTTTCACCATCTATTCGGGCTACCTTAACACTTTTCTTTTGATATATCAGTATATAAGCCTGCTTTTGTAAGATCTCATCAAGATCCATGTGGTATACCTTGAAGTAATTATATTTTATTATCATCACTTGTATAGCCTACCAAAGAGTCATCCATTTTGTACCACCTTTTGTTGTTTTAAAATGTAGCAAACATAATGACCTTGTGTACAAGATGGTCCAATGTGCTCTATCATTGCCACCAGGTCAAACATAACTGTAGCTCTCTAAATTGTACATGTTATGATAACTTGTAATTTTGCTTTAAGCACCTGTGGATCACAAAGACGTAATTCTTCAGAAAATAGTACTAGTGATGTACATTGTGCTTGGCCATTCTTCTAAAAGAATCTTTATATGTAATTTGTTCTTCATATATTTATTGTCAAACAATGAGAAGAGTTTACCTTTGTAATTGAAGTATTAAAATAATGTCAATGAATACAGATCTTGTTTTTCTGTTGTTCAAGTTTGTTTGTCACATCTATTGTTGGTAATGGAACTAATTGAAAACGCATTAATCACATCAGATATCATACCCCCTCTTTTTCACGTAACATCACTTTTTGCAATGAATTTTTGATTGCTTCTTCTATGTTAGCTCCCTCAATGATATGTCCAATTTATTGTCAACATATTAATAGTAACTGTTAATGTCATACCTACATAGCTACTTGTAGATTTGATTGGTTGTTTTCAGAAGATCTGGACAATCCACATTTTAGACATTGTATTATGTTAAATATACATTATATATACATATGTGTTCTTACTAGTAGTAGTTATTGTAGTTTCAGTTAATTTATGTACACTGGTGTCACTTATGATTAAATTAATATATTATTAGTACTAATATTGACTATAAATACCTCTCTTTAATTTGAAGAACTTAGTAAGAAACTCATGGATATCTTTTGATCACCTGGAGACCAGTGTGGAATGAATTCTATAAAATATGTAATTTACTTCATATTAGTTTTGTCCATTACTGTTCAGTTGATTGTAGATCTCTGTTGGCTGTATCACCTTAGCCCCTTCCTGCATGCAGAGATTCTTCAATCTTTTTATCAAGCATATACAGCATAACGTAGCTAAGAGTACATTATATCATTATGATATTGACAATAACAATTCTTACTACATAATTTATGTTTATTTATATATTCTTGTAGGAGAGGAATATGAAGGATTGCCTGAAGAGTTCCATTTGCAAACAAGTATTTCCTAGATTTGTTAACACTGAGGGAAGACTTGAGTACATCACAGCTCTCAGTAATCCAAACTGAGCACAGTATCATGTGTATTATGTTTTATTACTTGTTTATTATTCATTGAAAATGTCAAATAATAATTTATGGGAGACCATGCCCATTGTGAAATTAAGTGCTTGTTCCTCTGCCTAGGAGCAATCTAGAAAAGATGGCTACATCTAGATCAGGTTTGACTACATTATTATAATAGTTATCTATTGTTATGTGTGTGTGTGTCATGTTTTACAGATTATTATGTACCTACAAAGAGGTATGATCACTCCACACATATAGTGGGTGACTACCTCTACATGTGGGGTGGTTATATAGATGGTCTCCCTCAAGTACATGATAATAAAGTCAAACGGAGGATGACCTCTGTTATTGAGTTATTTCACTTACCAACTGGTAAGTGGAAACAACGACCTACCAATGGAAAATCTCCACTGGGTCTCTATAAATATGCCTCAACAGTTATCAGTAACAGGATCTACTACTTTGGAGGCTATTGTAATCATCACCAGTGTTGCCATAATAGTCTCAACTCATTAATAACAGATTCACTTACATGGAACGAACTGTTTCCAACTAATCCAAGTATGGGTCCAATGATGAAGTCAGGCTGTGGGATGATATCTTTTACATTCAATAAAGTGAATTATCTACTGGTAATTGGTGGATATGGTCCACGTCCCACCTCTCCACAACCTGGTGCTCAGTACAGTGACAAGGGAACACTTGGTGAAAATGTTCGTACTAATGAGCACCACTACTATCAGTTATCCAGTGGTAAGAAGATCAATATATCATGTTATCAATAAATTATACATCAAGTACAATTTTATAACTGTTTGTATTTCAGGTCAGTGGATAATACCAGAAATTAGTGGAGAACGCCCACCTCCTTGTGATAGCTTCACTCTTACATCACTACCAAATAACAGAGCTCTGTTATTTGGTGGTGATACTCCTGATGGTCCTGTTAACACTGTGTATATTGCACAGTGTACAAAGACTGCAGTGGTGAGTACAATATGTACTAAGTTAAAGTATTTAGTTACTGTATAATATTGTGGAGTAATCAAGTTTAAAGTTTGAGAATGTTGAATGAACTAAATTTAGAGTATAGTGTCTTTATATTATTATTAGGAACTGTTTTATTAATGAAAAAGTGATTCACTGTTTGTTAATATTTCTTTAGTCAACTTAGAGGTTATAGTGATAACTGAAACATTCCTATAGTCAACTATAGTGATACCATATTTCCTTGACTAAATGTCAGTCTTGAATAGTAGCCTCCCTTTTTGTATATCAATGAAATTGATGATGACCTTGAATAAATACTGCAATGTCTGCTTAACAAAATTGTCTATTACTAAGTTGTTCTGTCTAAAAGTTAACAACACAAAAAAGAAATTTCATTTTATAAAAATGTTATATTTAAATTTTATTTTAAAAAATCATTTATCAGTCATTAAATAGCTGTAGTTTGATAAAGTTCTTAAACAGTTGAGTTGACAAGGAGGTAATATTTACTTAAAACTCCTGTCAAAGTTTGATCTATCATTTTACTAACTGATATACAAAGTTTAAAGCTATTGTTTATCAGGAATGTTCATAATCACTTCTAACTCTAGAAACTTTAATGATTCACAATTATATTTTAAATACTGTCCTTGATTAGACAACGTCCTGAAATAGTAAATTTCCCTGTTGTTGATAAATATTGAAATAGATGTCCCAGGTCTTATTGAAGGAAATATGGTAACTAAATTAAAATCCACATAAAGTATAAAATGAGCAATATTTTTAAACATTTCCCAGTATACAGTATTAATTACTGCTATGTTAATTGTATAATATGTTAACTTGAGTATTATCTACCCAGCACTGGGAGAAGATAAGTGAACCACTTCCCAAATCAGTGAATTGGCCTCAGAGTAGATATTTTCATGCTACCACTATTATTAGTGACCGACATGTGATGATGGTGGGCGGAGCTGGTACATCTGACAGCTGGTTATTTAACATTGATACAAAGACATGGACAAAGGTTAGTTACTAGTTATCATGTGACCTAACTCTAACACAAAGTGAGTTAATGTCTATGATCTACAGTATGAGGGGACATAATAAAGTGTGACTATTTGAACTTTGACCTCTGAAAATAACCCTCATCTATAGAAAATTTATAATTAATAATAGTTATTGTTTTTTATGACCTGGTTTCATAACTGTAGTCCTGACACTATAGTTTGTTAACATTTATGATAGTATAGTCTTTTGATATATCTGATTTGTTTATAGTTGTAATTCAGTTATTAAAGACTGTACATAAGTACTTATGTTCATGTTTTAAAGTCTTGTAACATGTCAACTCTACCAGTTGATACATAGTTATAGTCTGTTACTAGAGTACATGTGTCCACTGATGTTACATGTATAATGACTAGTTTTTGTAGTAATATCATAACATCATTATTATAATGTAATATAGTACACTATATTCCATCTTATAGCTCACTATACCAGAGTCAGTGACTAAGAGATACGACCACTCCCTCTCAGTATGGAATGTGTCACCTACCACTGTATGGGTAGTACAATTTGGAGGATACTGTAGTGGTAAACTCAATGATACTACAGTACTAGAACTTAGTAAGTACCGTCTATTGATGATAGTATTTGTTATATAGTATACACACACATTATCAGTATTATCACAGTATGATATAGGAATGTTGATACACTAACTGTTTATATTACAAAGTAGTCTCATAACTCAATACTATTGTAACATACTATATCTCTCACTGTAGTATGTAATAATGACCAATGGTCTCTAAAAAATGTAATAACTAACCTGAGGTCAACTGAAGAATATCAACTTAAGCTACGACAGAAGAGACAAGAAACATCTGTACAACCTTTTGTGAGACATGGACAACCTCAACTTACTGTCCAATCTCCTACATGTCTTCAACCTTCTCCTACATCACATCAAGAGTCACAAGAGAAAGATAGAGAAATCCAACGATTAACACAACAACTTGAGGTTACCAACAAAGAGCTACAAGATTCCAAACAACAGCAGATAGATTTGACAAGAGCTTTTCAAGAGGACCTTCAAACAAAAGAAAGACAACTGAATCAACTACGTCGAGAACTTCAAGAAAAACAACAAACTCAAGCTACACTTCAACGTGAACAAAGATTATTTCAACAACAGCTACAGGATAGTCAAGAGAGGGAAAGAGTACTACGTCAAGAGTGTGATAATTTTCGTCAACAACTCCAAGAGTCAATATCTACTCTTCAACAAACACATCAAGATAATGTCACTCTTCAACAACAAGTTCAACAGTTACAAGAACAGTCTCACTGGGTAGTGAGGAGAGAGGAGATTGAGATGAGTGAGGAGATCCTTGGGAAAGGAGGTTGGGGAGAAGTCAAGGTGGCTAAATTTCGTGGCCTTAGAGTAGCTGCCAAATGCCTTCATGAAGTTATCCTGTCACCATATAACATATCAGTTTTTACAAGAGAAATGGAGATTGCTGCTAGAGTACGTCATCCCAATCTCCTTCAGTTCATAGGAGCCACTCGAGTGGGTACTCCAGTCATCCTATCAGAATTAATGCCAACAAGCCTTCGAAAAGAAATTGAGAAATCTTCACTAACACGACCTCAAATTATCAGGATTGCCCAAGACATATCTGCTGCACTTAACTATCTTCATCTCTGGCAACCACACCCTATACTACATCGTGATGTTAGTAGTCCTAATGTCCTCCTTGAACCATCTGGTAGTGGAATGTGGAAGGCTAAACTCTCTGATTATGGCTCAGCTAATCTTGTTCAAAGTATCTCAGCCAATAGCGTAGCTCCTGGTAATCCTTTCTATTCTGCACCTGAAGCTCCATTTCCAGATCAACATTCTCCAGCAATGGATGTCTTTAGTTTTGGTGTCCTACTAATGGAGATCATCCTACGTCAACCTCCTGCTTCTAAAACAGCAGACAAAATGACTCAATCAGAGACTATCCAGTGGCCAGCTATGAAACATCTCGTTCAGAGGTGTATCTCTCGTGAGAGTCAAGTTCGTCCATCTATTTTTCAAGTACTTACTTACCTTGAACATATGTAGTTCATCCACTATACATGTAAGTAGTTCATTTAGTATAATCCTCCTATAATGTACTATGACTATTATATTATTTAGTAGTTTGTATATTACTGTTGTATTACTGTGTGACTAGATTATTATTAGTATTGAGTGTATTACCATATATGGACATTATGAACATAATTAGTATTACTTATGAATAATCTTTTGAGTGTGACCTTTTTCATTTATTAATTTTATATTAACAAGTTATTATTTATAATATAATAAGTTGATCTTTAAAATGGTCCACTTTCTACTATGTCAAGATTTCATATGAATTGACTACATTTATAAAGATGTCTGTGAACTTGTTGTTGTAGTAGCTTCAAAAGATGGTTAGTTGTTATATATATTGTAGAATATCTCTTATCTGGAGACTGGTTGGTTTAGTTTGACTAGCTAGGGACACCTTCCTTTCATAGGATACAGTACATATTACAACTTTTGATATTAGACACTGTCCTTAGTATAGAGGTGTCCTCAATATAGAGATTGTATAATACACTAAAGTATTAGTATGGGACTGGAACAAGTGTCCTAAATATAGAGGGTGTCTTTACTGGGAGGTTCCACATTATTACATGATATGTTTCATTTTTATATAGTCAAACTACAAACTGTTACTATTCAGTCAGAAGGTCCATTGGTTTCCATGGCAACATACACTCCACTACCCTACATTGTGGTTCACTACACATCTATGATATCTAATCTTCACTATCAACAATGGGACACAACATAATGTAGAGGTAAGTGCTGTTTTCCACACAAAATCAAAAGTTAACAGAAAACTACCATCTAATAAGTGATATCTTTACCAAATAATCTTTGAGAAGAACAAGTGATAAAATGTAAATGATATTGTTAACTATTCTAGCCAGTATCATAAGTCCATAGCAAGTTCTAATGACTAATACAATTATTAACTATTCAATCAATATCAGAGCAGTAAATGTGATAACAACAACTTGAATTTACTGAGACTCAAATAGCCAAACCAAACAACATATAATAATACCACCTACACAAATGATTGTATTATTGGTATCATAAAATATGATGTACCTGATAGACACTGATTAATATTCATAAAAAAAGTTTTAATGACAAGGAGCAACCCTATCATTTGTGATTTAAGAAATGAAGTAATTTAATGGATACCTTCATTAAACTATTAATTTACATTTAAATAAATTGAAACATTTAAATATTCCGTATACTGTTATAAATAGTAGAAATGATCAAATATGATCCATACAAAGAGTGGTATCATATTATTTATATGTCAATGTACCACATATAGTGTGTAACAATAAGACTATATGTTAGTATTGTAATAGTTACATCACTTAAGTTTTGTTCTACCTGTTGTTTTTGAGAAGTTAGTGTGGACTTTATATTTTTAGTTATTGTACTGTATTAATTGTGTGCTACTATTGTATGACAATATGTATTCAGAATATCTTAAATTAAAATAAGTTTGTATTATTCAATAAGATCATTATTACTAATTGTTGTATTTTTATCTAACATAAATAACTTACAATAGCTTATCTACTTTAATTATTAGTCTTAACATAGAAAGTGATTTGAAATATTTTGTCTGATATATTTTATCTTAGGATAAAAATTATTTTGAGATATCTCATCTTAGGACAAATTTTCAGTAGGACAAAAATTACTATGAGATAACTATAATACATAGTAAATATATCAGGTCATGCTACAGGGTTAACTTGTCCACCTCGCCATCTTGGTACAAGCTTTTGACTTTCTTCATCATCTTCATTATCTTGTTCAACCTCTTCACTCTAAATGAGAGGAGACCCCTATCATTTAGTACATCAATTACATTTCATTACTAACTGGTTTCTCCAGAACATAATCACCTAATTGTTGTACTCCAAAATCAAATGAGTATTTCCCTGCTCCATGAGGCTAATATATCACAATACACTTAATATAAATCACAATAGTATGTGTACCTGATCTCCAAGGAAATTCCCTTTATATTTATAGCTGGGAAAAATGAGTTCTCCTGTTCCCTCACGTCGTCCATTGACCCACTGTCCTACATACTGTATTGAGATAAAGTTTATCACATATGTCAATAATATTACCTGAGCTCCAGTTTGTTTGTATGTATATGTACCAGTACCATGACGTAGGTTAGTGTCCCATTCTCCCTCATATGTGTCTCCATTAACATAAGTGTATTTACCAATACCTTGACGAACATCATTATACCATTGACCTATCAATAATACATTATTGTTGTCATTTTATTGTTGTATCATCATTACCTTCATATAGAGATCCATCTGGATAATAAAATGTACCTTCTCCATGTTTTAAATTGTTTTCATATTGTCCATCATAGCGAGCACCAGATTTAAACTTGTACAAACCCTAAATGTTCTCTATGAAGATAAATTTAAGCAAATATCACTTACTTGTCCATTTCTCTTGCCATCAACATATTGACCTTTGTAAGTGTCTACATTTGGAAGGACTGCTAACCCTTGTCCATGACGTTCACCAGCTTCATTTCTCTCTCCTTCATAAGTCTACAAAGAGAACGTCAGTACTAGTATAGTATATTCTACTGTTGACTTACTCCTAAATTAGGTCCCTGATCTTCTCCTTCTTCAGATTCAACATCAGACATGATTACTATTACTTACAGTTGTTTTTTAATTGTGGTTACTATGGTAACATTGACCACCATGTTATAAATCAAATTTAATTTTATTCATATTCATTAATAATTAAATTATTCATAGGATGTAACAATGAGTGAAGTAGTTTTATTAAGAACTAAGAAGGAACCTCATGATAATTATGAACAGGTAATACTACTCTCAAATGATAATCTATATTGTCTTTACAGGTTCTTAGTCAAGTTGGTTACAATATACAATATATACCAGTATTAGAATTTAAGTTTATATCACAAAATGATTTGGAGGTGTGTCTAAAACAGTCTCATCAATTTGGTAGTACAGTTATTAGTTATATATTCTAATATTATTTTTAATACAGGATTAGTATTTACCAGTCAGACATCAGTACAGTCTATAGTAGCACAAGTTAATAATATAGGTACATTTAATATTGTCATCAGTGGTAGCCATTATAATGTCATTAGAAATATTTAAAGAAAGTTGGTCTCATTTACCAGTATTTGTAGTAGGACAAGCTACTGAAGAATGTGGTCAGTATTATTAGTACAATAGTTTCTAATAATTTGTATTATTTTAGTAAGGACACAACTTGAATTAGATAGAGTGTTAGGATCATCTGGTAATGTTGAATTATTGAGTGATGTCATTATTAAATGTGAGTTCATTTCTATATACACTATATTAGTTGTTATTGTAGCTAGATCTCTTAATAATAAACCACTCTTATTTCCTTGTGGTAATTTACATAAAGAAACATTACCTCAACAACTACATGAAGCTGGTATTGGATTACATTCTCTAACATGTTATGAAACATGTCCTCACTCACAACTTGATACAAATATTAGAACACTGGTTAGTATCTATCTATCTATCTTTTATCTCTTTATCTAGAACTGGAAGGATGGGACAAATGTTGTGTTTTTCAGTCCATCTGGTGTTCAATTTGCTTTTCCCATAATCCAGTCAACAGTACATGATATACACTCACTAAATGTCAGTATATTATATAGTACATTATATTATTGATGTTAGTATTATAGTATTGTGCTATTGGACCCAGTACTGCTGAGGCTCTCTCTGCTGTAGGTATATCACCAGTGGTAGCTAAAAAACCAACTCCACAAGAAGTACTAGCAATACTACAAACTATTAAACAATAAATTCATTTTTAATTCCACATAACTCATTAATGATTGAAGTATTAATCAATACTTTTACTTAATGTAATACGTGGTATAATGTTCATTGACTGAAGCTCTTGAAATAACAGTTTACAAGCATAGGGTATCTTGAGAGATGATATATGACCAGATGATTGACAATAATGACACCTACATTATTATAATAATAATATATTAACTATATTATAATATAATAGAGAACTTACCATCCTGAGTAGCCTAGTAGACCACATTGACCACAGACATCAACTTCAAATATATCACTAGAAATCATGAGACGTTCTAATAGTAACAGACTAGCTCCATATCCAATAAGACAATCTCTTTCCATCTCACCAAGACGTAAGCCACCATCACGAGAACGACCTTCAGTAGGTTGACGAGTAAGAACTGCACGAGGACCACGTGATCGAGCATGCATTTTATCTAATACCATATGTTTCAGTTTTTGATAATAGACAGGACCAAAGTAGATGTAAGCTTGTAATGGTTCACCAGTTATACCAGATGTGACATAATCCTTACCAGCATAGTTAAATCCATTACGTATTAAATCAGCGCTGACATCAGCAACTTTATCACCACCAAATGCTGTTCCATAATGAAATTGTCCATCTAACACTCCAGCTTTACCTGCTAACAACTCAATGAGTTTACCAACAGTCATACGAGATGGAAAACCATGAGGATTCATAATAATATCAGGACAGATTCCTAAATCAGAAAATGGCATATCTTCCTGTTGTACAATAAGACCGCATACTCCTTTCTGTCCATGACGGCTACTAAACTTATCACCAATTTCAGGACGTCTTGTGTCACGTAAAAGAATCTTGATCAAATAAGATTCCTCAGAATTAGAAGTTACTAATACTTTCTCAGCATACACATCTGTAGGACCTTTGTAGTTAACAGGAGATTCTTTATAACCGTCCTGTCTTCCCATTGTACCAGGTGTCTGTTGCTGGAGGGGCTGTGTTACAAGTGGTATTGACTTGTTAACCAATGTCTGTCGATTACAAACCTTCTCTCCAGGGGACACAATACCATCTTGATCTAGTGGTTCATGTTTCCATATAGGTTTACCACTATGAGCATCACGACTTGGTCCCATAATACGATCAAAACTTTGATTAGCATAACGTTTTAATGAGCAGACTTGCTTACGATATACTAGACAACGACCAAACCCTCGATCAAGTGAAGCTTTATTGAGAATGAGAGCGTCTTCAATATCATAACCAGAAGAACTCATAACAGCTACAGTAGCATTTTGTCCAGCAGGTAACTTATCAAACTGAATTAAATCAATAGTTTTTGACTTGACTAGAGGAGCTTGTGGATAGACCAGTAAATAGAGTAAAGTGTCAATACGATTTTGTTGGTTATAAGCTATAGTTCCCATTGCCTGTTTCCCCATAGCACACTGGTAAGTGTTACGAGGTGACTGGTTATGATGAGGATAAGGAATGAGACCAGCACACACACCAAGTAATGTAAATGGCTCTATTTCAAGATGTGTAGTGGATTCTGTGATATTTGACTCATAAAGAGCTATAGAGGAGTCATTCTCTTCATTAACATCTAGATACTCCACTAACCCTCGCTGTAAAAAGTCTTCAAGTTCCATTCCTTTTGATAGCATATCGATATGATCTGAAGTGACCCTGGGTTGACCTTTCTCCACGATAATATAAGGTCTACAGACACGCCCACTATCACATGATATATTAACACAATGATGATGATGATCAGAATATATTGATACAAATTCACTCAGTCTACGACATCTTCGAAGG
Organism: Xestospongia muta; assembly: GCA_963693285.1. NCBI lineage: Eukaryota > Metazoa > Porifera > Demospongiae > Haplosclerida > Petrosiidae > Xestospongia > Xestospongia muta. The sequence continues at coordinate 127,093 of OY848918.1, forward strand.
AGACGAAACTTGTGAATGAGTCCTCTGTAATCTTGAACTACTCCCAGGATGTTACCATTCAATAACACCAGATATACTGATGTACTAGATACCTCTTCACCAGACAAGTAGCGAATATCTTCAACTCCCAAATTAAAAGCAAGTCTCTTAATAGGAGCCTCATCTTGGTCAGTTGTAACATGAGTCATTAAAGCTAAGTTTTTAACAAGACCACAAGCCTCACCCTCAGGTGTATCAGATGGACATAACATACCCCATTGAGAGGGTTGAAGAGAACATGGACCACTCACTTTACGAGTCTTCTCAAATTGACTGGTAATTCTGGTCATGTGACCTAGGGCAGAAATAAACGAGAGACGAGAGAGAACTTGAGTAACACCAGCACGTTCCATTTTGAATCTCTTCAGTGTCCAATTACCAGTGGAGATAGCGTTATCTAGACCATGAGTAATCTGGTCTTGTCTCATGTGACGTACTACATCAAACTGTTGAGCTCTTTGTTTAGGAATTGTTTGGTCAGCAATTCTCTGGAGCTCAGAGTTGAACTTTTTAAAGAGATCTTCAAAAAGTAAAGATAATAACTGACCAGCTAATTCCAGTCTTTTGTTGCCATAGTAATCTCGATCATCAACTTGATTCTCACGTTGTGCTATTATAACACGACGTACCATTAGAGCTAAGAAGACAGACTTCATACGATAATCACCTCCTTCAACTGGTATATGTGCTAAGACAAGATTTGATAACACCTCTTGAGCTTCTTCAACTTTAGTCTTACGTCTTCCCCATGTACTTCTACGAGTCTTTGTTCCTATAAACTCCAGAGCTTGTTTTCGTGTGAATATTTGAAGACTGGCGCATTCTTCAAGAGAGGGTGCAAATGTTGACAGTATATGTTCCTCACTACCTACCGTCTGTACTATCTCTTGGTCACTAAGTACTCCCATAGCTTTAAATACAGATACTATTGGAATATCATCAGTAAATGAATTATGTTTCAAGTAAAAGCGACCTGATTTAACAATGAGATTTGTTCGACTTTTACGCTCATGAGTGGAACTAGTAACAGAACATCCAATGTTACCCTTCCTGTCGAGATCCACAATGATACGATTCTTTGAAAGCTGTTCTTGAATTAAAATGACTTTCTCAACTCCTCTTACAATAAAATATCCTCCAGGATCAATCGGACACTCATTGAGTCGGGCCATATCTTTAACTGATATATCAGATAGTATACAATTTGAACAACGTAACATAATTGGCATACGACCAATAGGTAGTCCTTTACGAATGACCCTTTGAGCCCCTCTTGTATATTCAATGTCTACTGTTATAGGAGCTGAGTAAGTCATGTCTCTAAGACGACATTCATGAGGTGAGATAGGTTTTGTCACATTAAAAGACTCTTCAACTTCAGGTCTACCAATATATATATTGAGGTACTTGAGATAAAAGTTAGGATCGGCGTCACTCATAATCATATCATTTGCTCTAACTATTTTCTTGATCTCAGTATTAATGAAATAATTAAAGGAGTCTATATGTTGTTTTACTAATCCTCTGACTTTTAAGAAAGCAGGTAATAACTTCCATTTGTCTTGTACTGTACGTATAGGTTGAGCTATGCCTACTCCATCATAGAGACACTTTGGTAATACATCGTCTTCATCAGGATCACCATTGGGATAAAACTCTGCCATTGAACACCACGTGGTTGTATCATCGACCACCGCCCACTTTATTATAGTACTATACGAAGTTAGGAGAGGAAGGTAATAAAATTAATAGGGGTTTACCATAATATCATATTTTATTTTTTGTAGGTTGTCTCTTTTATTTTATCTTATTTAAAAGAATTAAAATAAAGTTAGTACAATATTATACACAATGTGTACAATGATCAGTGTATTAATAATTTAGTAAAGTCATTGAACAATGGGAGACTCTGTTATCTATTTGGATTATAATGCAACTACTCCATTAGCTCCTGAAGTAATAAAAGTAATTACTCAATCATTACAGGAGCACTGGACTAATCCCAGTAGTAGTTATGGTACATAATGAACATTATATTAATATTTATAATATTATTGTCTTCAGATAAAGTCTCTAAACTAGCCATTAAAAATGCCAGAGAGCAGATTGCTAACATGATCAACAGTTCAACTGAAGGTAAGTAGATTATTAATGTTATATAACAATTATAATAATTTAATAGATGTTGTATTTACTTCTGGAGGTACAGAGGTAGTCTATTGTGGGTAATTGATGTTATTATTATGTCCCCTTTATTCTAGAGCAATAATATAGTATTTTATAGTGTTACTAATAGACCAATTAACAATAGTAACAAGAGGGGCATTTGTCCTCATATTATAGCATCTTGTATTGAACATGTGTCTGTTTTAAGTCCATTACAACAACTAGTACACGATGGAGTCATTGGTACATAACAACAATACATTATATAGTAATACTGATATTATATAGAACTAACTATCTTACCACTGATGGAAGGGACTGGAGCAATTAGTGTTGATAGTATTATGAAGGCTATACAACCTAACACAATATTAGTGACTGTTATGTTAGCTAATAATGAGACAGGAGCTATACGAGTAAGTATTGTAATATGTTTGAATATAATATTGTTGGTGTATTAGCCTGTAAGAGAGATCTGTGAGGCTATTGGGAAGTATAATGAAGTACATAGTCCATCTAGAGTATTAGTTCATACTGATGCTGCTCAGGTAATCTTTAGATAACTGATTAAAATACTATCTTTTTCAGGCCATAGGAAAGATACCAGTAGATGTACAAGAACTAGGAGTGGACTATTTAACAATTGTAGGACATAAGTTCTATGGACCACGTATTGGAGCACTCTATGTTAAAGACCTAACAACTGGTGGAACACCTTAACACCCTCTATTATATGGAGGTGGACAGGAAAGAGGATATCGTCCTGGGTCAGTAATACATTGTAATAAGATATCTTATATTAACTCTATAGAACTGAGAATACTCCTATGATAGTAGGTTTAGGCAAAGTAAGGGACAATAGTTTGATTTATAATATCATTTAATGTTATAGGCAGCTCAACTTGTAACAGAACACCTTAGTGAATATAATAGTCATATGAAAACTATTAGAGATTATTTAGAGTCTCAACTACAGGTCTGTACTTTCCTCATCTCCTCAATATTATCATTATATAGATTGTATTTGGTGACCAACTTCATTTCAACAGTCACTTTTCAGTGGACACTTTACCTAATACTTGTAATGTGTCACTGATAGGCTCTGGACTAGAAGGTAGAATGATGATGTCATAATGATCTCATCATATTCTGCAGGATTCAAGATACTGAGTTTGTTAAAACATTGTCAAGCAAGTGCTGGAGCAGCCTGTCATTCTAATGTTATAAAGTATGGCTCATATAATGTAGTATTATATTATTAGTATTGTCTGTTAGACCATCTTCAGTGCTATTAGCTACTGGTATACCAGACTCTATAGCTATAAATGCATTAAGGATAAGTGTAGGCCGTCAGACAACTACTAAAGATATTGATCTCTTTATTGAAGATCTTAAAGATGCTATCAAGATAGTCACAACACAATGAACTATAATGAAATCCTAGACAATGTTTAGTGTGTAATATACTAATATATATAACATCCCTATGTGTGCTCTATGGAGTCTCAAGTCTTTTAGTAATAAGTTTCTCTCTCTACCCAACCTGTAATAATACCAGTAATTAAAGGGGTCAACAATTAATTACTTACTTCCTGGGTATCTACGTAATATCAATTTACGTATTTCATCATAGATAAAGATCAGGATAGAGAAGGTCAGTGCTACACACCACCATTCCAAACGTAACCCCTGCATTCTCAGAGCAACATCTAGTCCTGGACAATATGCTAGAAATATAGCCAGAGCTGTCTCAAAGATCAGACCAAATGTCAAATAATGGTTCCTATTATAGAAACACTGATAGCATGAAGTTATTAAATTGCTCTCACTTAAATCCTTGTTGAAAGAGAGAATTTTGTCTTGTCTTACAGATAATGAGGTCAGCCCATTGTACTATAACAATACTGACAAAGAAACCAGTATGACAGGTATATTCCAGCTTTTTACGATATTCATAGGTCTAGAAAATATATAAAAAACTTTTTAGTTTGTAAGTTGACTTACCCACTCTTGTCCAAAACTATCAGTTACATAAACACTTCTATCATCCCACATTTCTCTAAGTCCTAGCAATGTCAAAGGCAGAAAACCATTTTCTCCCATTATAACAAAGTATGTAAAGAAACCAGCTAATGCTTGCATCATACCAATTTGACCATATGCCATACTAATCAACCTGAATATGAGATATTAGTAATTGAATATTAATACTCATGACACAGTTAGACAAACCTTTTGTTAACTAGTTTATCACGCTTAGCATCTCGTGGTTTTCTCTTCATAATATTACTCTCTGGTTGTTCGTATGCAAAGGAGATGGGTGGTACCATATCAGTTCCTAGATCAATAAAGAGGATAGTGATAGTGCCAAGAGGAAGTGGGATAAAGGCCACAATAAACAACAAAAATGGAGTAATCTCGGGTATATTTGATGTCAAATTGTCAAAAATCAGACAACCTAATATCAATAGTAATTAATATCATAATGAAGGGGTCAGTCTACCTTGTTCTACTCCAGTTACTATAGATGCAAAATTGTCATCTAACAAAATCATATCAGCAGCTTGTTTAGAGACATCAGATCCTGTAATACCCATAGCAACACCTAAATCATGTAATAAAACCAAGTTATCAGTATACAAGTCATTATACCAATATTAGCTCTCCTTAATGCAGGGGCATCATTTACTCCATCTCCAGTCACAGCCACTACCCAACCAGCACGACGACAACCTTCTACAATACGAAGTTTCTGAGTTGGAGATGTACGAGCAAATACAATTTCAGGATAACTGGTTAATATTAAATCAACTTCATTATCTGACATATCCTAGTAATATATAAATAGTATTAATATATAATTTAATATTACCAGTAACTCTGTGCCATGAACTACAATAGCTTTAGCTCTTCTGTGTATGGAGGACAGTCACTATATCATACAGTAGATTATTACCTTGGATCAACTTGGTCTACTGTAGTACCAGTCATTTCAGCAATTTCATCAGGAGTATTATTACCTTTAATATAATAATGTACTGACTATTGTCGTTAAACTACTAACATACCAGGACTTATAATACCAACACAGCGAGCAATAGCTTTAGCAGTAATAGGATGATCACCAGTCACCATAATCACCTAGGTACAATATATATGTATATTATATTATATATGATTGTACTGACTTTAATTCCAGCTGTCCTACATTTAGATACAGCTTCAGGAACATTAGATCTTGGAGGATCAATCAGTGATACTAACCCAACAAAACAAAGTCCATCTAATGGAAAATTAACCTACAAATAAACTTGATATCAATCTATAAATTATAAACACTATTACATCCTCAGAATTAAATGAGTAATTCTTAGGGAAGTTCTCCTCAGGTAAATGATAATGACAAAATCTAAAGGACAGTCATAATAGTTATATAATATACTCTAGTACCCTAGTACACACTCTCCGAGTCCACCTAACTCAAGGTAGGCTTCATTGAATGCATCAGCAAAATTCTCATCAATAGGATGCTCCTATAATAAATAAACATTAATAGATAATGATAACATTATCACCTCTCCATTATCAATGTATGTTTTACATCGACTCAATATCCTTTCTGGAGCTCCTGTAACAATAATAGTTAATTAAATATTAATTAATAAATTAATTCCACCTTTCATCACTAGTAAATAACCTCCAGTACTTGGGTTATCATGAATTGAGACCTATATTATATAATATATATTATATTATATTATATTATATTATATTATATTATATTATATTATATATATATTATATAATATATTATATGTATTCTAATGTAACAATATATTTGAGAGCTAACTTGAAATTTATTTGTGGAATTAAAAGGTATCTCTACTATTTTAGGATGACTGTCTCTCAAATCTTCAGCACTACCAACTTCTAATTCAAAACATTTTAGAAGAGCTGATTCAGAAGCATCTCCACAACATTCCCTTAACAGAAGATGACCCCTGTTATTAATGAGTATTAACTAACTTGTCTAATATATTAACTGTCTCTTGTCCTTCTTTGAAATATGCTCTGTTACATAACCCAATAATTCGAGCTAATGCATTCCATGTTGGAGTTGGTTCCTACTATAATAATGAACTATATTATATAATTACATGGAACTTACTCTTCTAGTATGTTCAGGATGGAGTGGATTTTCATCAGTATTAGCACCCCATATACTGCCATCAAACCACATATGTGCTATTTTATATTGTCATAATGAGTGTAGGTGTTAAAATACTTACCAACTGTCATTCTGTTCTGTGTCAATGTTCCAGTCTTATCAGAGCATATCACAGATGTAGAACCAAGTGTTTCCACAGCCTCCAAGTTACGAACTAAACAGTTTTTCAACCTCATTTGTTGAGCAGTTAACATGAGACAAACCTGTAGTACACCCCTATCATAAAGTCTATTAATTAAATGCATAATAACGTACAGTGACTGTAGCTATTAGTCCTTCCGGTACATTAGCCACAATGATACCAATAAGAAATGCAACAGCATCAAGCCAGTAATAACCCAGTATAAGGCCAATAGTAAAAAAGGAGACTCCTAATATCACTGCTACCACTGAAATGATAGTAATAAAGTGATGAATCTCTATAGCTATAGGTGTTTCTACAGGAAAAGGAAGGAGGTATATGATCAAAGAATCATAACCTAGCTTTATATTGTAATATATAATATATACCACCTGCTCTCAAGTTGACAAGTTGCTCACAAGTGGCCACACCTACCACTACATTAATATTACCTTGTTGTAGAACATGACAGGTCATGTTTTAAACATTAATGTGAACTTCATTCTAATAACTTACTTTCCTGGACAATACTACCAGTTAGACGGGCTATTCTACCGATAATAGTATGATCTCCAGTATTGACTACCACACCAGTACACGTACCTGTATCACAATATAACTCAATGTGTCTAATATAATATATTACCTTCTACAGCATTTGAAGAGAAGAAGGCTAAGTTTCTTGTTTCTAATGGATTGTCATGTCTATAGTGGATACTACAGTAGTCTAGTGTGACAGTCTGAATCTTAGGTCATATACTTAATGTTTAAAGTTTAAGATAAGTATTAAAATATGATGATCTTGGACTGTCCCACTGAGCTTCTGTAGGACACTGTCATTAGTAGAGGTGTGTCCTCAATATAAAGGTCACTAAAGTATTAGTATGGGACTAGAACAAGTGTCCTGAACTTCAAAGTATTAACATATTCCAGTTTTTATTACCAAGAGGTAGAGGTGTTATAATTCTCATATAATAAGATGGTGCTGTCCTTGTAGTTGAAGATGAACATCCAATTATATGAGGTATATTATAGGGACACGGAGTGGGATTGTAAAATTAAATACATTTAATAAAAATTATAACTAAATTATATATAAATTACTTGTTCACTGTCCTGATTAGTAAGGTAATTCATAAATTTGTGGTCGTAATTGGAGGAGTTTTACCTGTTACCATGACAACACTACCAATTTAAGCATAGTAATAAAGGTCATACTTTTAAATGTGATGGATTGGTATCCAACATAATGGACCTTTACTACTTAAAGAAGATGGTCAGACATTATAGGTACAGGGAGAAGGTGTTGCTATTTGTTCCAGAGAGAGAGGTAGGCCATGAGACCAAGTATTGTCTTAAATCTTAAACTATAATCTCTAAAGATATTTCACTATTTTACTTACCAATACAACAAGATTTGTTTGGTCTTTCAATTGTATAGAAAGTGGAGGAGTTGAGGTTACTATACAAAAATACATTGTTAACAATGGTCTAATTAATTGAATCTGTTAATTTTATTGATAATAAATAAAAGCGCGAATGATTGTTAATTAAAGATAGTTAGCAGATAAATAGTCAAATCTGATTGGTCGAGGACTTGAAGTATATAAAGAACTGCGTTCAAATTTTATCATTTTTGTCCAAGTTAGTTTGTAAGGAAGATGGTGTCCTTTTTGCTGTGAAACTAACTATACTCTACACTACAATGTCTACCTCATCTCTACAGAAACCTTCTCTCTCACTTACCGAGTCAGTTTTAAGACAATCCTTTGAGGTCTCCTAGCTGGTCGTCCATTAGGAGTCAGTGAACACAATCTATCTCTAAAGAACTGATGCTCCTCCATTATCAGCCCCACCTAACTAAGACCACACCCTAGCTATTTTTAACTCTTTGTATACTGTGTAGTGTGGTAGTCTGCTCCTGGTTATTTTGAACTGGTACATTGTATATTTAATATATTGTATCTAATACTGAACTGTATACATATCTATTTTATAAGATTTATTTATTCTTTTCTAGTTTATAAAAGTTCCAGTTGTAACCATTACTCATGGACAAGACCACCTCATCTCTGTCTGTGACATACAATTAGCTAATGCTATGGTATTAAACTTGTGACGTAAGTGAGAGTGTGTGTGTGTGTGTATTGTGAAATAAAATGTCATGATAGAATGCCTCGATTTAATCTCTCTCTCTCTCTCTCATATAGACTCGAGGAAATAATCCATCAAGATTCTAAGTTCTATCTTGTTTTTGAATTCATAAGTATGGACTTAAAGAAATATCTTGATACTATTCCAGCTGGACAGTATATTGATCCAGTATTACTAAAGGTAGTAATGGATACATGGTTTAATAAATGGATACATGGATTGAGAAATGGATACTTGGATGAATAGATAAATGGATTAATAGATAAACATATAACTGAATGGATGGATGTATGGATCAATGGATGGACATACAGATACCAATCTACAATGAACATACATTATAGTAGTCATATCCATTGTAGATGTTCTATTCTTAATATTATTATTTACTTCATTATTTCTTATATTTATAGAGTTATACTTACCAGATCATCAAAGGTACAGTTTTCTGTCATTGTTGACATATTATTCATTGTGACTTAAAACCACAAAACCTGTTAATTGCTATTAAATTGAGTGATTTTGGACTTGAATGAGTCTTTGGTATACCAGTGTGTGCATATACTCATGAGGTATCACTCTCTCTCTCTCTCTCTCTCTGACCCCTTTTTAAATTACACAGGTAGTAACACTGTCGTACAGGGTCCCTGAAGTCTTACTTGCTTCATCACAATATTCTTGTCCCATTGATGTGTGGAGTATAGCTTGTATATTTGATGAAATGTCTAATAAAAGAACCTTTGTTTCAAGGAGACTCTGAAATTGATCAACTCTTCCGAATTTTCAGGTTTACAAAACAGGTTTTATAATCTGGTTTAACTAGTTCCATTGTAGGATTTTGGACACACCTAATGATACAACATGATCTAATGAAACAGAACTGCCAAACCAAATTTCCCTAAATGGATTGGTAAGACAATAAAACAAGTTTGTCCTCAACTTGATACAGCAGGCTGTGACCTATTAATGGTAAGTTATTGTTGAGTGATCCTTTTAATTCTAGTTGTATTTAATATCAGGAAATGTTGGTTTATAATCCTGGGAAGAAAATGTCAGCAAAGACTGCTATACAACATCCTTATTTCAGTGATTTAGACAAGTCAGGTCTACCTGATACAGTGCAGTCTTAAGAAGATGTTATACAGTACTATTTTATGTCTCATTAACTGTATACTGTATTAACACACACTAATACATGTGAATGGAATAAGTTCTAATAAATAAAATGACTTGTATATTCTAAGATTACTTGTTTTATGATGGAACTTGTAAGTAGTGAGTTGTCCTCAATTAAAATAAGTGAGAGGTTGTTATTAAGGGCGTGTCTGTAGAAAAGATGGCTACATCTAGATCAGGTTTGACTACATTATTATAATAGTTATCTATTGTTATGTGTGTGTGTCATGTTCTACAGATTATTATGTACCTACAAAGAGGTCTCATCACTCCACACATATAGTGGGTGACTACCTCTACATGTGGGGTGGTGATATAGATGGTCTCCCTAATGTACATGATAATGAAGTCAAACGGAGGATGACCTCTGTTATTGAGTTATTTCACTTACCAACTGGTAGGTGGAAACAACAACCTACCAATGGAAAACCTCCACTGGGTGTCTCTAGATATGCCTCAACTATTATCAGTAACAGGATCTACTACTTTGGAGGATATTGTAATCATGGCCAGTGTCGTCATAATAGTGTCAACTCATTAATAACAGATTCACTTACATGGAATGAACTGTTTCCAACTAATCCAAGTATGGGTCCAATGATGAAGTCACGCTGTGGGATGATATCTCTTACATTCAATAAAGTGGATTATCTACTGGTAGTTGGTGGAGTTGGTCCACATCCCACCTCCCCACAACCTGGTGCTCAGTATAGTATTGATTATGGTGATAGTGTTAATACTAATGAGCACCACTACTATCAGTTATCCAGTGGTAAGAAGATCAATATATCATGTTATCAATACATTATACATCAAGTACAATTTTATAACTGTTTGTATTTCAGGTCAGTGGATAATACCAGAAATTAGTGGAGAATGCCCACCTCCTTGTCATGGCTTCACTCTTACATCACTACCAAATAACAGAGCTCTGTTATTTGGTGGTTCTACTCCTAATGGTCGTGTTAACACTGTGTATATTGCTCAGTGTACAAAGACTGCAGTGGTGAGTACAATATGTACTAAGTTAAAGTATTTAGTTACTGTATAATATTATGGAGTAATCAAGTTTAAAGTTTGAGAATGTTGAATGAACTAAATTTAGGGTATAGTGTCTTTATATTATTATTAGGAACTGTTTTATTAATGAACAAGTGATTCACTGTTTGTTAATATTTCTTTAGTCAACTTAGAGGTTATAGTGATAACTGAAACATTCCTATAGTCAACTATAGTGATACCATATTTCCTTGAGTAAATGTCAGTCTTGAATAGTAGCTTCCATTTTTGTATATCAATGAAATTGATGATGACCTTGAATAAATGCTGCAATGTCTGCTTAACAAAATTGTCTATTACTAAGATGTTCTGTCTAAAAGTTAACATCACAAAAAAAATTTATAAAAATGTTATATTAAATTTTATTTTAAAAAATCATTTATCAGTCATTAAATAGCTGTAGTTTGATAAAATCCTTAAACGATTGAGTTGACAAGGAGGTAATATTTACTTAAAACTCCTGTCAAAGCTTGATCTATCATTTACTAACTGATATACAAAGTTTAAAGCTATTGCTTATCAGGAATGTTCATAATCACTTCTAACTCTAGAAACTTTAATGATTCACAATTATATTTTAAATACTGTCCTTGATTAGACAATGTCCTCAAATAGTAAATTTCCCTGTTGTTAATGAATATTGAAATAGATGTCCCAGGTCTTATTGAAGGAAATATGGTAACTAAATTAAAATCCACATAAAGTATAAAATGAGCAATATTCTTAAACATTTCCCAGTATACAGTATTAATTACTGCTATGTTAATTGTATAATATGTTAACTTGAGTATTATCTACCCAGCACTGGGAGAAGATAAGTGAACCACTTTTCAAATCAGTGAATTGGCCTCAGAGTAGATCTAGTCATGCTACCACTATTATCAGTGACCTACATGTGATGATGGTGGGTGGATATCCTAGAACTGTCGCTGACAGCTGGTTATTTAACATTGATACAAAGACATGGACAAAGGTTAGTTACTAGTTATCATGTGACCTAACTCTAACGCAAAGTGAATTAATGTCTATGATCTACAGTATGAGGGGACATAATAAAGTGTGACTACTTGAACTTTGACCACTGAAAATAACCCTCATCTATAGAAAATTTATGATTAATAATAGTTATTGTTTTTTATGAGCTGGTTTTATAACTGTAGTCCTGACACTATAGTATGTTAACATTTATGATAGTATAGTCTTTTGATATATCTGATTTGTTTCTAGTTGTAATTCAGTTATTAAAGACTGTACATAAGTACTTATGTTCATGTTTTAAAGTCTTGTAACATGTCAACTCTACCAGTTGATACAAAGTTATAGTCTGTTACTAGAGTACATGTATCCACTGATGTTACATGTATAATGACTAGTTTTGTAGTAATATCATAACATCATTATTATAATGTCATATAGTACACTATATTCCATCTTATAGCTCACTATACCAGAGTCAGTGACTGAGAGAAATAGCCTTTCCCTCTCAGTATGGAATGAGTCACCTACCACTGTATGGGTAGTACAATTTGGAGGATACAATGGTTATAGACTCAATGATACTACAGTGCTAAAATTTAGTAAGTACTGTCTATTGATGATAGTATTGGTTATATAGTACACACACACATTATCAGAATTATCACAGTATGATATAGGAGTGTTGACACACTAACTGTTTGTATTACAAACTAGTCTCATAACTCAATACTATTGTAACATATTATATCTCTCACTGTAGTATGTAATAATGACCAATGGTCTCTAGAAGATGTAATAACTAACCTGAGGTCAACTGAAGAATATCAACTTAAGCTACAACAGAAGAGAGAAGAAACATCTGTACAACCTTTTGTGAGACATGGACAACCTCAACTTACTGTCCAATCTCCTACACGTCTTCAACCTTCTTCTTCATCACATCAAGAGTCACAAGAGAAAGATAGAGAAATCCAACGATTAACACAACAACTTGAAGTTACCAAGAAAGAGCTACAAGATACCAAACAACAGCAGATAGATTTGACAAGAGCTCTTCAAGAGGAACAAATATTACTTCAACAACAGCTACAAGATTGTCAAGAGAGGGAAAGAGAACTGTATCAAGAGTGTATTGACCTTCGTCAAGAACATGATGATTATCGTCAACAACATGACAATATCGAACAAGATCTTCGTCAACAACTCCAAGAGTCAACATCTGCTCTTCAACAAACATGTCAAGCTAATGTCACTCTTCAGCAACAAGTTCTACAGTTACAAGAACAATCTCACTGGGTAGTGAGGAGAGAGGAGATTGAGATGACTGAGGAGATCCTTGGGAAAGGAGGTTGGGGAGAAGTCAAGGTGGCTACATTTCGTGGCCTTAGAGTAGCTGCCAAATGTCTTCATGAAGTTATCCTGTCACCATATAACATATCAGTTTTTACAAGAGAAATGGAGATTGCTGCTCGAGTACGTCATCCTAATCTACTTCAGTTCATAGGAGCCACTCGAGTGGGTACTCCTATCATCCTATCTGAATTAATGCCAACAAGCCTTCGTAAAGAGCTAGAAACTGGTCCTCTTCCTTATCATGCTGTTTTAGCAATCAGTCAAGATATAGCCTGTGGTCTCAACTATCTCCACCTCTTTAAACCAGACCCAATACTACATAGAGATGTCAGCACTGCTAATGTCCTTCTGCAGCCAATTAGTGGTGGGTGGAGAGCCAAGGTATCAGACTATGGTTCAGCTAATCTTCAACCACTGATTGGTCGAACAGTCAATCCAGGTAATCCAGTTTATTCTGCTCCAGAAGCTGGTGTACCAAGAGACCATTCTCCTGCAATGGATGTTTACAGTTATGGTGTTGTCTTGATTGAAATGATGATCTGTCATATTCCTGAGGTAGCTCAGAGACAACTTCATATTAACAGTATTCGACGACCAATGTTTAAAGCTCTTATTGAACGATGTTTGAAGGAGAATCGTAGAGAACGTCCAACAATGTCTGAGATCATAAGAGACTTCAATGAGACTATTTAATAGTAGACAACAATATAGTGGGTGTTACAATATTAGTAGTGAGTTATTATAATAGTTAGTTTAATTATTACACTATGTGTGATCATTAAAATATTATTAGCATATTTGGACATTTCACTATCTCAAAGTTTGTATTCCTTTTGTGGTAGTATTTAGTAGTTTGTATATTACTGTTGTATTACTGTGTGACTAGATTATTATTAGTATTGAGTGTATTACCATATATGGACATTATGAACATAATTAGTATTACTTATGAATAATTTTTGAGTGTGACCTTTTTCATTTATTAATTTTATATTAACAAGTTATTATTTATAATATAATAAATTGATCTTTAAAATGGTCCACCTCCTACTATGTCAAGATTTCATATGAATTGACTACATTTATAAAGATGTCTGTGAACTTGTTGTTGTAGTAGCTTCAAAAAGATGGTTAGTTGTTATATATATTGTAGAATATCTCTTATCTGGACACTGGTTGGTCTAGTTTGACTAGCTAGGGATACCTTCCTTTCATAGGATACAGTACATATTAGAACTTTTGATATTAGACACTGTCCTTAGTATAGAGGTGTCCTCAATATAGAGATTGTATAATACACTAAAGTATTAGTATGGGACTAGAACAAGTGTCCTAAATGTAGAGGGTGTCCTTACTGGGAGGTTCCACATTATTAAATGATATGTTTCATTTTTAGACAAACTACCAACTGTTACTATTGAGTCAGAAGGTCCATTGGTTTCCATGGCAACACATACCCCACTACACTACATTGTGGTTCACTACACATCTATGATATCTAATCTTCACTATCAACAATGGTACACAATGTAATGTAGTAACAAGTCCCATCTTCCACACAAAATCAAAAGTTAACAGAAAACTACCATCTAATAAGTGATATCTTTATGTTGATATATCTTTATCAAAATAATCTTTGAGAAGAACAAGTGATAAAATGTAAATGATATTGTTGACTATTCCAGCCAGTATCATGAGTCCATACCAAGTTCTAATGACTAATACAATTACTAACTATTCAATCAATATCAGAGCAGTAAATGTAATAACAACAACATGAATTAACTGAGACTCGAATAGACAAACCAAACAACATATAATAATACCACCTACACAAATGATTGTATTACTGGTATCATAAAATATGATGTACCTGATAGACACTGATTACAAAAAGAATGACAAGGAACAACCTTATCACTTGTGATGTAAAAAATTAAGTAATTACCTTTATTAAACTCTTAACTTACTTTATTTACATTTAAATAAATTGAAACATTTATATATTTCATATACTGTTATAAATAGTAGAAATGATCAAATGTGATCCATACAAAGAGTGGTATCATATGTCAATGTACCACATATAGTGTGTAACAATAAGACTATATGTTAGTATTGTAATAGTTACATCACTTAAGTTTTGTTCTACCTGTTGTTTTTGAGAAGTTAGTGTGGACTTTATATTTTTAGTTATTGTACTCTATTAATTGTGTACTACTATTGTATGACAATATGTATTCAGAATATCTTAAATTAAAATAAGTTTGTATTATTCAATAAGATCATTATTACTAATTGTTGTATTTTTGTCTAACATAAATAACTTACAATAACTTATCTACTTTAATTATTAATCTTAACATAGAAAGTGATTTGAAATATCTTGTTTGATATATTTTATCTTAGGATAAAAATTATCTTGAGATATCTCATCTTAGGACAAATTTTCAGTAGGACAAAAATTACTATGAGATAACTATAATACATAGTAAATATATCAGGTGCACATACTATTGTGCACCTGATATATTTACTATTGTGCACCTGATATATAGGGTTAACTTGTCCACCTCGCCATCTTGGTACAAGCTTTTGACTTTCTTCATCATCATTATCTTGTTCAACCTCTTCACTCTAAATGAGAGGAGACCCCTATCATTTAGTACATCAATTACATTTCATTACTAACTGGTTTCTCCAGAACATAATCACCTAATTGTTGTACTCCAATATCAAATGAGTATTTCCCTGCTCCATGAGGCTAATATATCACAATATACTTAATATAAATCACAATAGTATGTGCACCTGATCTCCAAGGAAATTCCCTTTATATTTATAGCCGGGAAAAATGAGTTCTCCTGTTCCCTCACGTCGTCCATTGACCCACTGTCCTACATACTGTATTGAGATATAGTTTATCACATATGTCAATAATATTACCTGAGCTCCAGTTTGTTTGTATGTATATGTACCAGTACCATGACGTAGGTTAGTGTCCCATTCTCCCTCATATGTGTCTCCATTAACATAAGTGTATTTACCAATACCTTGATGAACATCATTATACCATTGACCTATCAATAATACATTATTGTTGTCATTTTATTGTTGTATCATCATTACCTTCATATAGAGATCCATCGGGATAATAAAATGTACCTTCTCCATGTTTTAAATTGTTTTCATATTGTCCATCATAGCGAGCACCAGATTTAAACTTGTACAAACCCTAAATGTTCTCTATGAAGATAAGTTTAAGCAAATATCACTTACTTGTCCATTTCTCTTGCAATCAGCATTTTGACCTTTGTAAGTGTCTCCATTTGGAAGGACTGCTAATCCTTGTCCATGACGTTCACCAGCTTCATTTCTCTCTCCTTCATAAGTCTACAAAGAGAATGTCAGTACTAGTATAGTATATTCTACTGTTGACTTACTCCTAAATTAGGTCCCTGATCTTCTCCTTCTTCAGATTCAACGTCAGACATGATTACTATTACTTACAGTTGTTTGTTCAATGTGGTTACTATGGTAACATTGACCGCCATGTTAAAAATCAAATTTAATTTTATTCATAGTCATTACTAATTAATTATTCATAGGATGTAACAATGAGTGAAGTAGTTTTATTAAGAGCTAAGAAGGAACCTCATGATAATTATGAACAGGTAATACTACTCTCAAATGATAATCTATATTGTCTTTACAGGTTCTCAGTCAAGTTGGTTACAATGTACAATATATACCAGTATTAGAATTTAAGTTTATATCACAATATGATTTGGAGGTGTGTCTAAAACAGTCTCATCAATTTGGTGGTACAGTTATTAGTTATATATTCTAATATTATTTTTAATACAGGATTAGTATTTACCAGTCAGACATCAGTACAGTCTATAGTAGCACAAGTTAATAATATAGGTACATTTAATATTGTCATCAGTGGTAGCCATTATAATGTCATTAGAACTATTTAAAGAAAGTTGGTCTCATTTACCAGTATTTGTAGTAGGACAAGCTACTGAAGAATGTGGTCAGTATTATTAGTACAATAGTTTCTAATAATTTGTATTATTTTAGTAAGGACACAACTTGGATTAGATAGAGTGTTAGGATCATCTGGTAATGTTGAATTATTGAGTGATGTCATTATTAAATGTGAGTCCATTTCTATATACACTATATTAGTTGTTATTGTAGCTAGATCTCTTAATGATAAACCACTCTTATTTCCTTGTGGTAATTTACATAAAGAAACATTACCTCAACAACTACATGAAGCTGGTATTGGATTACATTCTCTAACATGTTATGAAACATGTCCTCACTCACAACTTGATACAAATATTAGAACACTGGTTAGTATCTATCTATCTATCTTTTATCTCTTTATCTAGAACTGGAAGGATGGGACAAATGTTGTGTTGTTCAGTCCATCTGGTGTTCAATTTGCTTTTCCCATAATCCAGTCAACAGTACATGATATACACTCACTAAATGTCAGTATATTATATAGTACATTATATTATTGATGTTAGTATTATAGTATTGTGCTATTGGACCCAGTACTGCTGAGGCTCTCTCTGCTGTAGGTATATCACCAGTGGTAGCTAAAAAACCGACTCCACAAGAAGTACTAGCAATACTACAAACTATTAAACAATAAATTCATTTTTAATTCCACATAATTCATTAATGATTGAAGTATTAATCAATACATTTACTTAATGTAATACGTGGTATAATGTTCATTGACTGAAGCTCTTGAAATAACAGTTTACAAGCATAGGGTATCTTGAGAGATGATATATGACCAGATGATTGACAATAATGACACCTACATTATTATAATAATAATATATTAACTATATTATAATATAATAGAGAACTTACCATCCTGAGTAGCCTAGTAGACCACATTGACCACAGACATCAACTTCAAATATATCACTAGAAATCATGAGACGTTCTAATAGTAACAGACTAGCTCCATATCCAATAAGACAATCTCTTTCCATCTGACCGAGACGTAGGCCACCATCACGAGAACGACCTTCAGTAGGTTGACGAGTAAGAACTGCACGAGGACCATGTGATCAAGCATGCATTTTATCTAATACCATATGTTTGAGTTTTTGATAATAGACAGGACCAAAGTAGATGTAAGCTTGTAATGGTTCACCAGTTATACCAGATGTGACATAATCCTTACCAGCATAGTTAAATCCATTACGTATTAAATCAGCGCTGACATCAGCAACTTTATCACCACCAAATGCTGTTCCATAATGAAATTGTCCATCTAACACTCCAGCTTTACCTGCTAACAACTCAATGAGTTTACCAACAGTCATACGAGATGGAAAACCATGAGGATTCATAATAATATCAGGACAGATTCCTAAATCAGAAAATGGCATATCTTCCTGTTGAACAATAAGACCACATACTCCTTTCTGTCCGTGACGGCTACTAAACTTATCACCAATTTCAGGACGTCTTGTGTCTCGTAAAAGAATCTTGATCAAATAAGATTCCTCAGAATTAGAAGTTACTAATACTTTCTCAGCATACACGTCTGTAGGACCTTTGTAGTTAACAGGAGATTCTTTATAACCGTCCTGTCTTCCCATTGTACCAGGAGTCTGTTGTTGGAGGGGCTGTGTTACAACTGGTATTGACTTGTTAACCAATGTCTGTCGATTACAAACCTTCTCTCCAGGGGACACAATACCATCTTGATCTAATGGTTCATGTTTCCATATAGGTTTACCACTATGAGCATCACGACTTGGTGTACTATAACGATACTGACAAAGAAACCAGTATGACAGGTATATTCCAGCTTTTTACGATATTCATAGGTCTAGAAAATATATAAAAAGCTTTTTTAGTTTGTAAGTTGACTTACCCACTCTTGTCCAAAACTATCAGTTACATAAACACTTCTATCATCCCACATTTCTCTAAGTCCTAGCAATGTCAAAGGCAGAAAACCATTTTCTCCCATTATAACAAAGTACGTAAAGAAACCAGCTAATGCTTGCATCATACCAATTTGACCATATGCCATACTAATCAACCTGAATATGAGATATTAGTAATTGAATATTAATACTCATGACACAGTTAGACAAACCTTTTGTTAACTAGTTTATCACGTTTAGCATCTCGTGGTTTTCTCTCCATAATATTACTCTCTGGTTGTTCGTATGCAAAGGAGATGGCTGGTACCATATCAGTTCCTAGATCAATAAAGAGGATAGTGATAGTGCCGAGAGGAAGTGGGATAAAGGCCACAATAAACAACAAAAATGGAGTAATCTCGGGTATATTTGATGTCAAAGTATAGGCAACAGATTTCTTCAAATTGTCAAAAATCAGACGACCTATTATCAATAGTAATTAATATCGTAATGAAGGGGTCAGTCTACCTTGTTCTACTCCAGTTACTATAGATGCAAAATTGTCATCTAACAAAATCATATCAGCAGCTTGTTTAGAGACATCAGATCCTGTAATACCCATAGCAACACCTAAATCATGTAATAAAACCAAGTTATCAGTATACAAGTCATTATACCAATATTAGCTCTCCTTAATGCAGGGGCATCATTTACTCCATCTCCAGTCACAGCCACTACCCAACCAGCACGACGACAACCTTCTACAATACGAAGTTTCTGAGTTGGAGATGTACGAGCAAATACAATTTCAGGATAACTGGTTAATATTAAATCAACTTCATTATCTGACATATCCTAGTAATATATAAATAGTATTAATATATAATTTAATATTACCAGTAACTCTGTGCCATGAACTACAATAGCTTTAGCTCTTCTGTGTATGGAGGACAGTCACTATATCATACAGTAGATTATTACCTTGGATCAACTTGGTCTACTGTAGTACCAGTCATTTCAGCAATTTCATCAGGAGTATTATTACCTTTAATATAATAATGTACTGACTATTGTCGTTAAACTACTAACATACCAGGACTTATAATACCAACACAGCGAGCAATAGCTTTAGCAGTAATAGGATGATCACCAGTCACCATAATCACCTAGGTACAATATATATGTATATTATATTATATATGATTGTACTGACTTTAATTCCAGCTGTCCTACATTTAGATACAGCTTCAGGAACATTAGATCTTGGAGGATCAATCAGTGATACTAACCCAACAAAACAAAGTCCATCTAATGGAAAATTAACCTACAAATAAACTTGATAACAATCCATAAATTATAAACACTATTTTACATCCTCAGAATTAAATTAGTAATTCTTAGGGAAGTTCTCCTCAGGTAAATGATAATGACAAAATCTAAAGGACATAATCATAATAGTTATATAATATACTCTAGTACCCTAGTACACGCTCTCCGAGTCCACCTAACTCAAGGTAGGCTTCATTGAATGCATCAGCAAAATTCTCATCAATAGGATGCTCCTGTAATTAATAAACATTAATAGATAATGATAAGATTACCACCTCTCCATTATCAATGTATGTTTTACATCGACTCAATATCCTTTCTGGAGCTCCTGTAACAATAATAGTTAATTAAATATTAATTAATAAATTAATTCCACCTTTCATCACTAGTAAATAACCTCCAGTACTTGGGTTATCATGAATTGAGACCTATATTATATAATATATATTATATATATTATATTATATTATATTATATATATTATATTATATTATATTATATTATATGTATTCTAATGTAACAGTATATTTGAGAGCTAACTTGAAATTTATTTGTGGAATTAAAAGGTATCTCTACTACTTTAGGATGACTGTCTCTCAAATCTTCAGCACTACCAACTTCTAATTCAAAACATTTTAGAAGAGCTGATTCAGAAGCATCTCCACAACATTCCCTTAACAGAAGATGACCCCTGTTATTAATGAGTATTAACTAACTTGTCTAATATATTAACTGTCTCTTGTCCTTCTTTGAAATATGCTCTGTTACATAACCCAATAATTCGAGCTAATGCATTCCATGTTGGAGTTTGTTCCTACTATAATAATGAACTATATTATATAATTACATGGAACTTACTCTTCTAGTATGTTCAGGATGGAGTGGATTTTCATCAGTATTAGCACCCCATATACTGCCATCAAACCACATATGTGCGATTTTATATTGTCATAATGAGTGTAGGCGTTAAAACACTTACCAACTGTCATTCTGTTCTGAGTCAATGTTCCAGTCTTATCAGAGCATATCACAGATATAGAACCAAGTGTTTCCACAGCCTCCAAGTTACGAACTAAACAGTTTTTCAACCTCATTTGTTGAGCAGTTAATGTGAGACAAACCTGTAGTAGTACACCCTTATCATAAAGACTATTAATTAAATGCATAATAACATACAGTGACTGTAGCTATTAGTCCTACCGGTACATTATCCACAATGATACCAATAAGAAATACAACAGCATCAAGCCAGTAATAACCCAGTATAAGGCCAATAGTAAAAAAGGAGACTCCTAATATCACTGCTACCACTGAAATGATAATAATAAAGTGATGAATCTCTATAGCTATAGGTGTTTCTACAGGAAAAGGAAGGAGGTATATGATCAAAGAATCATAACCCTAGCTTTATATTGTAATATATAATATATACCACCTGCTCTCAAGTTGACAAGTTGCTCACAAGTGGCCACACCTGCCACTACATTAATATTACCTTGTTGTAGAACATGACAGGTCATGTTTTAAACATTAATGTGAACTTCATTCTAATAACTTACTTTCCTGGACAATACTACCAGTTAGACGGGCTATTCTACCCATAATAGTATGATCTCCAGTATTGACTACCACACCAGTACAAGTACCTATATCATAATATAACTCAATGTGTCTAATATAATATATTACCTTCTACAGCATTTGAAGAGAAGAAGGCTAAGTTTCTTTTTTCTAATGAATTGTCATGTGTAAATTCAGGTGTTCAAGTCTGTGGATCAAACTCTCCTGTCAAAGTACTATTGTTGACCTGTAACACAGGATATATTAAGAGAATATCCCATGTCATTATTGTCTAGTGTCATTCGCTTAGAGTATGTGAAATAAACAACAATAACAACACCCAGACTGTGTAACAAGGAAGTCATTTTAACTAAGAATTCTACATGTAGTTAGGATATATGAGCTTATCAATACTAAAGATATTATTATAACATTATGTGTACCTTGAAACCAGATGACTTTATCACACAAATATCTGCTGGTAGTCTATCTCCAGCTTTAACATCAACAATATCTCCTACAACTAGTTGTTCAACTGATAGTAAATAACGTTGACCTTCTCTCAACACCATAGCTTCCTATAAGGGATCTGATAGTATTATAATCAATCATAACATTATACCTGTGGAACTAGTTTAGCAAAACTAACTATTCTCTACTCTATAATGTCTACCTCATCTCTACAGAAACCTTCTCTCTCACTTACTGAGTCAGTTTTAAGACAATCCTTTGAGGTCTCCTAGCTGGTCGTCCATTAGGAGTCAGTGAACACAATCTATCTCTAAAGAACTGATGCTCCTCCATTACCAGCCCCACCTAACTAAGACCACACCCTAGCTATTTTTAACTCTTTGTATACTGTGTAGTGTGGTAGTCTACTCCTGGCTATTGTGAACTGGTACATTGTATATTCAATACTATATTGGTAATATATTTAATATATTGTATCTAATACTGAACTGTATACATATCTATTTTATAAAATTTATTTATTCTTTTCTAGTTTATAAAAGTTCCAGTTGTAGCCATTACTCATGGACAAGACCACCTCATCTCTGTCTGTGACATACAATTAACTAATGCTATGATATTTAATTAATTCTTTTAATCATAGGGGTTAGTGTTATTATCCTCATCATTAGATTCACAGTTTTGAGTGTCGACATCTTTTACAAGGTAAGTCTTCAATCACACTATATCTCTTACTTGTTATAAAGGCTAGTTATAAAGTCACTGGTAAGTTTGTGGTCTTGAAGAAAATACGTCTTGAGAGTGAGGAAGAAGGTGTGTCCAGTACAGCTACTAGAGAGATTTCAATGTTGAAGGAAGTTCAACATCATATTGTTGTGACGTAAGTGAGAGTGTGTGTGTGTGTGTATTATAAAGTAAGCAAAATGTCCTGAGAATGGCTCAAAATAATTACTCACTCACTCACTCTCACTCTCTCTCTCTCTCTCTCTCTCTCTCTCTCTCTCTCTCTCTCTCTCTCTCTCTCTCTCTCTCTCTCTCTCTCTCTCTCTCTCTCTCTCTCTCTCTCTCTCTCTCTCTCTCTCTCTCTCTCTCTCTCTCTCTCTCTCTCTCTCTCTCTCTCTCTCTCTCTCTCTCTCTCTCTCTCTCTCTCTCTCTCTCTCTCTCTCTCTCTCTCTCATACATACTCAAGGAAATAATCCATCAAGATTCTAAGTTCTATCTTGTTTTTGAATTCATAAGTATGGACTTAAAGAAATATCTTGATGCTATTCCAGCTGGACAGTATATTGATCCAGTATTGCTAAAGGTAGTAATGGATACATGATTTGATAGATGGATACATGGATTAACAAATGGATACATGAATGAATAGATAAATTGATTAATAGATAAACATATAACTGAATGGATGGATGTATGGATCAATGGATGGACATACAGATACCAATCTACAATGAACATACATTATAGTAGTCATATCCATTGTAGATGTTCTATTATTAAAATTATTATTTACTTCATTATTTTTTATATTTATAGACTTATACTTAACAGATCATCAAAGGTACAGTTTTCTGTCATTATTATTCAACTAAAAATCATAAAACCTATTAATTGAAGCCTAAGACGATATTAAACTGGCTGACTTTGGACTTGGACAAGACTTTGTTATACCAGTCTGTGCATATACCCATGATGTATTACTCTCTCTCTCTCTCTCACTGATCCATTTTTTAATTACACAGGTAGTAACACTGTGGTACAGGGCCCCTGTAGTCTTACTTGGTTCAGCATGATATTCTTGTTCCATTGATATGTGGAGTATAGCTTGTATAATTGATGAAATGTCTAACAAAAAACCTTTGTTTCAAGGAGACTCTGAAATTAATCAATTTTTCCAGGTTTATCAAACAGGTTTTATAAACTGGTTTAACTAGTTTCACTGTAGGTTTTGGGTACACCTACTGATACAACATGGCCCAATATAACAGAACCACCAAACGTTAAACCAAATTTCACTAAATGGATTGGTAAGACAATAAAACAAGTTGTCCTCAACTTGATGCAGCAGGCTATGACCTATTAATGGTAAGTTATTGTTGAGTGATCCTTTAAATTCTAGTTGTATTTAATATCAGGAAATGCTGGTTTATAATCCTGGGAAGAGAATGTCAACAAAGACTGCTATACAACATCCTTATTTCAGTGATTTAGACAAGTCAGGTCTACCTGATACAGTGCAGTCTTAAGAAGATGTTATACACTACTATTTTATGTCTCCTTAACTGTATACTGTATTAACACACACTAGTATATGTGAATGGAATAAGTTCTAATAAATAAAATGACTTGTATATTCTAAGATTACTTGTTTTATGATAGAACTTGTAAGTAGTGAGTTGTCCTCAATTAAAGTAAGTGAGAGGTTGTTATTAAGGGCGTGTCTGTAGAAAAGATGGCTACATCTAGATCAGGTTTGACTACATTATTATAATAGTTATCTATTGTTATGTGTGTGTATGTCATGTTTTACAGATTATTATGTACCTATAAAGAGGTATGGTCACTCCACACATATAGTGGGTGACTACCTCTACATGTGGGGTGGTAATATAGATGGTCTTCCTAGAGTACATGATAATGAAGTCAAACGGAGGATGACCTCTGTTATTGAGTTATTTCACTTACCAACTGGTAGGTGGGAACAACAACCTACCAATGGAAAACCTCCACTGGGTGTCTCTAGATATACCTCAACTGTTATCAGAAACAGGATCTACTACTTTGGAGGATATTGTAATCATGGCCAGTGTCGTCATAATAGTGTCAACTTATTAATAACAGATTCACTTACATGGAATGAAGTGTTCCCAACTAATCCAAGTATGGGTCCAATGATGAAGTCAAGCTGTGGGATGATATCTCTTTCATTCAATAAAGTGGATTATCTACTGGTAGTTGGTGGATGGGGTCCATGTCCCACCTCTCCACAACCTGGTGCTCAGTATAATTATTTTAGTGGTAATGTTCATACTAACGAACACCACTACTATCAGTTATCCATTGGTAAGAAGATCAATATATCATGTTATCAATACATTATACATCAAGTATAATTTTATAGCTGTTTGTATTTCAGGTCAGTGGATAACACCAGAAATTAGTGGAGAATGCCCACCTCTTTATAATAGCTTCACTTTTACATCACTACCAAACAACAGAGCTCTGTTATTTGGTGGTAATACTTCTAATGGTACTGTTAACACTGTGTATATTGCTCAGTGTACAAAGACTGCAGTGGTGAGTACAATATGTACTAAGTTAAAGTATTTAGTTACTGTATAATATTATGGAGTAATCAAGTTTAAAGTTTGAGAATGTTGAATGAACTAAATTTAGAGTATAGTGTCTTTATATTACTATTAGGAACTGTTTTATTTATGAACAAGTGATTCACTGTTTGTTAATATTTCTTTAGTCAACTTAGAGGTTATAGTGATAACTGAAACATTCCTATAGTCAACTAAAGTGATACCATATTTCCTTGACTAAATGTCAGTCTTGAATAGTAGCCTCCCTTTTTGTATATCAATGAAATTGATGATGACCTTGAAATATAAATGCTGTAATGTCACTTCTAACTTTAATGATACACAATTATATTTTAAATGCTGTCCTTGATTAGACAATGTCCTCAAATAGTAAATTCCCTGTTGTTGATGAATATTGAAATAGATGTCCCTGGTCTTATTGAAGGAAATATGGTAACTAAATTAAAATCCACATAAAGTATAAAATGAGCAATATTCTTAAACATTTCCCAGTATACAGTATTAATTACTGCTATGTTAATTGTATAATATGTTAACTTGAGTATTATCTACCCAGCACTGGGAGAAGATAAGTAAACCTCTTTTCAAATCAGTGAATTGGCCTCAGAGTAGATATGATCATGCTACCACTATTATCAGTGACCTACATGTGATGATGGTGGGTGGATATTCTGGAGGCATTACTATTGCTGACAGCTGGTTATTTAACATTGATACAAAGACATGGACAAAGGTTAGTTACTAGTTATCATGTGACCTAACTCTAACACAAAGTGAGTTAATGTCTATGATCTATAGTATGAGGGGACATAATAAAGTGTGACTATTTGAACTTTGACCTCTGAAAATAACCCTCATCTATAGAAAATTTATAATTAATAATAGTTATTATTTTTTATGACCTAGTTTTATAACTGTAGTCCTTACACTGTAGTATATTAACATTTATAATAGTATAGTCTTTTGATATATCTGATTTGTTTCTAGTTGTAATTCAGTTATTAAAGACTGTACATAAGTACTTATGTTCATGTTTTAAAGTCTTGTAACATGTCAACTCTACCAGTTGATACAAAGTTATAGTCTATTACTAGAGCACATGTATCCACTGATGTTACATGTATAATGACTAGTTTTGTAGTAATACCATAACATCATTATTATAATGTCATATAGTACACTATATTCCATCTAATAGCTCACTATACCAAAGTTAGTGACTAAGAGAGATAGCCACTCCCTCTCAGTATGGAATGTGTCACCTACCACTGTATGGGTAGTACAATTTGGAGGATTCCATGGTGGTCAACTCAATGATACTACAGTGATAGAACTTAGTAAGTACTGTCTATTGACGATAGTATTTGTTATATAGTACACACACACATTATCAGTATTATCACAGTATGATATAGGAGTGTTGACACACTAACTGTTTGTATTACAAAGTAGTCTCATAACTCAATACTATTGTAACATACTATATCTCTCATTGTAGTATTTAATAATGACCAATGGTCTCTTGGTAATGTAATAACTAACCTGAGGTCAACTAAAGAATATCAACTTAAGCTACGACAGAAGAGACAAGAAACGTCTGTACAACCTTTTGTGAGACATGGACAACCTCAACTTACTGTCCAATCTCCTACATGTCTTCAACCTTCTTCTTTATCATGTCAAGAGTCACAAGAAAAAGATAGAGAAATCCAACAATTAACACAACAACTTGAAGTTACCAACAAAGCGCTTCAAGATACCAAACAACTGCAGATAGATTTGACAAGAGCTCTTCGAGAGGACCTTCAAACAAAAGAAAAACAACTAAATCAACTACATCAAGAACTTCAAGAGAAACAACAAACTCAAGCTACACTTCAACATGAACAAAGATTACTTCAACAACAGCTACAGGATAGTCAAGAGATGGAAAGAGTACTGCGTCAAGAGTGTGATGACCTTCATCGACAACATGAAGATTATCGTCAACAACTCCAAGAGTCAACATCTGCTCTTCAACAAACATGTCAAGCTAATGCCACTCTTCAACAACAAGTTCAACAGTTACAAGAACAGTCTTACTGGGTAGTGAGGAGAGAAGAGATTGAGATGAGTGAGGACGTCCTTGGAAAAGGAGGTTGGGGAGAAGTCAAGGTGGCTAAATTTCGTGGCCTTAGAGTAGCTGCCAAATGTCTTCATGAAGTTATCCTGTCACCATATAACATATCAGTTTTTACAAGAGAAATGGAGATTGCTGCTCGAGTACGTCATCCTAATCTCCTCCAGTTCATAGGAGCCACTCGAGTGAGTACTCCTATCATCCTATCTGAATTAATGCCAACAAGTCTTCGAAAAGAAATTGAGAAATCTCCACTAACACGACCTCAAATTATCAGGATTACCCAAGATATATCTGCTGCACTAAACTATCTTCATCTCTGGAAACCACAGCCTATACTACATCGTGATGTTAGTAGTCCTAATGTTCTCCTTGAACCATCTGGTAGTGGAATGTGGAAGGCTAAACTCTCTGATTATGGCTCAGCTAATCTTGTTCAAAGTATCTCAGCTAATAGCGTAGCTCCTGGTAATCCTTTCTATTCTGCACCTGAAGCACCATTTCCAGATCAACATTCTCCAGCAATGGATGTCTTTAGTTTTGGTGTCCTACTAATGGAGATTATCCTATGTCAACCTCCTGCTTCTAAAACAGCTGACAAAATGACTCAATCAGAGATTATCCAGTGGCCAGCTATGAAACGTCTTGTTCAGAGGTGTATCTCTCGTGAGAGTCAAGTTCGTCCATCTATTTCTCAAGTACTTACTCACCTTGAACATATGTAGTTCATCCACTATACATGTAAGTAGTTCATTTATTATAATCCTCCTATAATGTACTATGACTATTATATTATTTAGTAGTTTGTATATTACTGTTGTATTACTGTGTGACTAGAATTATTATTAGTATCGAGTGTATTACCATATATTGACATTATTAACATAATTAGTATTACTTATGAATAATCTTTTGAGTGTGACATTTTTCATTTATTAATTTTATATTAAGAAGTTATTATTTATAATATAATAAGTTGATCTTTAAAATGGTCCACCTCCTACTATGTCAAGATTTCATATGAATTGACTACATTTACAAAGATGTCTGTAAACTTGTTGTTGTAGTAGCTTCAAAAGATGGTTAGTTGTTATATATATTGTAGAATATCTGTTATCTGGACACTGGTTGGTCTAGTTTGACTACTACTTGGGGACACCTTCCTTTCATAGGATACAGTACATATTACAACTTTTGATATTAGACACTGTCCTTAGTATAGAGGTGTCCTCAATATAGAGATTGTATAATACACTAAAGCATTAGTATGGGACTAGAACAAGTGTCCTAAATATAGAGGGTGTCCTTACTGGGAGGTTCCACATTATTATATGATATGTTTCATTTTTAGTCAAACTACCAACTGTCAAGTGGTTTCCAAAGGTCAAGTGGTTTCCATGGCAACACATACTCCACTACATTGTAGTTCATTACCTGTATCAGTCTCATTTGCCATTCATGATAAGTGGGTGTGGTTACATTAGTAACTATGATGTAATATTGTCCTCTAGATGGTCTACAAGAGATGAGATCTCACTATGTTCTGGTTTAGTGAGTATTGTAATCACTGACTAGAATACGTTAGCTGGAGTGTATAAATTAGGTAAACCACACCCACCACCACACCCCTTTATATTGTACTAGTGAAATCTTTCAAAGATTGTAGAAAATATAGTAATGAAGACAACAGAGTCAAACTTCACTATGTAAACATAAACAAATACAGTGTTAATATTGTATTATTGAAGTATACATCAGATATAACCTTTAGTATTCTATTAATATCCTCTGTTGTATATTATATGTATTGATACATTATACACTACATGTGATACAATAGTGTATAACAGTTATATACATACATGTATACCATGTGTATATAACATGAGTATACTATCTGTATAACATAGTATATATAGAATATATACTATGTAGACTAGAGGTATAGTCTATAGAGTATAACAAGTATATCTTTTAAATAATATCCTCCAATAACAATAACAATTGTACATATATTGATATTAGATTAAATTAAGATGAAGAACCAAGTTAGTTTTAAGAAATAAAGATAAACCAAATGTAAATAAATTTTACATAAATTTTGGTAAACCTAACAATTTAATGATGTAACTATCAATTAATACATGTACAAAATATTAAATTAAATGTTTTCATTTTAAATTATTTTAAATGAATCAGTGACTGAGCTTTCATTTCATGACATCATCCATTCTTTCTTTTCTCCAGGGTGTAGACATTTGAGGGTGTCCCTAACACTTGAACCTTTCGTGATTGTTTAGATAAACAATATGATCAAAGGTCTAGTTCATTCATAAAATACTGGTCTAATAATTATTAGAGTGATTAGATGCTGACTGCATACTATGTCAACAAAGACCACATGTAATATAATTATCAAGGTAATTGACGGACCTATTGTAAATCATTGTACAATAGGAATGGAGATAGATGTGGTGACTACATATACTATGAATAATATAATATTTTATGAGATTGTAGTAATAAAACGTTAAGACGTTAGTGAAAGATTAAAAGAATGGGTTACAATGATGACTTTTCTAAAGTTCCTACTACTTGTCAAAATATCAAAATGTTTCCTGAAGTTGGAGTAGGACTACATAATGTGGGAAATACATGTTTTGTAAATACAACAGTACAATCACTGATTTATTGCCCAGACTTTCATAGATACTTGATGTCACATAAAGAAAGTGGTATGTAACTTTAACACTTTTGTCAATTGTACGTATACATTGAATTGACTGTCTTTATACACACGGTATTATGTGAAACTTACAAAATGTAAAACTAAATTAAATGTAAGGTTTACCTGGAGACTACACATGATAAGAAAGATAGTCAACATGTACATATTACTGAGTCAGTGGAAGTCCATGATAAAAAGGTGTTTCTATCAATTGAAGTTATGTAATGACATAATCAACTTGTTAATATTAGGGAAACACAAACAATATACTCTGTCCTCCATTATTGTACATATTGTCTCTACCCCACAATCATGTCATTATGTGTCATATACTTGTACAACTGAGGGATGGTATGAGTTGATAATGTATTGGTAAGTTTTTTAATTCAGTGTAAATATTATGAAATTTCATGCTAAGTGACACCAACAGACCTGGCAAATGTTTTAACAAAACAAACATCTGTCAATTACTGTAAACAGAGGTGACTGTAAGGTTTGGTCAGCTTTCAAGCGTACTTCTCCTTTAAACTCTCCATTTTGTTGTCTGTTAATGCTTGACTTACTCCAGAATGGTAACATAATGTCATAGGTTATGTTAACATGCAATCTGACAGTTGATAAATCCTCAACAATGTTAGGACCAAAGGAAATCATGCCATTATCATAGAACTGAAATAGAAATAAAACATTTTAAATGCTAATCTCACATCACCTCTTAGACAGTAAGCAAATATGCACTAATAAATAGTGTAATGTTACATATATTCATGTTGTCTTTATATCAATGTCCTCATATATTGTAATAATATGCTATGTGTTACAGTACTCACTGTATCTACAATAATTATTAAATGACCAATCACCTTGCATTGTACAGTAAGTACAATAAAGTACAATGAATCCTTTTCCCTTAAATACTATATTAGAAGTAAATGACAAGTCTTTTATATTGACATACATGTCCAATCATTGCTGCACCAGTCCCAAGTGGTATGTTCACAGTAAGATTGAACAGAGTATTTCTAGCACCAATGCCAATTTCAACTAATCTTTTTGGACCAGGAAAATTATTGGATAGAAATGAGAGAAAAACTAGAAAGAGAATTGTTTTAAATACTAATTATAATGAGTAAAAATGAAATGGGATGTTTTATTAAAGTATATCAGTAAAAAAGATTTCTAATATTATTATATGTACAAATAACTTGAAACTATTGATATAGAACAAGACTATTTAAGATGAGACTCACATACATGTGTTATGAATCTAAATAGAATTCATAAGGTGACAAATCATTTAGGTTACAAATAAAGTACATAGAGTATAAATTAAATTAATCTGGTTGTAATAGTTTATAATTATAAAAAGTTAATGTGTGGTACAAAACATCACCAACAGTACTTCTCAATTGAATTTTTTAAGCATATTAATATCAACAAATTTAGTCATACAACGGTGCTCATAATTCTTACTGTTATAACAGTACAGTTATGCTCCTTGTTGTGATAGACATATAGAGTCAGTTACATTAGTACATCCACCATTAGTGAGATGATCTTCATAGCCAATACAAAACAAGACAATGTCAATGAAAGTGGTGTTAGTTTGTTGATTAGTGGCTAATAGTAACTCTGTAAATAAAAACAAATTATTGATTGAATAAGAAGAGTACATTATGTACAAATTAGTGCATTTAGTTCCTACTGTACTAGTTACAAAATATAAACTCAGGAGGTAGTAAAGGCTAAAATACTGACTGAAGATACAGTAATAATTTTAAGAACAATTTTAATATTAATAAGAATTAAGTTAATGTTTCTAAGCTAATGCAACTGATTTAGACAATAGAGTGTTGGATATTTTACTTAAAACAGCTGCATAAATTAATAGGTAGAATATAATATTTCCATGTAGAGATTGGGTTGCTGGGAGGAGCATATGCAGTACAATCAAGTAAACGGCTGTCCACCTTGTGGCCACTACATATTCTAGCTACAAATTTGCTGATATGTAGACTCCTGCAAATCTTTTTCCTCTTTTTTATACAACACATATATTGAGCTAAATGCTAGTCAGGAATGGTCTTTGATATATTATATGATTTATGTGATGTAGGAGAAGGGACAGAGACACTATGTCCACCCCTTTAGAATCTTGCTCTGCAGCATTAATAAATATATTTTTAAATTATTTATTTACAATTCACACCTTTGTGTCATTCTGTTATGTAACAATCATACCATCCAGAAAACGACCAGGTTTAAACAGTTACAATAATTTGTTTAATTATAATTATTGTATGAACTTGGTACTATTAGTACCCTATCCACTTTGCCTCCCTTGGTTCAGAAACCTAGATGTGTCCTGGATTGTATACATGTCTTTTAAAATTAGCATGTGCCTACATTAGTCCTATTTAGACAATTTACCTTTAAACCATGATTATAAAAAAACTTATAACTTGATTTATTACTTAATACCATCAAAACAAAATCGACATATAGCAAAACTTCAATTTATAATTGTAGTGAACATCAATCATATACCATTAACAAGTAATTATTGAGATGATGCTTTTGACCACATAGAGACTCTATAACTATATATTACATAACAAGTAATATCATAACTCACCTCCACCTACAAATCCAAGTTGGCAACATGCTACTTGTGCTTCATCACTATCAAAGTTAGTTGAACAGATAGGAAACCATGTGTCATTTGAACAAATAAAGAGTTGTCCATTGTCTTTAACACCAGGATTAACTTGTATATCTAATGTACCATCAGTACATTGATCATGAGCTATAAGAAATGAGAGCATTTCAGATAATTAGTAAACCTAGCATGTCATAAAACTACAATATCTTTGTTCATGAATAAGTTATATTAACAATAACAGGACTTAAATAAAACAATGTGTTATACTGGTAATTACCTTCACTCTTAATAACTTGTGATAAAACTATTGACATAAGAGAAGTTCATAGAAATGTCTTCATATCAAAAAATGTTAGACAATACTCAAATCTTTAATGATATGGCCTTACTTACTAAAAATAACTATATATACAATTATAAATGACTTTATCTAGTCAATGAACAATAAACTTACTCTAGACTAAGGGCTTGGCAATTTTAGCTATTTGTCCATCACAGGAAGTGCATACTTCAATGTGAAATTAATACTATACCCTAGACCCAAAAATTTAAACTAATTGTGTTTACTTCTCATACACAGTTTCTGTGTCATATGAATTAACCATATCACACTCTTATTAAGGTGTTAATTAACTCCCAACATCCTGTATTTTTTAAACTTCTCATCCTGTTCTTAAGCCTAATTGCATTTATTTTCGTTGCAGTTCTTGTGTCATAAAAATTAACCATACATACACTTTTGGTAAGGTGTTAATTAACTTAGACATCCTGTATTTTTTAACTTCAAATTCCTGTTCTTAAACGGGGAAATCGTATGAAGTATAATTTGCTTCTAGATACCATTGATATACTAGAGAAAACAGAAATAATAAATGTTATACTGTAAAGATACGATGACAAGTACACTGATATCTCCTTAAACATTTTGTATTATTATAATAGATCCAGGTATTTAATTAATAATAAACTTTACTTGAAATAAGGAATAGTGACCCAAACACAACAATAACATTACAGAAACAGAGCATAGTAAAGGACTTAGAATATTCCAGAATAAATGTACAGAAATAAAAATGGAACAATACAGAACACCTCGGAAATGGAATTGTTATCAGCACCAAATGATAATTTCTTACAAAACCAGCTATCTATAGCTTGACTAATAGAGTTAGTTTTATGGAGGGTTTGCTTTTATTACACTGACCAGTCCTGATGACAATGAGTATATGTTGCTTTATACTGTTAAGGATTCTGGATATCAAATAAAGGAATATTGAACTGAACTGACTTCCAGGATGGCCTATATTAAAACGTTTGAATATTCCCGTAAGTGGCTAAACACTTTATCCATTCTAAATTTTCCTTTAGAAGTTTATTAGATACTACTTCCTCTAGTTCCAACTTAGAATATTTGCTATAGTATAAATGACTTTTGCTGATTGTAAGACATTCCAATAAAAAACAATCAAAAATATATTAATAAACAAAGGATTAATAATCCATGAAAATAACATTATTTGAATTTTTTCTTCTCACAGCTCAGATGATTCCTCATCAGTGGTGCTCCTATAATGTGTAATAAATAAAATGTTACAATAACAAAACAGATTATATATAAATATGACTTAACCTTTCTGTTCTTCTACTTCTAATGTGAACTGATTGAAGTCAATATAGTTAGTCATTGATGTTAACATGTTCTCAATAGTAACTACCAACTCTGAAAAAGTAGGTCTTTCATCTGATGAACTATTCCAACATTGTAACATTACTGATTCATATCTATATAGAGAGACAGGATGGAAAACCAAATCATATAACATTGTACAGTGAACAGGATTACTATTGCAGTCATAAATTAGTATTAATTTTGTTGACTTACCTTTTTTGTGACCATGCTGTATTCTTTAGTTTTTCCATTCTATATCCTTCCTGTAACATTTTAAACAAACTCATTGGAATAATCCATCCATATATGGAACCTTTCCACCACTAAATATTTACCAACATGTGACTCCATAAGACCACTATATAATATACCAGAAAAATGTTCATTAGTCGTCAAGTGAAACATTTTAAAAACTAATTTACCACATCGGTTTTTTCTAAGAATATTTCATCATCAATGCTCTCAATTGCCATCCATTTGATAGGCAGTTTAACTCCATTATCTTGTCTGAAGTGAATCTTTCATACAAACTTTTGGAAAGTCCAAAGTTTGAAACCTTAATGATGCCTTGATGATCAATCCTATATCAAGAACATTTACATTAAAAACAATTGACTAGTGAGTGTTTGTGAATGATAATCTCTCCATAGATCCATTGGCATCAGTCTTGTTGTGATCAGCTCTTCTTATTAGTGTTTAAAATTACAATTAGCTATTAACTACTGTTGTAATGATTAGAATTAGAATTGATCTCTATGTATTAGACCATCTGAAGACTACCAATAGAATTAATTTAAAAATATACCAATTTAATTAGTTCAGTAAAATTTACAAGACTTAATTTTTAAAAGGAAATGATCTTCAAAGTTTTTAGGCAAGAGATGATTTCTTTCTGCCTTCATGATATTGCCTTCTTGGCTAAAACTCTTTTTTCTGAAGGTCATGAATAGTTTGCACTTTTCTATTTAAATATAATAACTTTACAATTAGTCTGTTGTAATTGCAAATATAATTACAATTATTTTAAATTGCTAATAAATTACTAATTAATTAAAATTAGAATTACAATAAGCTTGAACGGTATATCAGTGTGTTTAGATCACTATAACTGATCAATGATTGCAAGAATCAACTTACATACAATTTCTTGATGCTAAATCTCTGTGTAGAAGGTTCTGTTCAGCTATATATTCCATATACCTTTAGCCATTTGTAGACAAATGGACAGTAGTTGAATTTCAATTTTTTCTTTCTAAATTATTGGAAGAATTAAAGTTACAGTACATTCATTTGTACTAGGTTATTTCACATCTTCTTCATCTGATAGTACTACTAGTGTTGTTCAGTTTCTTTCCAAATATCTTAACAAGTCACCTCCTAAAAATAAACAAATGATCATTTTTTCATTTATCCTAATTATTACATAAGATGATTGTTAAAACTTTTAGTTAAATGAATTTTAAGTCTACTATTGGAATGATGTACATAGAGTGTCTAAAATAATTACAGTAAAAAGTACATAAAAAGTTATATAGACTGCATTTATATTTTTGGAATCAATTTAAATTAGAATTTATGTTTAAATTACTGCATTGCAACTACAAAGACAGTAGTAACAGTTTTATTCCATTCTATAAAACATGTTTCACCTGAAAATGTCTTAATTTATTTATAAGAAATATGAAATGTATGAAATTTTAACATGTGACATCATGTTACATGTGTTAGTGATAATCAAAGCCATGAAACAATTTACAATAAAAAAGTATACGTATAAATGAAAATTTGGAGTAACTATAGTCTATAGGTTTGGTAACATATGTAGCTATATATTTTTTCTCAACTACATATATACATATATATATATATATATAGTACAATGTTACTCAAAGATACCTCCCATATATGGAAGTATATATAAAAGGTGCAGGACCAGCATCAAGACAGACTCCTTCAAGTGTCATTACATTAAAGTGATTTAGTTGTTTCATCTTAAGACTCTCAACTAATAAATCATTGATATCATCATGAGAATAAGTACCTATAAGTTGAAATAAGATATTATCATTGTATGCATATATTTGATATAAAATTAATAACAAACTGTCTAGCAAACAAATAAATTATATGCTTTAAATATCATTTCTAATCATACATTTGTCATCATAGTGTCATAACTGCACTTTTTAGTTTCAGTTCTATTGTTTGTGATTATTTACTAACTGACCTTTAAGTGTCTTGACAGCTACATCAGTAGGTATTCCAAATAAATGAGCTTTATATACAATACCAAATTCCCCTGCAAGAATTGTGATACAAAGTGATTGTCGTGTGTGTACAGTGCATACCTTGATCCAAACAGTCAAAACATCTAAGATGAGTGTAAGGAATAAGTAATCCTGGTGATTTTAAAGTTTCAAAGAAATCAGCTTTTATTATAGTTGACATATTCCCTATGTAATAATATCAATTTAAAACAGTACTATATTTAGCAAATTTAAAAACAAAACGTAATTGCTCCTGCAAAATCAGATAAATAAAAAATAATAATGTATGAATTTTAGCTGTCAGAATTAATCCATTAGTACATCTGTGTGCATTGAGTTTATGTGAATTACTTACATGAGGGAACTGTAGAAGAGAATACTACACTGTTAACATATCGACTGTTTGAAGAGCTCTTCTGTTCACTATAGTGAAAAAAACATTAGGATCATCTTGAATAATTAAAAAATATTAACAATATTTCATTTATTTGAATTACACGCTGTTCTCTTGATGATGTGTCTTCATATTTTCCTTGAAATTTTCTTCTAACAAATTTCTTTCATATTCTTATTATCAGTATTAATATCAATGTTGCAGAGACTACTACCACACCTATTAACTATACTTACCAGATCATCAAAGGTACAGTTTTCTGTCATTGTCGAAGTATTATTCATCATGACTTAAAACCACAAAACCTGTTAATTGAAGCCAAAGGTGCTATTAAACTGACCGATTTTGTACTTGGACGAGCATTTGGTATACCAGTGTGTGATATACCCATGAGGTATCACTCTCTCTCTCTCTCTCACTGACCCCTTTTTAAATTACACAGGTAGTAACACTGTGGTACAGGGTCCCTGAAGTCTTACTTGGTTCATCACAATGTTCTTGTCCCATTGATGTGTGGAGTATAGCTTGTATATAATTTCAGGTTTATCAAACAGGTTTTATAAACTGGTTTAACTAGTTTCACTGTAGGTTTTGGGTACACCTAATGATACAACATGACCTAATGTAACAGAACTGCCAAACTTTAAACCAAATTTCTCTAAATGGATTGGTAAGACAATAAAACAAGTTTGTCCTCAACTTGATGCAGCAGACTGTGTGACCTATTAATGGTAAGTTATTGTTGAGTGATCCTTTTAATTCTAGTTGTATTTAATATCAGGAAATGTTGGTTTATAATCCTGGGAAGAGAATGTCAGCAAAGACTGCTATACAACATCCTTATTTCAGTGATTTAGACAAGTCAGGTCTACCTGATACAGTGCAGTCTTAAGAAGATGTTATACAGTACTATTTTATGTCTCATTAACTGTATACCATATTAACACACACCAATACATGTGAATGGAATAAGTTCTAATAAATAAAATGACTTGTATATTCTAAGATTACTTGTTTTATGATGGAACTTGTAAGTAGTGAGTTGTCCTCAATTAAAATAAGTGAGAGGTTGTTATTAAGGGCGTGTCTGTAGAAAAGATGGCTACATCTAGATCAGGTTTGACTACATTATTATAATAGTTATCTATTGTTATGTGTGTGTGTGCGTCATGTTTTACAGATTATTATGTACCTACAAAGAGGTTTGGTCACTCCACACATATAGTGGGTGACTACCTCTACATGTGGGGTGGTAAGATAGATGGTCTCCCTAATGTACATGATAATGAAGTCAAACAGAGGATGACCTCTGTTATTGAGTTATTTCACTTACCAACTGGTAGGTGGGAACAACGACCTACCAATGGAAAACCTCCACTGGGTGTCTATGATTTTGCCTCAACTGTTATCAGTAACAGGATCTACCATTATGGAGGATATTGTAATCATCACCAGTGTCGTCATAATAGTCTCAACTCATTAATAACAGATTCACTTACATGGAATGAACTGTTCCCAACTAATCCAAGAATGGGTCCAATGATGAAGTCAGGCTGTAGGATGATATCTCTTACATTCAATAAAGTGGATTATATACTGGTAGTTGGTGGTATTGGTCCATGTCCCACCTCTCCACAACCTGGTGCTCAGTATAGTGATGCTCTTAATGATAATGTTTGTACTAATGAGCACCACTACTATCAGTTATCCAGTGGTAAGAAAATCAATATATCATGTTATCAATACATTATACATCAAGTACAATTTTATAACTGTTTGTATTTCAGGTCAGTTGATAACACCAGACATCAGTGGAGAACGCCCACCTCCTTGTAATAGCTTCACTCTTACATCACTACCAAATAACAGAGCTCTGTTATTTGGTGGTTATACTCCTAATGGTCCTGTTAACACTGTGTATATTGGACAGTGTACAAAGACTGCAGTGGTGAGTACAATGTGTACTAAGTTAAAGTATTTAGTTACTGTATAATATTGTGGAGTAATCAAGTTTAAAGTTTGAGAATGTTGAATGAACTAACTTTAGAGTATAGTGTCTTTATATTATTATTAGGAACTGTTTTATTAATGAACAAGTGATTCACTGTTTGTTAATATTTCTTTAGTCAACTTAGAGGTTATAGAGATAACTGAAACATTCCTATAGTCAACTATAGTGATACCATATTTCCTTGACTAAATGTGACTCCTGAATAGTAGCCTCCGTTTTTGTATATCAATGAAATTGATGATGACCTTGAATAAATGCTGTAATGTCTGCTTGACAAAATTGTCTATTACTAAGTTATTCTGTCTAAAAACGACGAATAAAAAAGAATTTTTATTTTATAAAAATCTTTTATCAGTCATCAAATAGATGTAGTTTGATAAAATCCTTAAACAATTGAGTTGATAAGGAGGTAATATTTACTTAAAACTCCTGTCAAAGCTTGATCTATCATTTACTAACTGATATACAAAGTTTAAAGCTATTGTTTATCAGGAATGTTCATAATCACTTCTAACTCTAGAAACATTATGATTGACAATTATATTTTAAATACTGTTCTTGATTAGACAATGTCTTCATATAGTAAATTTCCCTGTTGTTGATGAATATTGAAATAGATGTCCCAGGTCTTATTGAAGGAAATATGGTAACTATATTAAAATCCACATAAAGTATAAAATGAGCAATATTCTTAAACATTTCCCAGTATACAGTATTAATTACTGCTATGTTAATTGTATAATATGTTAACTTGAGTATTATCTACCCAGCACTGGAAGAAGATAAGTGAACCACTTCCCAAATTAGTGAATTGGCCTCACAGGAGATATCGTCATGCTACCACTATTATCAATGACCTATATGTGATAATGGTAGGTGGTTATCCTACTAATATTGCTGACAGCTGGTTATTTAACATTGATACAAAGACATGGACAAAGGTTAGTTACTAGTGAGTTAATGTCTATTATCTACAGTATGAGGGAACATAATAAAGTGTGACTATTTGAATTTTGATCTCTGAAAATAACCCTCATCTATAGAAAATTTATAATTAATAATAGTTATTGTTTTTATGACCTGGTTTTATAACTGTAGTCCTGACACTATAGTATGTTAACATTTATGATAGTATAGTCTTTTGATATATCTGATTTGTATATAGTTGTAATTCAGTTATTAAAGACTATACATAAGTACTTATGTTCATGTTTTAAAGTCTTGTAACATGTCAACTCTACCAGTTGATACAAAGTTATAGTCTGTTACTAGAGTACATGCATCCACTGTTGTTACATGTATAATGACTACTTTTGTAGTAATATCATAACATCATTATTATAATGTCATATAGTACACTATATTCCATCTTATAGCTCACTATACCAGAGTCAGTGACTGAGAGATGTGGCCACTCCCTCTCAGTATGGAATATATCACCTACCACTGTATGGGTAGTACAATTTGGAGGATACTGTGGTGGTCAACTCAATGATACTACAATGCTAGAACTTAGTAAGTACTGTCTATTGATGATAGTATTTGTTATGTAGTACACACACACATTATCAGTATTATCACAGTATGATATAGGAGTGTTGACACACTAACTGTTTGTATTACAAAGTAGTCTCATAACTCAATACTATTGTAACATACTATATCTCTCACTGTAGTATGTAATAATGACCAATGGTCTCTAAGAGATGTAATAACCAACCTAAGGTCAACTGAAGAATATCAACTTAAGTTACGACAGAAGAGACAAGAAACATCTGTACAACCTTTTGTGAGACATGGACAACCTCAACTTACTGTCCAATCTTCTACATGTCTTCAACCTTCTTCTTCATCACATCAAGAGTCACAAGAGAAAGATAGAGAAATCCAACAATTAACACAACAACTTGAAGTTACCAACAAAGAGCTACAAGATACCAAACAACAGCAGATAGATGTGACAAGAGCTCTTCAAGAGGACCTTCAAACAAAAGAAAGACAACTAAATCAACTACGTCGAGAACTTCAAGAGAAACAACAAACTCAAGCTACACTTCAACAACAGCTACAAGATAGTCAAGAGATGGAAAGAGTACTACGTCAAGAGTGTAATTACCTTCGTCAACAATTCCAACATGACAATATCAAACAAGATCTTCATCAACAACACCAAGAGGCAAGCACTGATCTTCACCAAACACGTCAAGCTAATACCACTCTTCAACAACAAGTTCAACAGTTACAAGAACAGTCTCACTGGGTAGTGAGGAAAGAGGAGATTGAGATGACTGAGGAGATCCTTGGGAAAGGAGGTTGGGGAGAAGTCAAGGTGGCTAAATTTCGAGGCCTTAGAGTAGCTGCCAAATGTCTTCATGAAGTTATCCTGTCACCATATAACATATCAGTTTTTACAAGAGAAATGGAGATTGCTGCTAGAGTACGTCATCCTAATCTCCTCCAGTTCATAGGAGCCACTCGAGTGGGTACTCCTATCATCCTATCTGAATTAATGCCAACAAGCCTTCGAAAAGAAATTGAGAAATCTCCACTAACACGACCTCAAATTATCAGGATTGCCCAAGACATATCTGCTGCACTAAACTATCTTCATCTCTGGCAACCACACCCTATACTACATCGTGATGTTAGTAGTCCTAATGTCCTCCTTGAACCATCTGGTAGTGGAATGTGGAAGGCTAAACTGTCTGATTATGGCTCAGCTAATCTTGTTCAAAGTATCTCAGCTAATAGTGTAGCTCCTGGTAATCCTTTTTATTCTGCACCTGAAGCTCCGTTTCCAGATCAGCATTCTTCAGCAATGGATGTCTTTAGTTTTGGTGTCCTACTAATGGAGATCATCCTATGTCAACCTCCTGCTTCTAAAACAGCAGACAAAATGACTCAATCAGAGACTATCCAGTGGCCAGCTATGAAACATCTCGTTCAGAGGTGTATCTCTCATGAGAGTCAAGTTCGTCCATCTATTTCTCAAGTACTTACTTACCTTGAACATATGTAGTTCATCCACTATACATGTAAGTAGTTCATTTATTATAATCCTCCTATAATGTACTATGACTATTATATTATTTAGTAGTTTGTATATTACTGTTGTATTACTGTGTGACTAGAATTATTATTAGTATTGAGTGTATTACCATATATGGACATTATGAACATAATTAGTATTACTTATCAATAATCTTTTGAGTGTGACCTTTTTCATTTATTAATTTTATATTAAGAAGTTATTATTTATAATATAATAAGTTGATCTTTAAAATGGTCCACCTCCTACTATGTCAAGATTTCATATGAATTGACTACATTTATAAATATGTCTGTGAACTTGTTGTTGTAGTAGCTTCAAAAAGATGGTTAGTTGTTATATATATTGTAGAATATCTCTTATCTGGACACTAGTCTAGTTTGACTAGCTAGGGACACCTTCCTTTCATAGGATACAGAGGTGTCCTCAATATAGAGATTGTATAATTTGTATAATACACAAAAGTATTAGTATGGGACTAGAACAAGTGTCCTAAATATAGAGGGTGTCCTTACTGGGAGGTTCCACATTATTACATGATATGTTTCATTTTTAGTCAAACTACCAACTGTTACTATTGAGTCAGAAGGTCCAGTGGTTTCCATGGCAACACATACTCCACTACATTGTGGTTCACTACATGTATCAGTCTCATTTACCATTCATCATAAGTGGGTGTGGTTACATTAGTAACTATGATGTAATATTGTCCTCTAGATGGTCTTGTCTCCTTGATCCTATAGGAGGTGAGATGTCACTGTGTTTTGGTTTAGTGAGTATTGTAGTCACTGACAAGAATATGTTAACTGGAGTGTACAAACTAAGTGAACCACACCCACTACCACACCCCTTTAGATTGTGCTGCCTAAACCTTTCTATAATTCTTTTTCTAGTTTGTAAATTTATCAGTACAACAGTTCATGACTATGTAATATTATGTAACAACAAAAATATCAGATCATATCATAACAAACTAGTGTTGTATATTGTAATCTTGTTTAATAATAGTATTAATAACTATTTCATTCATTAGTTAATATCATTCTCTCTCTCTCTCTTTCATAAGTATGGACTTAAAGAAATATCTTGATACTATTCCAGTTGAACAATATATTGATTCAGTATTACTATAGGTAGTGATCATAGTAATAATGGATATGGATGTATGGATCAATGGATGGATATACAGATACCAATCTACAATGAACATACATTATAATAGTCATATCCATTGTAGATGTTCTATTATTAATATTAATATTTACTTCATTATTTCTTATATTTATAGGGTTATACTTACTAGATCATCAAAGGTACAGTTTTCTGTCATTGTCGACGTATTATTCATTGTGACTTAAACCACAAAACCATTAATTGAAGCCAAAGGAACTATTAAACTGGCTAATTTGGAATTGGATGAGCCTTTGGTATACCAGTCTGTACATATACCCATGAGGTATCATTCTCTCCGTCTCACTGACCCCTTTTTAAATTACACAGGTAGTAACACTATGGTACAGGGCTCCTGAAGTCTTATTTGGTTCAGCACTATATTCTTGTCCCATTGATATGTGGAGTATATATTTGCTGAAATGTCTGATAAAAAACCTTTGTTTCAAGGAGACTCTGAAATTGATCAACTCTTCCAAATTTTCAGGTTTATCAAACAGGTTTTATAAACTGGTTTAACTAGTTCCACTGTAGGATTTTGGGCACACCTAATGATACAACATGACCTAATATAACAGAATTGCTAACATTAGTTAATATCATTCTCTCTCTCTCTCTTTCATAAGTATGGACTTAAAGAAATATCTTGATACTAT
Source organism: Xestospongia muta (assembly GCA_963693285.1). NCBI lineage: Eukaryota > Metazoa > Porifera > Demospongiae > Haplosclerida > Petrosiidae > Xestospongia > Xestospongia muta. The sequence goes on from OY848918.1 coordinate 171,696, forward strand.
TCCAGTTGAACAATATATTGATTCAGTATTACTATAGGTAGTGATCATAGTAATAATGGATATGGATGTATGGATCAATGGATGGACATACAGATACCAATCTACAATGAACATACATTATAGTAGTCATATCCATTGTAGATGTTCTATTATTAATATTATTATTTACTTCATTATTTTTTATATTTATAGAGTTATACTTACCAGATCCTCAAAGGTATAGTTGTTTGTCATTGTTGACATATTAGTCATCATGACTTAAACCACAAAACCATTAATTGAAGCCAAAGGAACTATTAAACTGGCTGATTTTGGAATTGGATGAGCCTTTGGTATACCAGTCTGTACATATACCCATGAGGTATCATTCTCTCCGTCTCACTGACCCCTTTTTAAATTACGCAGGTAGTAACACTATGGTACAGGGCCCCTGAAGTCTTACTTGGTTCATCACGATATTCTTGTCCCATTGATGTGTGGAGTAAGTAAGTGTGTGTGTGTGTATTATAAGTAAGCAAAATGTCCTGATAAAATGGCTCAAAATTCTCTCTCTCTCTCTCTCTCTCTCTCTCTCTCTCTCTCTCTCTCTCTCTCTCTCTCACTAACCCCTTTTAAATTACACAGATAGTAACACTGTGGTACAGGGTCCCTGAAATCTTACTTGGTTCATCACGATATTCTTGTCCCATTGATGTGTGGAGTATAGCTTGTATATTTAATGAAATGTCTAATAAAAAACCTTTGTTTCAAGGAGACTCTGAAATTGATCAACTCTTCCAAATTTTCAGGTTTATCAAACAGGTTTTATAAACTGGTTTAACTAGTTCCACTGTAGGATTTTGGGCACACCTAATGATACAACATGACCTAATATAACAGAATTGCCAAACTTTAAACCAAATTTCCCTAAATGGATTGGTAAGACAATAAAACAAGTTTGTTCTCAACTTGATACAGCAGACTGTGACCTATTAATGGTAAGTTATTGTTGAGTGATCCTTTTAATTAATCTGAGAATGACCCACTAAAGGTTAATGAGAACATTGACAATTCTGTCCAATTAGAGGACAGAATGGCAGAAGAAGGTAATACCACTTCAACATCATCTTCAAAGGAACAAGAGGAAGAGGAATGGCAAGTTGTTTTATCAGAGTTCAAGGATAAACCAAGAGATTTAGAAGCTAATAGAAGAAGACAAAACAGACCAATTTTAACAGAAGAATGGATTATTAGTACAAGATATGAAACAAAAGGATCATATAGGTACAGCAATTACCTCTACCAAAGAAATATAGAAAATGAGTCTTGGAGTTTAGCACATAACATTCCAATGTCAGGACATATGGGAAAAGACAGAACTGGTTAATACATGATGCTGTTTATAATTGATAATATGAACTTTTTAATTTCTTTTATTAGATCATTCTTCATTATAGTATGTATTGGTCATGCCAACATGATCAGTTGATGTGACTGTGAATACTTCAAATTACTTCCATAGAAAATTAAACTGACAAAAGATATACTGGATTAATATTTTAAACTCATGATCAAAAACCAATTTTTTTAAAGGGGAGTTAATAAATATTTTATTTAATATAATAATGATATATACAACATGTATCCTGATCCACTATAATTAATTCAAATCATGAATATTATCAAAATTAAACAATACATCCAATATATATATATATATAACTTGACAGGCTTGACAGATGGGACACACACACATATATACACAGTAACTTGTATACACTGGTATTTTGACTCATACATTAATGTTACTCAGAAAACTAGGATACATATAGGTTTAGTTAGTAACATTTTATTCTTTGATTCACAACAGTACATACATGTCACTTTGAATTAGCATTCTTAAATGCTTCAAATGAAATAATTTTCAGAATAATTTGTTCCACTTCAAAGACTACTTTTTGTCCAACAATTGCCTTGTATATACAATTAATAATGATGAATGAATTAGTGATACTATAAAAACATCATGAATACAACAATGAATATACAATAATAATAAATGATTGGTTTTACAACAATTGATGGATTGGTGATTGTAAATTAACATTATAAATACAATGTTAAGACTATAATATATAGTTCCCATTACTTTTACAATAATAATACAATCATTGGATTAGTGTAGTAAATAACCATAACAAATACAATGATGTAAGAAATGAAGTAATTTAATGGATACCTTCATTAAAATATTAACTTACTTCATTTTACATTTAAATAAATCTAAACATTTAAATATTCCATATACTGTTATTAATAGTAGAAATGATCAAATATGATCCATACAAAGAGTGGTATCATATTATTTATATGTCAATGTACCACATATAGTGTGTAACAATAAGACTATATGTTAGTATTGTAATAGTTACATCACTTAAGTTTTGTTCTACCTGTTGTTTTTGAGAAGTTAGTGTGGACTTTATATTTTTAGTTATTGTACTGTATTAATTGTGTACTACTATTGTATGACAATAATGTATTCAGAATATTTTAAATTAAAATAAGTTTGTATTATTCAATAAGATCATTATTACTAATTGCTGTGTTTTTGTCTAACATAAATAACTTACAATTACCCATCTACTTTAATCATTATTCTTAGTAATAGAACGTTATTTGAAATATTTTGTCTTAAGATAAAAATTATCTTGAGATATCTCATCTTAGGACAAATTTTCAGTAGGACAAAAATTACTATGAGATAACTATAATACATAGTAAATATATCAGGTCATGCTACAGGGTTAACTTGTCCACCTCGCCATCTTGGTACAAGCGTTTGACTTTCTTCATCATCTTCATTATCTTGTTCATTCTCTTCACTCTAAATGAGAGGAGACCCCTATCATTTAGTACATCAATTACATTTCATTACTAACTGGTTTTTCCAGAACATAATCACCTAATTGTTGTACTCCAAAATCAAATGAGTATTTCCCTGCTCCATGAGGCTAATATATCACAATATACTTAATATAAATCACAATACTATGTGTACCTGATCTCCAAGGAAATTCCCTTTATATTTATAGCTGGGAAAAATGAGTTCTCCTGTTCCCTCACGTCGTCCATTGACCCACTGTCCTACATACTGTATTGAGATAAAGATTATCACATATGTCAATAATATTACCTGAGCTCCAGTTTGTTTGTATGTATATGTACCAGTACCATGACGTAGGTTAGTGTCCCATTCTCCCTCATATGTGTCTCCATTAACATAAGTGTATTTACCAATACCTTGACGAACATCATTATACCATTGACCTATCAATAATACATTATTGTTGTCATTTTATTGTTGTATCATCATTACCTTCATATAGAGATCCATCTGGATAATAAAATGTACCTTCTCCATGTTTTAAATTGTTTTCATATTGTCCATCATAGCGAGCACCAGATTTAAACTTGTACAAACCCTAAATGCTCTCTCTAAAGATAAATTTAAACAAATATCACTTACTTGTCAATTTCTCTTGCCATCAGCATATTGACCTTTGTAAGTGTCTCCATTTGGAAGGACTGCTAACCCTTGTCCATGACGTTCACCAGCTTCATTTCTCTCTCCTTCATAAGTCTACAAAGAGAACGTCAGTACTAGTATAGTATATTCTACTGTTGACTTACTCCTAAATTAGGTCCCTGATCTTCTCCTTCTTCAGATTCAACGTCAGACATGATTACTATTACTTACAGTTGTTTGTTAAACGTGGTTACTATGGTAACATTGACCGCCATGTTATAAATCAAATTTAATTTTATTCATAGTCATTATAAATAATTATTCATAGGATGTAACAATGAGTGAAGTAGTTTTATTAAGAGCTAAGAAGGAACCTCATGATAATTATGAACAGGTAATACTACTCTCAAATGATAATCTATATTGTCTTTACAGGTTCTCAGTCAAGTTGGTTACAATGTACAATATATACCAGTATTAGAATTTAAGTTTATATCACAATCTGATTTGGAGGTGTGTCTAAAACAGTCTCATCAATTTGGTGGTACAGTTGTTAGTTATATATTCTAATATTATTTTTAATACAGGATTAGTATTTACCAGTCAGACATCAGTACAGTCTATAGTAGCACAAGTTAATAATATAGGTACATTTAATATTGTCATCAGTGGTAGCAGGAGCGCATGAGCGTCGCGAAGCGACGCGAAGGAGCGTCAAACTCCCTTAACCAACTGTTGTCGAATCACAGCTTAGAGCATATGTCCATATATGGAGATAACTGCTAAGTGTTTTGCATTTTAATAGCTTCTGGGCTGTAACCTCTTAGTAGGTGCGCTTTAAATAGATAAATTTAAGAGAAGTCAAGAAGTCAAGAAAATGGCCAAGCGACCTTGAACAAAATATATATATCATTATATTCAGACACAAGGTAACTCCCAAGTGTCCTGGTGTTCTGTGTGGACAAAGTGTCACAGGCTTAAGTGCCTACTTCCTTGTCCACGCAGCAAGGAAACTACCAAAACGTTTGTTACCCTTGTAATAGATGCAAAAAAGCTGGCAGAAAGTTCTTTTTAAGACCTCCAGCAACTTCCCTAGCCTGAGACTAGTTTTCATGTATTGCCAGAGAACTAGTCTTGTTGAATAAAGTGATATATGTTGTTCAACTGTTTCCACCTCTTTAATGACAAAGCCTCCATAACCTCCAAGTATAATTCTTTTAAACGTTTCTCGATGTACATAACTTCTTTCTTAGTTTCGACTTCGTTTTACTCGCCATAGATGATTGTAATAATATTCATTGCTCCGTCACGTACTTAGCAGTACTTATGCTAAGTAAGTGTATTTCCTTATATGGAATAATCCTTGACACCGTGTTTCGACAATGGTTAGAATACAAATATAATGGCAGTTTGACGCTCCTTCACGTCGCTTCGCGACGCTCATGCGCTCCTGGTGGTAGCCATTATAATGTCATTAGAAATATTTAAAGAAAGTTGGTCTCATTTACCAGTATTTGTAGTAGGACAAGCTACTGAAGAATGTGGTCAGTATTATTAGTGCAATAGTTTCTAATAATTTGTATTATTTTAGTAAGGACACAACTTGGATTAGATAGAGTGTTAGGATCATCTGGTAATGTTGAATTATTGAGTGATGTCATTATTAAATGTGAGTTCATTTCTATATACACTATATTAGTTGTTATTGTAGCTAGATCTCTTAATGATAAACCACTCTTATTGGTAATATACATTGTAGGTAATACTAATTTTGTAGGTAATACTGGTATTGTTGGTAACACTGGTATTATAGGTAATACTGCTATTATAGGTAATACTGGTATTATAAGTATTACTGGTATTGTTAGTATTTTAAGTAATACTGGTAATACTGGTAGGCAGTCAAGGGTTCTTTATTTCAAGGCAAGCCGCTAATATTGAAATGGTACATGCCCAAACCTCCACCTACTCCACCCACACCAATTACACCTACAATGACCACATCCACTGTATCTACCACTACCCACTACTTCTGCATCTGTTCTTGATACAACTGATCATGTGACAGATCATGTGATCAGCTTTGAAGAGAGCCCAACAAGAAAGCCTATACCTGATTGTGTTATGAAAATAAAGTCTCCACCTTCATCTCTATTGTTATTGAATGAGGTGAGCAAATAGATGGATGAATGGATAGATGGATAAATGAAAGAATGAATGGATGGACAGACTGACATAATGGATGCATAAGGTTATATGTAAATTCATTAAAATCTATTGCACATAAAAGTGGATGCATAGAAAACCACACCCACTCAAACACATGTAAAACCACACCCACTCATAAACATGTGCATATGTATATGAATATGATGGATGGTTTAAGTCAAAGGTAGGTTATTATATGTGTTGCCATAACAACAGCTACAAGACCTTCAAGAATTAGAATCATTTAATCATTGCTATTACTTGCTAACCTTTGATTTTTTTTAATATTATTATTAGTACTTTATTTAAGTTTAACCATTACAATGGTTTTCAGTAATATTAAAAAAAACTAAAACCATGGTTAAGAAAAAAAATTAAGGGAAAAGACATGGTTAAAAAAAGAAAAAAGGTGAAAGAAGAAAAAAGATTAAAAAAAAGATGACATGGAACAAAAATGCTGTATTTATTTCCTTTTCTTTTATATATTTTTTTCAAATTGACAAAAGGTCTCAACTTGGTTCAACTAACAGAATCATTGTCATATTACATTTGTTTATTTATACATCTATCCATCCACCAATCCTCTGACCATTATTATATTTTATATATATACATGTATTTTTAATAATTTATTATATTATCAATTCTAGGTAAAAAAATTATCACTTAAATAACAAATTCACAACTACTAATTGGTAATGAAATATTACAATAGAATAGAACTGGGCTGACATAACATGGGATTATTGCCATTAGGTTTAGAATCATTACCAACTGATAAACACTGTAATTGTACAATGATACTCAGTTGTCTTTATAATGTAAAAATCAAGAAGGATCAATCAGAATGTTTCAGCTGGTTACAACACTAATTACTATAGTGTGCTCTCTTACATTAATAGTGACTGATGAATATAAAATTATATGATGACAATAAAACATGCAGTTTCAACCGCCATCTTTAAATAAATTGTTACTGCCACACCTAATAATTAAGTTGATTCTCACAAAGGCGCCAGAAGAAATTTGATTGGCTATGCATTCTATGTTTGTTATTCAGACCGCATAGTGTGTTTATTATTCTCTCATGGAGTCACATTGTCTGTCTTATCACACCACACAATATGCACGAGGTTCTGTGAGCATATAAAGCTGAGTGCAAAGAGCAAAGTCTTTTCAGTTTGTTCCAGTCTACTCTCTCTCTTCTCTGCTTGGAAAGGACTTGGACACTCTCTTTCTCTCTCACTCTCTGGACTGGACAATTCCTTTCAGTTCTGTTCCATTCTCCTCTCCTCTTCTTGGAAAGAGCTTGAGCCCTCTCTCTCTCTCACTCTCTTGACTGGACAAATCCTTTCAGTTCTGTTCCAGTCTACTCTCTTCAGGTTGGAAAGCACTTGAGCCCTCTCTCTCTCACTCTCTGGACTGCTTTTCTGGAGCCTGCTCTGGTCAACTATTGCTGTGAGTAAAGTCTTTACAGAAGAACATTGTAACTGTCAATGGTTGTCTCCTGCAGTGATACTTAATATGAAGGATATTTGCTGAGCATTTCAAAAGAAAGAACTAACCAAGGTGGTCACCTTCTGTGACTGATTAGTACTGGGAAGGGGACTTTGCTGTGGAGAATCTTGGATTGCTGCAACTTGTAACTGGTGCTAGGAGCAAGAGTTTTTCTGTTGATACTACCACAGGTATATGACACTATGCTTATTCTGATCTACTACTTTAGTGGATAATGCTGCAAACCTCAGCATCTTCTACTGCTACAGATGGAGAGTAGTCTGAAGCTGATATACCAACCTCCCTGATATTATTCTACTTACGAAATAAGAATGCTGCTGATATTGTAGTACTGATCTGGTACTGATCTGTAATTAGAGAAGTCTGCTATCATAATATTGGTGGAGGATTTGTCATTGCTGTGGAAAATCTACCATTATTGTCTACCATTGTTGTGGGAGTCTACCATAAAATATTGAAAGAAATTGATTTTTCTCAATGTTGTTAGATGTACTGTTCACAATATCATTCAATGTTCTGTCTCTAACCTGTCAAATTACAATTTTGTCTTGTAAGTTTACAAATTATTATAATGCTTTGTTAAAATCATTTCCTTATTTTTCTATAGGATGTGACTATTGTCTACTTTGTGGATAGATGCATTGCTAGAAGTTTGACATAGGACATGTCATCTGCTGTTAAGAGCCATGATTTGTTGTGAAGTGTCTTGGCAAAGACTATGCTGTTACAGATTCTATAACAATCACACAAGTACATGTAAGTGCTAATGTAGTAATGGATGGAGTAGTGAGTTTAGCTAGTTGATACGTTGAGATTATTTATAATCAATATTTTTTTTATAGGTGTGTTTTAGGTGGAGGTTATATAAGCTGATGGTGAGAGGACTGTCAATGGAGCTATATGTTGTATCAGTTTAATTACCTATTTGACACTATTGTGTATGTGAGTAGTCTACCATGAATCCTTGACAGGACATTCATTATGCAAGTCTACCATAACTACTTTATGAGATTGAGAAGTCTACCATTGTGATAATCTACCATTAAAGATTGAAAGAAAAGGAAGGATCCTCTGCTCTGAATAACCATTGAAGAGATATTGTGAACAGATGTCTAACCCTTTGTCAAAAATCAATTTCTGTCAATCTACTACTGTTGTGGAAGTCTGACAAGGATTGCCTACTGTGAGAGCCAATTGTGAGGTGTCACTATGGACCAAAGGACTGCTGGTACTTAGTTAGGTGGAGACTACAGCTAATGTAGACTAGATTGAACATTTAATTGTAAACTAGTATGGGGGGATTAGAGTAAACTAGTAGTAGATGATATAGGCTACTGATCAATATAGGTATTATAAGATAAGTGTTTAGGTGTATAGCTAATGTAGACCACATAATTTGTAAACTAGTACAGTGTAAGTCTATAGTATAGGTTTTTAAAATTTTTTGTTCTGTAAAGGCATTTTTTCTGTAATGTAGTATAAGGTTTTATTTATACTAGTATAGGTATAGAGTAGGTAGAATCTTCAGCGATAATCTACCATTATTGTTTACCATTGCTGTGGAAAATCTACCATTGTTGTCTACCATTGTTGTGGGAGTCTACCATAAAATATTGAAAGAAATTGATTTTTCTCAATGTTGTTAGATATACTGTTCACAATATCATTCAATGTTCTGTCTTTAACCTGTTAAATTACAATTTGGTCTTGTAAGTTTACAAATTATTATAATGCTTTGTTAAAATCATTATTTTTCTATAGGATGTGACTATTGTCTACTGTGTGGATAGATGCATTGCTAGAAGTTTGACATAGGACATGTCATCTGCTGTCAAGAGTCATCTGATTTGTTCAAGAAATCTCATTTGTTGTGAAGTGTCTTGACAAGGACTATGCTACTGATGATCTACTGTTACAGATTCTATAACAATCACACAAGTACATGTAAGTGCTAATGTAGTAATAGATGGACTATTGAGTTTAGCTAGTTGATACGTTGAGATTATTTATAATCAATGTTTCTTTTTAATAGGTGAGTTTTAGGTGGAGGTTATATAAGCTGATGGTGAGAGGAGTGTCAATGGAGCTAGATGTTGTATCAGTTTAATTACCTATTTGACACCATTGTGTATGTGAGTAGTCTACCATGAATCCTTGACAAGACAATCATTGTTCAAGTCTACCATAACTACTCTATGAGATTGAAAGAAAAGGAAGGATCCTTTGCTCTGAATAAGCATTGAAGAGATATTGTGAACAGATGTCTAACCCTTTGTCAGAAATCAATTTCTTCAATCTACTACTGTTATGTAAGTTTGACAAGGATCGTCTGGTATGAGAGCCAATTGTGAGGTGTCACTATGGACCAAAGGACTGCTGGTACTTAGTTAGGTGGAGACTACAGCTAATGTAGACTAGATTGAACATTTTAGTTGTAAACTAGTATGGGGGGATTAGAGTAAACTAGTAGTAGATGATATAGACTACTGATCAATATAGGTATTATAAGATAAGTGTTTAGGTGTATAGCTAATGTAGACCACATAATTTGTAAACTAGTATAGTGTAAGTCTATAGTATAGGTCTTATATTTTTTCAAAATCTTTTGTTCTCTAAAGATATTTTTTTCTGTAATGTAGTACAAGTTTTATTTATACTAGTATAGGTATAGAGTAGGTAGTCTTCAGCAAGAGTCTACCATTATTGTTTACCATTGCTGTGGAAAATCTACCATTATTGTCTACCATTGTTGTGGGAGTCTACCATAAAATATTAAAAGAAATTGATTTTTCTCAATGTTGTTAGATGTACTGTTGACAATATCATTCAATGTTCTGTCTCTAACCTGTCAAATATCAGTCTACAATTGTCTTGTAAGTTTACAAATTATTATAATGCTTTGTTAAAATCATTTCCTTATTTTTCTATAGGATGTGACTATTGTCTACTGTGTGGATAGATGCATTGCTAGAAGTTTGACATAGGACATGTCATCTGCTGTTAAGAGCCATGATTTGTTGTGAAGTGTCTTGGCAAGGACTATGCTGTTACAGATTCTATAATAATCACACAAGTACATGTAAGTGCTAATGTAGTAATGGATGGACTAGTGAGTTTAGCTAGTTGATACATTGAGATTATTTATAATCGATGTTTCTTTTTAATAGGTATGTTTTTAGGTGGAGGTTATATAAGCTGATGGTGAGAGGAGTGTCAATGGAGCTAGATGTTGTATCAGTTTAATTACCTATTTGACACCATTGTGTATGTGAGTAGTCTACCATGAATCCTTGACAAGACAATCATTGTGCAAGTCTACCATAACTACTGTATGAGATTATGAAGTCTACCATTGTGATAATCTACCATTAAAGATTGAAAGAAAAGGAAGGATCCTCTGCTCTGAATAACCATTGAAGAGATATTGTGAACAGATGTCTAACCCTTGTCAGAAATCAATTTCTTCAATCTACTACTGTTGTTTAATCTGTGAGATGTTGTTGTCAAAGTCAAAGTGGTTAGATGTACTGTTCACAATGTCTGTGTAGATCTTCTAGAACCTGTATTATTGTTGTGTGAGTCTACCATTTAAATGGATCAATTCTCTTTGTTTATCATTTTTGTGAATCTATGTTCACAATTGTCTACCATTGTTGTGACTCTACTAGTTAAAGGATGTTATTAATCAATTACCTTATTTCTGTTCATGTGATATTAGTCTACTATTTAGAAGTACTAACCAATTTAAAGGATGTTTGTTCTTTCTGCTATCATGAAGTAATTCTCCAACTAGTCTAGTTTGCTCTGATTTCCTTTTTTCTGGAGTTTCTTGGAGTAAAAAATTCACTTTCTCTGGTTGATGAGCTATGATTTCAATCACAATGGCTACCTGCTATGTGACTGATATTTAATACTGTCTAATAGGATTATTATTATGATTATTATTTCTTTAAAATGGCAAAAGATTTCAATCTTGAAATAACTAATTCAACTTGATTCAACTTCAAAATCAACAAAAGATTTCAACATGTTTCCATTTGATTCAACTAATACAACATTGTCATATTACATCTATTCATGTATAAATTTCAGTGACTGTCTATACAAAAATGATGTGATATCATGACTCAATCTATCCCACATTACATTGTTGCATCTTTTCCAATACTTGTGGTATAAACAATGGACAATATTGACCTTTAACAGTGTCTCTATCATTTTATGTAACAATTACTTTAGTCTAAAATGACTTGTTAATATGACATCAGGCACATGAATTTTTCTTAGCATACTGTTTCATCTTCAGTTACTACCAAACCTGTATGCATGTATCAGTTCATGGGATGGTTCTTGGTGTAACTTGACTATGATGACAGATAGTGATGTCATCATAAATGATGACAACACCTAAACCCTAAACCAAACCTCATATTAAACTCTATGACACATAGTGATGTCTGATCATAGTACATGTTACATCATCAGTCAAGTTACACCAAGAAGCACCCCAGTTCATGAGACCAGTTGATACATCTCCCTAACTAAGATGTAGGATTAACCCAATCAAAACAAATGATGTCACAGCTGAGTGCCATGTGTTTCAAGTGACCTCACTAGACATTCTAATGAAATGTCTTAGTGATGCTGTCTTCAATTGATCATCATTAATAACCACAAACTTGACAGAGATCATAGTGGACAAACAAGTGTGAAGTTTAAAACTTTTCTAGAGAAGTATGTCAGAGGAAATGCTGTTTTTATATTGTTAATAAGAAGAGAAGATATATATACTCTATTAGTCAATGAAATTCAAAGTGAATATAAAATTGAGTGAGAAAGCAGTGTAAATACCAAACTACCAAAACACAAGTCTGTCTTTAATAACTTGATAACTACCCACTTCTTACAATACTCTTCATGTTTTCATGATAAATGTAGTTTTTGCATTGTAGTATTTTTAACAAGTGATGTACAAATTATTGTGATATCATCATTCAGTGAAGTATTGTCAAGATATAGTCTTTTCAGTGATGTATTTGTGCATATTAGTTAAGCTATTGTACTGGTACTATAGCATGTCCAAGTTGAGAAGAGCCACCCAGACATGTAAATAGCTTTGCCGTTTTACATATGGTGTTATTATCAAATTTAAGTAACATGTCTCATTGAAATGTTGTCTGTATACATAGTAAAAGGTCATTATCAGCAAAATTATCCATTCCATCAGGCTGCTTGTCACCTTGTTTCTTAAAGAGAATTATAGGGTTATAATCTAGTGATTGCATTTCAATAACTCATGCAATGACACTGGTTAGATCATTTTGATATTAAATAATGTCTTCTATATTATATTGGTATTTGATGTTGTGAACATCTTTCCTAGTAATAAGATGTTGTCTGTCAATGCCACCATCAACTGAGTCTCGGATGTCATCTAATATACAGTCTATGCATACACCTTGTTCTAATTTATTGGCAATATCTAATCTCATTTTTTGAGGTAGTCTAAGAAAAGCTAACTTTAAATCATGGTTGTAATGTGTTGGGCAATATTGTACAGAGATCTTTTGTGTAAGTAGATGTTGTGAGACTCGTAAATGTGCTGTGCACTGGTATACAATTTTTGCAGTGCCTTGTGTATTTAGCAGACACTTGCCTTTACCATCAGGTTTATACACACCTGCTCTGTTGCAATAATAATACCAAACCTTTGCTTCATTGGATATTGTTGGTGCACACTTTAATACATAACTTGAATGAATGGAGCTTTTGATGTCTTCCTTCCACTGAATGAATGCCTCCATACTATCAAACTCAATGTTTGTTACCTCTATCTTCATTTGATGGTTCTCTTGTGGATGGTGAATAATTTTTTTGTAGAGTTGTAAACCTTGAATTTTAGGAAAATGAAATGTAGCTTTGAATATTGATATTGTTACATTTTACCTTTCATCACATTTGCTACAGGTGATGATGCCCCTTTGGATATTGGCACTATGTTTGTCATGAATGTGTTTGGATAGAGTGCTCTTATGTGCGTATGTCTTGTTGCAAAAGGAACAGGTGAGGTTGCCAATGTATGATCTCCTTTTAAATGAGAGGGGTTTTAATTGTTTACATGATTGCTTGTCTGTTATCATTGGACTTTCGCCTGAAGTAATAGATGGTCAATTCATTATTACTCTCTACAGTATCATTAACCTGAACTCATTGTAGTTACATCTTTTCTCAATGAGAGTAACTTCTTTCTTTGAGTTTTTTGTAGAGATAACAAATTGTTGCCATCATATATTCCGACACATTGACTGTTTATTTGTTTATACCTTCTAACATACTACCTGAGTTTGATAGTGATGTGGTAGGCTTTTTTTGGTTTAGTAAATTAGATGTGACACCTTCCTCAGTAACAATAGAAGATGTAGACTTTTGGCAGATGGATGCTCTAAAAAACTGGTTGATAACTGATCCCATTTTGGCACTGGCATGTTCTGGTCTATACAGCAATTCTCAATAAATGATCTGTTTGTACATGTAAAATTTGAGTTTATATAACCTTATATATACCTCAGTTTTGTCCAATATGATTGAACTGAACCATTATATGCATCAAAGTATTCTGCCTGTTTCTTACTTAGGTCTATTGGCTGTACAATTTCAGTGTTTTATAGTTGTGATGACTAATAGAAAATACCAGTAATGTCCAATGACAATGGCCATGATTATAACACAGAGAAGTATATCATACTCCATAAAATTGTCCTGTAATTATTATTTATGTCTTGTCTTACTGCTTGATAGTTGTTTTGGCAAAATGTAGCAAAAAACTGAGAGCCTAAGCTAAAGACTTTTTCCCATTCTATTATATAATTGGATAAAACTGTATATATGTTTGTGTATTATTTTATAACACCTTTGATGCTTCATAGCAGAGAATATCCATGTATGAATGTATAACCTGAAATGTTTATATTTAGCAATAATCATTAGCTGTATACAGTACCTCATCTGTAAGATAGGCTGCTGTGGATAGGCATTGAATGTCACAAAGTTTGATAAGTGAGTAAATAGTTTCACCTAATAAAGTAGTGTTACACACAGTTAATGTGTTAGATTCGACATGTAACACATGTAACCTATCACATTCTCGACATGTATCACATTCAGTTCTGCCTACTCCAGTACTTACCTCATCAGGACCAAGTCTTAGAGAAGAAACTATTTAAAAAGACCAGTCATGTCTACATCTTTTATAAGTTAAGTCATCAGTCACACTATATCTCTTACTTGTTATAAAGGCTAGTTATAAAGCCACTGGTAAGTTTGTGGCCTCGAAGAAAATATGTCTTGAGAGTGAGGAAGAAGGTGTCCAGTACCGCTCTTAGAGAGATTTTGATATTGAAAAAAATTCAACATCCTAATGTTGTGACATATGTGAAAGTGCGTGCGTGTGTGTGTATTATAAAGTAAGCAAAATGTCCTGATAGAATGGCTCAAAATCTCTCTCTCTCTATCTCATACAGGCTAGAGGAAATAATCCGTCAAGATTCTTAGTTCTATCTTGTTTTGAATTCATAAGTATGGACTTAAAGAAATATCTTGATACTATTCCACCTGGACAGTATGTTGATCCAGTATTACTAAAGTAGTAATGGATACATGGTTTGATAGATGGATACATGGATTGACAAATGGATACATGGATGAATAGGTAAATGGATTAATAGGTAAACATATAACTGAATTGATGGATGTATGGATCAATGGATGGACATACAGATACCAATCTACAATGAACATACATTATAGTAGTCATATCCATTGTAGATGTTCTATTATTAATATTATTATTTACTTCATTATTTCTTATATTTATAGAGTTATACTTACCAGATCATCAAAGGTACAGTTTTCTGTCATTGTTGACATATTATTCATCATGACTTAAAACCACAAAACATGTTAATTGAAGCCAAAAGTGCTATTAAACTGGCAGATTTTGGACTTGGACGAGCCTTTGGTATACCAGTTCATGCATATATCCATGATGTATCACTCTCTCTTTCTCTCTCACTGATTCATTTTTAAATTACACAGGTAGTAAAACTGTGGTACAGGGCTTCTGAAGTCTTACTTGGTTCATCATGATATTCTTGTCCCATTGATGTGTGGAGTATAGCTTGTATATTTGATGAAATATCTAATAAAAACCTTTGTTTCAAGGAGACTCTGAAATTGATCGACTCTTCATAATTTTCAGGTTTATCAAACAGGTTTTATAAACTGGTTTAACTAGTTCCACTGTAGGATTTTGGACACACGTAATGATACAACATGATCTAATGAAACAGAATTTGAAACCAAATTTCCCTAAATGGATTGGTAAGACAATAAAACAAGTTTGTCCTCAACTTGATGCAGCAGGCTGTGACCTATTAATGGTAAGTTATTGTTGAGTGATCCTTTAAATTCTAGTTGTATTTAATATCAGGAAATGTTGGTTTATAATCCTGGAAAGAGAATGTCAGCAAAGACTGCTATACAACATCCTTATTTCAGTGATTTAGACAAGTCAGGTCTACCTGATACAGTACAGTCTTAAGAAGATGTTTTACAGTACTATTTTATATATCATTAACTGTATACTGTATTAACACACACTAATACATGTGAATGGAATACGTTCTAATATATAAGATGACTTGTATATTCTAAGATTACTTGTTTTATGATGGAACTTATAAGTAGTGAGTTGTCCTCAATTAAAATAACTGAGATTTTCTTATTAAGGGCGTGTCTGTAGAAAAGATGGCTACATCTAGATCAGGTTTGACTACATTATTATAATAGTTATCTATTGTTATGTGTGTGTGTGCATCATGTTCTACAGATTATTATGTACCTGCAAAGAGGCACTACCACTCTACAAATATAGTGGGTGATTACCTCTACATGTGGGGTGGTGATATAGATGGTCTCCCTAATGTACATGATAATGAAGACAAACGGAGGATGACCTCTGTTATTGAGTTATTTCACTTACCAACTGGTAGGTGGGAACAACGACCTACCAATGGAAAACCTCCACTGGGTGTCTGGGGCTATGCCTCAACTGTTATCAGTAACAGGATCTACTACTTTGGAGGGCATTGTAATCATGACCAGTGTCGTCATAATAGTCTCAACTCATTAATAACATATTCACTTACATGGAATGAACTGTTCCCAACTAATCCAAGTATGGGTCCAATGATGAAGTCAAGTTGTGGGATGATATCTCTTACATTCAATAAAGTGGATTATCTACTGGTAGTTGGTGGATTTGGTCCATGTCCCACCTCTCCACAACCTGGTGCTCAGTATATTAATAAGGGAATAATTAATGATAATGTTTGTACTAATGAGCACCACTACTATCAGTTATCCAATGGTAAGAAGATCAATATATCATGTTATCAATACATTATACATCAAGTACAATTTTAAAACTGTTTGTATTTCAGATCAATGGATAATACCAGAAATTACTGGAGAATGCCCACCTCCTTGTAATTACTTCACTCTTACATCACTACCTTATAACATAGCTCTGTTATTTGGTGGTCATACTCCTAATGGTCATGTTAACACTGTGTATATTGCACAATGTACAAAGACTGCAGTGGTGAGTACAATATGTACTAAGTTAAAGTATTTAGTTACTGTATAATATTGTGGAGTAATCAAGTTTAAAGTTTGAGAATGTTGAATGAACTAAATTTAGAGTATAGTGTCTTTATATTATTATTATGAACTGTTTTATTAATGAACAAGTGATTCACTGTTTGTTAATATTTCTTTAGTCAACTTAGAGGTTATAGTGATAACTGAAACATTCCTATAGTCAACTATAGTGGTACCATATTTCCTTGACTAAATGTCACTCTTGAATAGTAGCCTTCCTTTTTGTATATCAATGAAATTGATGATGACCTTGAATAAATGCTGTAATGTCTGCTTAACAAAATTGTCTATTACTAAATTGTTCTGTTTAAATGTGAACAACACAAAAAAGAAATTTCATTTTAAAAATCTTTTACACTGTAAAAACTACTATGCTATTTTAACAACTAATTTGTACTTTATATGGGTGGATTACCATGGAATCTAGAATTTATGTGAATTACTCATTATATAATTTGCGGATGTGTAAACATACAGCATATCAATAATTCTATAATGAGTAATTCACAAGAAATCTATATTCCATAGTAATCCAACCATGTAAAGTACAAATTAGTTGTTAAAATGACATATTAGTTTTTACAGGGTATGAGTCATTAAATAGCTGTAGTTTGATAAAGTCCTTAAACAATTGAGTTGACAAGGAGGTAATATTTACTTAAATTCCTGTCAAAGCTTGATCTATCATTTACTAACTGATATACAAAGTTTAAAGCTATTGTTTAACAGGAATGTTCATAATCACTTCTATCTCTAGAAACCTTAATGATACACAATTATATTTTAAATACTGTCCTTGATTAGACAATGTCCTCTAATAGTAAATTTCCCTGTTGTTGATGAATATTGAAATAGATGTCCCAGGTCTTATTGAAGGAAATATGGTAACTAAATTAAAATCCACATAAAGTATAAAATGAGCAATATTCTTAAACATTTCCCAGTATACAGTATTAATTACTGCTATGTTAATTGTATAATATGTTAACTTGAGTATTATCTACCCAGCACTGGGAGAAGATAAGTGAACCACTTCCCAAATCAGTGAATTGGCCTCAGAGTAGATGGCTTCATGCTACCACTATTATCAGTGACCTACAAATGATGGTGGTAGGTGGAATAGATGAATCATATAAGGCTATTGCTGACAGCTGGTTATTTAACATTGATACAAAGACATGGACAAAGGTTAGTTACTAGTTATCATGTGACCTAACTCTAACACAAAGTGAGTTAATGTCTATGATCTACAGTATGAGGGGATATAATAAAGGGTGACTATTTGAACTTTGACCTCTGAAAATAACCCTCATCTATAGAAAATTTATAATCAATAATAGTTATTGTTTTTTATGAGCTGGTTTTATAACTGTAGTCCTGACACTATAGTATGTTAAAATTTATGATAGTATAGTCTTTTGATATATCTGATTTGTTTATAGCTGTCATTTAGTTATTAAAAACTGTATATAAGTACTTATGTTCATGTTTTAAAGTCTTGTAACATGTCAACTCTACCAATTGATACAAGTTATAGTCTGTTACTAGAGTACATGTATCCACTGATGTTACATGTATAATGACTAGTTTTGTAGTAATATCATAACATCATTATTATAATGTCATATAGTACACTATATACCATCTTATAGCTCACTATACCAGAGTCAGTGACTATGAGAATGTGCCACTCCCTCTCAGTATGGAATGTGTCACCTACCACTGTATGGGTAGTACAATTTGGAGGAAGAACAAGTCTATTGAAGGGATTTGAACTCAATGATACTACAGTGTTAGAACTTAGTAAGTACTGTCTATTGATGATAGTAATTGTTATATAGTACACACACACATTATCAGTATTATCACAGTATGATATAGGAGTGTTGACACACTAACTGTTTGTATTACAAACTAGTCTCATAACTCAATACTATTGTAACATACTATATATCTCACTGTAGTATGTAATAATGACCAATGGTCTCTAGAAGATGTAATAACTAACCTGAGGTCAACTGAAGAATATCAACTTAAGCTACAACAGAAGAGACAAGAAACATCTGTACAACCTTTTGTGAGACATGGACAATCTTCGTCATGTCTTCAACCTTCTTCATCACGTCAAGAGTCACAGGAGAAAGATAGAGAAATGCAACAATTAACACAACAACTTGAACTTACCAACAAAGAGCTACGGGATAGTCAAGAGAGGGAAAGAGTACTACGCCAAGAATGTGATAATTTTCGTCAACAATTTCAGGACACAACCACTGCTCTTCAACAAAGACAACAAACTATATCCACTCTTGAACAACAAGTTCAACAGTTACAAGAACAGTCTTACTGGGTAGTGAGGAGAGAGGAGATTGAGATGAGTGAGGAGGTCCTTGGGAAAGGAGGTTGGGGAGAAGTCAAGGTGGCTAAATTTCGTGGCCTTAGAGTAGCTGCCAAATGTCTTCATGAAGTTATCCTGTCACCATATAACATATCAGTTTTTACAAGAGAAATGGTGATTGCTGCTCGAGTACGTCATCCTAATCTCCTTCAGTTCATAGGAGCCACTCGAGTGGGTACGCCTATCATCCTATCAGAATTAATGCCAACAAGCCTTCGAAAAGAAATTGAAAAATCTCCACTAACACGACCTCAAATTATCAGGATTGGCCAAGACATATCTGCTGCACTAAACTATCTTCATCTCTGGCAACCACACCCTATACTACATCGTGATGTTAGTAGTCCTAATGTCCTCCTTGAACCATCTGGTAGTGGAATGTGGAAGGCTAAACTGTCTGATTATGGCTCAGCTAATCTTGTTCAAAGTATCTCAGCTAATAGTGTAGCTCCTGGTAATCCTTTTTATTCTGCACCTGAAGCGCCGTTTCCAGATCAACATTCTCCAGCAATGGATGTCTTTAGTTTTGGTGTCTTACTTATGGAGATCATCCTATGTCAACCTCCTGCTTCTAAAACAGCTGACAAAATGACTCAATCAGAGACTATCCAGTGGCCAGCTATGAAACGTCTCGTTCAGAGGTGTATCTCTCGTAAGAGTCAAGTTCGTCCATCTATTTCTCAAGTACTTACTTACCTTGAACATATGTAGTTCATCCACTATACATGTAAGTAGTTCATTTAGTATAATCCTCCTATAATGTACTACGACTATTATATTATTTAGTAGTTTGTATATTACTGTTGTATTACTGTGTGACTAGAATTATTATTAGTATTGAGTATATTACCATATATGGACATTATGAATATAATTAATATTACTTGTGAATAATCTTTTGAGTGTGACCTTTTTCATTTATTAATTTTATATTAACAAGTTATTATTTATAATATAATAAGTTGATCTTTAAATGGTCCACCTCCTACTATGTCAAGATTTCATATGAATTGACTACATTTATAAAGATGTCGGTGAACTTGTTGTTGTAGTAGCTTCAAAAAGATGGTTAGTTGTTATAGAGTAAACTATTGATATTTGGACACCATGTATATTTGGACGTCTTCCCTCTTTAGTACAAAATAGGAGTAGTGAAACTGGTACATATAAATGTAGTTCATAGATAGGTTAAAGAATAGATGTGGAGATCCAAAAGTAGGAGGCGTGGCATTTATATTCGTGCTAAAACAAAGACTATGAAAGTCAACACAATTGAAAATTTGATGTTAAAGGTCACTCGGTCTCTATTATAAATTGTTCAGATGAGAATAAATTAGTTTTTACCATTATTTTAGTTAAATGAAATTCAGTTCTTTGAGCATCAAAATAATTATTTTCATGCACAAACACCAGTACCACCCATTACAGTAAGGACACTGTAACAACTTGTAAGCTCTTGAATTAGAACATAAATGACTCATGCAAGCTGTTTCTAGATAAAATGATACAATCTAATCATCATACTGGTAACTTGTTCTTACCTACCTGTAGTAATATCATTCGTCTCACAAATGGACTGGGCAGACACATTTTGTTTACCTATTTATAATAATTATAAATTAATCAATATACATTTATTTACCAGTAGTAGAACTGGTTCCAGAATCACTAATAGAGGCATGAGCTATGCTATATTCCCCTACTTACAGTAATTATAAATATAATTATTTTAAATAAAATTAATATACAAGGATTTTAGACAAATCGAACATTATCTTTACAATGTACAAACAATATCTATAACACCATTTAATAATATATTTAAGTTCATTACTAACATAGACCTTAAATTGTTGTAATAGCATTCATTTTTAAATTTATTTATTGGTAGTAGATCTGGCTCTAGTCTTTTTAACAGAGGGACAAGATACACTTTGTTTACCTTACAAAAAATATAAAAAATACATTGTAATTGAATGTATATTTATTTACTAGTAGTCAACAACAGAGGGATGAGATACACTTTGTTTACCTAAACTAATAATAAAAACATAATATAAAAAAGATATATTCATTTACCAGTAGCAGCTGTAGATTCACTAACAAAGGGACAAGATGATTTATGCATTGTATTGAAACCAGTATTTATTCATTTACGAGTAGTGGATCTGGTTCTAGTCTCTCTAACAGTGGGAAGAGATACACTTTGTTTACCTAAAAGTAAATACAATGCATTGTAAGCAAATATTATATTCATTTACCAGTAGTAAAACTGGCTCCAGAGTCACTAACCGAGAGACGAGATACACTTTGTTTACCTAAAAATAATTATTTATGCATTACATTGAAACCAGTATTTATTCATTTATGAGTAGTAGATCTGGTTCTAGTGTCTCTAACAGAGAGATCTGATACACTTTGTTTACCTAATATAATTATAAATACATCATTATATATATATATATATATATATATATATATATATTCATCTATCAGTAGCAGCTATATAGCACTAACAGAGGAACAGAGTTCATTTTGTTTACCTAAAAATAATTATGAATTTATTATTTTTAAAATTTATTATGCATTATAAACAAATATTATTTATCTACCTGTAACAGATCTGGCTCCAGTCTCTCTAACAGAGGGGCAAGATACACTTTATTTATCTAATATACTTTTAAATACATCATAAAAATATGTGTTTCTTTACCAGTAGTAGATCTGGCTCTAGTCTTTCTAACAATAGGCAACATAACTTTGTTTACCTAAAAATAATATCAATGCATTGTAAAAAGTATTTATTTATTTACCAGTAATAGAGCTGGCTCCAGAGTCACTAACGTTAACAGAGAGATTAGAGTTCTTTTACCTAGAAATAAGTGCCTATAGTAAATGCTTACTTATATAAAGTGTATTAATTGATTATGTGTTCATTATATTATTTAATTGGAATTACTTTTTGATCTTTCTCTTGCAAGTCTTTTAAGTTCAACTTCTTTTTTCTTCCTATTTCTTTCTTCTAGAGCACATTTTTTTCTTTTCCTTTTCTTCAAAGCTTCCTTTTTCTTCCTCTCTTTTTTTTTCAAGCATTTTACGATTTTCATCACTTGTCACTTTGCTTCTTTTAAAAACTAAAAGAAATCTTTATTGTTTTAACACAGACAACAGTAGTGAATAAATCAAGATCATCATAAAAACACACTATCTGATGTAGAGATCATTTAATTTATAACTTAGAAAAAAACAGATTGACTTACCATAACAAATTGTGATAAAAAGTCGGAATAATTGCAGTTCTAATCTGTGGTCATAGCAAAAGATCCAATTCAGACTCTTCACGATGACAAAAAAACCGTAGAAGTAGTTGAATAGTTGTGAAATCAATTGATTTCGTACTGCAAGTAGAAAAAGACAACTCTAAACACACGCCTGAGCCAACCCTACCTTGACGCTTTCACTTAGCATGTGACAACACGTGTTTAAATACGACGAATATACATGCCACGCCACCTACTTTTGGATCATGGAACACTGCGAAAGCCACTAATAAATTCAAACGTTCTGTAACAGAATCTGTAGAGGTTTAGTAGGACATTTGTTTACTATTAGTTGCCAACAGTTTTGTTTCACCTTCAACGAAAAGAACCAAATGTACGGCAATAGAATTTTTTATCCGCACTTAGACGTGTCCGACATTCTTCGTTTTCTGATCGTTGTGGTTAAGAGCAAAGTTGAAAAAGGCAGCTCTCCACATCTAGTGTTTTACCTATCTATGAGCTACATCTATATGTACCAGTTTCACTATTTCTATATTCTACTAAAGAGGGAAGACGTCCGAATATACATGGTGTCCGAATATCAATAGTTTACTCTATATATTGTAGAATATCTCTTATCTGGTCACTGGTTGGTCTAGTTTGACAAGCTAGGGACACCTTCCTTTTATAGGATACAGTACATATTACAACCTTTGATATTAGACACTGTCCTTAGTATAGAGGTGTCCTTAATATAGAGATTGTATAATACACTAAAGTATTAGTATGGGACTAGAACAAGTGTCCTAAATATAGAGGGTGTCCTTACTGGGAGGTTCCACATTATTACATGATATGTTTCATTTTTAGTCAAGCTACCAACTGTTACTATTGAAGCAGAAGGTCCAGTGGTTTCCATGGCAACACATACTCCACTACATTGTGGTTCACTACCTGTATCAATCTTGTTTGCCATTCATGATAAGTGGTTGTGGTTACATTAGTAACTATGATGTAATATTGTCCTCTAGATGGTCTAGTCTCCTTGATCCTACAGGAGGTGAGATGTCACTATGTTCTGGTTTAGTGAGTATTGTAGTCACTGACAAGAATATGTTAGCTGGAGTGTATAAACTAGGTAAACCACACCCATTACCACACCCTTTGTATTGCGATACTGAAACCTTTTAAAGATTCTATTCTCTAACTGGTAAATTTACCAGTACAATAGTCATGATTATGTAATATTATGTAGACTATTATACAAAGATTGAAAAGATTGGAGAAGGGACTTATGGTATCATTTACAAGGTAAGTCTTCAGTCACACTATATCTCTTACTTGTTATAAAGGCTAGTTATAAAATCACTGGTAAATTTGTGGCCTTGAAGAAAATACATCTTGAGAGTGAGGAAGAAGGTGTGTCCAGTATAGCTATTAGAGAGATTTCAATATTGAAGGAAGTTCAACATCCTAATGTTGTGACGTAAGTGAGTGTGTGTGTGTGTGAGTATTGTGAAGTAGCAAAATGACATTTATACATTGATAGAATGGTTCAAAATAATCTCAACTCTCTATCTTTCTCTCTCTCTCTCATAAAGACTTGAGGAAATAATCCATCAAGATTCTAAGTTCTATCTTATTGAATTCATGAGTATTCAAGAGTACGGACATAGTCACATTGTAATATATTCATTGTTGTAGAAACATTGTTGCATAATTTACAGGTCCATTCACAATTCCTATCATTTACTATATCAAAAACATGTAAAATAATTCATTATATTGTATATTTTGATATATCTCTCTGTAGTAATTCATACCAGACATGATCAGTGAAATAATACTTCACATCATTAATGGTATTGTCATTGATTTCATCTGGTAATGATTTTAAAGGCTATTTGTTGTAATTATAGTTTGTCCAAATTGAAAAGAGCCACCCAGATATGTAAATAAGTTTGCCATTTTATGTGCTATCCACATGGAACTTGTACCAATCAATTCAGCTTGCAAATGTGCATTTTATATATAAAATTTGGCTCTATAGTGCTACAAGAAAGTAGTAAACTATAAAACTCCATATATTTTCAATACCTTCAATATACTTCAAATTTTGCACCTTTGAGGATTTAATGAATAACATATTTATTTTTGAGAAGTCATCTGTGTGTCACATGGCAATTCAAAATTAGATGTGGAAGGCTGACCTCTCTCTGACTGTGAAAGAGGTTATCCTCTTTTAAAACAACAAGCAACTTGTCAAGTGTCACATGTTCTATGAATAGTCAGTATCTCCCAATGTTCTGTCTTTACAGACAACATTGTCTCTAGTTTCTATATGTACTAGATGTATACATATAGTAACATGTAGAGTAACATGTAACATGTACATGTGTAAGTATTAGTGTTGTTTTAGTTGTATGATATTGTTTTAGTTGTAGTTTTAGTTAGTTAGTTCTTTTTCATAATAAGTTTAATTAGTTTTAATTAGTTTAGTACTTATATCATTTAGTTTTAATTACTTTAGTACTATATCATTTAGTTTTAATTAGTTTAGTACTTATATCATTTAGTTTTAATTAGTTAATTAAAAGTCTAAACTGTTTTAGTTAATTTTAGTTTTGGAGGAATATTTTTAGTTTTAGTTGTTGTTATTTTATTATTATTTTATTATTATTCTAAAAATATATCACAATCCATATATAAAGTACAGAGTAAATGATAGATTGTTATTTGATTTTCCTTTAGTGATACATTCTCCTTTATAGCTTTTCTCCATGTTCTATGGACTCACCATACACAGATTACTTTATGAGTATCCCTGCCTCCAAACACACCTTGCTAATCTTTTAAATTTTGCTCTACATCATCAGATATAAACTAACAAAGTACAATATTGCCACATCTATCCTTCATTGCTCTTAAAAACATTATTTTAACGAAACATCTTCTCAATCTGTTAATATATTGTCTTCATTTTTAAAATTATATTCTCAATATCAAGATTGAATACATCTAATAAACCAGTCAAATTTGTTAAACCAGTTAAAAATTATTATCTGATAAAAGTTATACTAATAATATTTTAGAAAATTTGTTTGTTAGTTTTATCTTTGTAATACCAATTGGATATTTTGTATATACTATACAACTTAACCAAATTTTTAGAATGTTCTCCATCATAGACTGACCAGTTTTACCAACATTCTTTCCCAATATTTATAAAAATATAAATATTTTTACAAAAAAACATGTTGTGTTGCCCAAACGATTCCCCCTCACTCACCTGCTGAGGCTTCCACTTAGGCTCCAGGATTCCCTGCTATTGCTAGCTAGGACCGCCACAGTGGCCTGGTAACCCTCGTCCGAAGACGAGGTAATCCTGGCTGAAGCGTCGACCTCACTTCAAACCAGCCGTACGGGATTCGAGCTCTGCCGGATGTCTAAGCAGTTATTGTAAGTTGAAACCGGGCCCACAATACACCAGCTCCAAGGTTGTTTGGTTTTTTTATATATACTACAGATTTTTCTTCATGCTCTTGTGGGGCGCCACTATAATCCCTATGAACTCCTTAACAATTGCTATGAATATGATTACCAACATTGGTGACCAAAAGCTTGTTTAAATAATTAAAACTAAGGGTGAAGAATAAAATTAGTTTTATTTAAACAAATTAGAACAACACTACTAACTGTATATATATTTTTATTTTTATTTTTAAAAGCAATAAATAAATAAATTAATAAATAAATAAACAATAGAAGTCAAGTTAATATCTTAATTATAAAGTTCCAAGAAAGGAAGGTATGTAGATCTGCACCATCCTCCATATCTATACCACTCCTCCATTTCACTCTAGAACCTTTTAAACACAAGTCTGTTGTAAAAATCAACATGAAAGATTGTCTAGCTTGTGTCCAACCCCATTACCTCACTATATGATTTATTCCACTTAAAGGACAATATCTCTCAGCTATTCTTTTCAGGATGACATTTGCTTCGAGCCTAAACCAGCATCCACAGAAGTAATAAATGGATGAAAGACGCATGATGTACTTCTACTGCCTCAGAATATTTTCTATTCCTGTTCTGCTTTTTGTTGATGGAGTTTTATGATGTTTTTGAATTGAGAAGAATGGTTTTGTGGAGATAGTGCTTTGTTTGCTGGTTCATTTGATATCCTGTTAAATCTAGATGATATTTCTATTATTGACTTCAACAAGATTTAATACTGCTCTTATATTCTTTCTTATTTTTTGCAGGATATCTTCATCTGTACATTGATCTAATAAGGTATATAGATGATCCATATCTCTCTGTATATCTTCTTTTATATGGCGGCTATTGTAGTGTATTCACCTAAGACTTTTACTTCACGGAATATTTCCTCATTCCAAACATTGAGTGACTTCATAGAGACATTTAATGGTTCTACTGGAATATGATTCAGGTGAGAGTTTATATACTTAATAACAAGGTCAATATGTTTACATATTGTTACATTGAAAAGAGAGTTGGGACATGTACATGTATACTCATGTATACAATCATTGCATTCCTTGTAATGTATGTGGCAATTTTGACAAATTGTTGATTCTTGATGGTGTAGTGGTTTTCAGGTTTTAATGTAGAGGGCCATTCATTACATTGAGTTTCTGTTACAGCTTGTATTGAATGTATTATGCTATGTAATATATACATATCTGTTGTCAATGATACCTATTTGATAAGATGTCTTCTCCTTTCTAATTTATCAGCAGCTTCTTTATGAGCAGAATTGGCTGTTGAAAGACAAATGGTTGAACAAACAAGACAACAACTTGCAGTAGCTAGGACAGCTCAAAGAAGTAATCATCTCCCACGTCCAGTGGCTGTGACTTTACCAGTAACTAGTAAAGGCTCTGACATCGCTAGTATCAGTGAAATTGAGTATCCACACTTACCAAAGAAGTCCTCAAAGTAACATATCTTTTCTAAATAATTTGGTTTATTCTTTCTTATTTCTTATAGTCCTCTCAGCACATATATACATATATAATACACTCATGAACTGGTGAAATGGTTCATTGTATTAATTTGAAAATATTTAATATTTAATATCATTTGTCCATATAGGTAGCAGATGTGCTTCAGTATTAAAGACCTAATGATAGTACAGTATCATCATCACAGAACAAGAGAAACAAATATTACAGAGATTTCGATATTGAAGGAAGTTCAACATCCTAATGTTGTGACATAAATGAGAGTGTGTGTGTGTATGTATTTTGAAGTAAGCAAAACGTCCTGATAGAATGCTTTGAAATAATCTCTCTTTCTCTCTCTCTCTCTCTCTCTCATATAGACTTAAGGAAATAATAAATAATCCATCAAGATTCTAAGTTCTATCTTGTTTTTGAATTCATGAGTATGGACTTAAAGAAATATCTTGATACTATTCCAGCTGGACAGTATATTGATCCAGTATTACTAAAGGTAGTAATGGATACATGATTTGATAGATGGATACATGGATTGACAAATGGACACATGGATGAATAAATAAATGGATTAATAGGTAAACATATAACTGAATGGATGGATGTATGGATCAATGGATGGACATACAGATACCAATCTACAATGAACATACATTATAGTAGTCATATACATTGTAGATGTTCTATTATTAATATTATTATTTACTTCATTATTTCTTATATTTATAGAGTTATACTTACCAGATCCTCAAAGGTACAGTTTTCTATAATTGTCGACGTATTATTCATCGTGACTTAAAACCACAAAACCTGTTAATTAAAGCCAAAGGTGCTATTAAACTGGCCGATTTTGGACTTGGATGAGCCTTTGGCATACCAGTCTGTGCATACATCCATGATGTATCACACTCTCTCTCTCTCTCTCTCACAGACCCCTTTTTAAATTACACAGGTAGTAACACTGTGGTACAGGGCCCCTGAAGTCTTACTTGGTTCAACATGATATTCTTGTCCCATTGATGTGTGGAGTATAGCTTGTATATTTGATGAAATGTCTAATAAACAACCTTTCTTTCCGAGAAACTCTGAAATTGATCAACTCATCCAAATTTTCAGGTTTAACAAACAGGTTTTATAAACTGGTTTAACTAGTTCCATTATAGGATTGTGGGCACACCTAATGATACAACATGACCTATTATAACATAACTGTCAAACTTTAAACCAAATTTCCCTAAATGGATTGGTAAGACAATAAAACAAGTTTGACCTTAACTTGATAAAGCAGGCTGTGACCTATTAATGGGAAGTTATTGTTGAGTGATCCTTTTAATTCTAGTTGTATTTAATATCAGGAAATGTTGGTTTATAATCCTGAGAAGAGAATGTCAGCAAAGACTGCTATACGACATCCTTATTTCAGTGATTTAGACAAGTCAGGTCTACCTGATACAGTGCAGTCTTAAGATGTTATACAGTACTATTTTATGTCTCATTAACTGTATACTGTATTAACACACACTAATACATGTGAATGGAATAAGTTCTAATAAATAAAATGACTTGTATATTCTAAGATTACTTGTTTTATGATGGAACTTGTAAGTAGTGAGTTGTCCTCAATTAAAATAACTGAGAGGTTCTTATTAAGGGCGTGTCTGTAGAAAAGATGGCTACATCTAGATCAGGTTTGACTACATTATTATAATAGTTATGATGTTATGTGTGTGTGTGTGTCATGTTCTACAGATTATTATGTACCTACAAAGAGGTCTCATCACTCCACACATATAGTGGGTGACTACCTCTACATGTGGGGTGGTTATAATATAGATGGTCTCCCTTATGTACATGATAATGAAGTCAAACGGAGCATAACCTCTGTTATTGAGTTATTTCACTTACCAACTGGTAGGTGGGAACAACGACCTACCAATGGAAAACCTCCACTGGATGTCTCTAGTTATGCCTCAACTGTTATCAGTAACAGGATCTACTACTTTGGAGGCTATTGTAATCATGTTGGGTGTCATCATAATAGTCTCAACTCATTAATAACAGATTCACTTACATGGAATGAACTGTTCCCAACTAATCCAAGTATGGGTCCAATGATGAAGTCAGACTGTGGGATGATATCTCTTACATTCAATAAAGTGGATTATCTACTGGTAGTTGGTGGATATGGTCCACGTCCCACCTCTCCACAACCTGGTGCTCAGTATAGTAATGTTTATGGTGATATTGTTGGTACTAATGAGCACCACTACTATCAGTTATCCAGTGGTAAGAAGATCAATATATCATGTTATCAATACATTATACATCAAGTACAATTTTATAACTGTTTGTATTTCAGGTCAGTGGATAATACCAGAAATTAGTGGAGAATGTCCACCTCCTTGTTATTGCTTCACTCTTACATCACTACCAAACAACAGAGCCCTGTTATTTGGTGCTAATACTCCTAATGGTCCTGTTAACACTGTGTATTTTGCACAGTGTACAAAGATTGCAGTGGTGAGTACAACATGTACTAAGTTAAAGTATTTAGTTACTGTATAATATTGTGGAGTAATCAAGTTTAAAGTTTGAGAATGTTGAATGAACTAAATTTAGAGTATAGTGTCTTTATATTATTATTAGGAACTGTTTTATTAATGAACAAGTGATTCACTGTTTATTAATATTTCTTTAGTCAACTTAGAGGTTATAGTGATAACTGAAACATTCCTATAGTCAACTATAGTGATACCATATTTCCTTGACTAAATGTCACTCTTGAATAGTAGCCTCCCTTTTTGTGTATCAATGAAATTTATGATGATCTTGAATAAATGCTGCAATGTTTGCTTAACAAAATTGTTTATTACTAAATTGTTCTGTCTAAAAGTGAACAACACAAAAAAGAAATTTTATTTTATAAAAATCTTTTATCAGTCATTAAATAGCTGTAGTTTGATAAAGTCCTTAAACAATTGAGTTGACAAGGAGGTAATATTTACTTAAAACTCCTGTCAAAGCTTGATCTATCATTTACTAACTGATATACAAAGTTTAAAGCTATTGTTTATCAGGAATGTTCATAATCACTTCTAACTCTAGAAACTTTAATGATTGACAATTATACTTTAAATACTGTCCTTGATTAGACAATGTCCTGAAATAGTAAATTTCCTTGTTGTTGATGAATATTGAAATAGATGTCCCAGGTCTTATTGAAGGAAATATGGTAACTAAATTAAAATCCACATGAAGTATAAAATGAGCAATATTCCTAAACATTTCTCAGTATACAGTATTAATTACTGCTATGTTAATTGTATAATATGTTAACTTGAGTATTATCTACCCAGCACTGGGAGAAGATAAGTGAACCACTTCCCAAATCAGTGAATTGGCCTCAGAGGAGATCTAGTCATGCTACTACTATTATCAGTGACCTACATGTAATGATGGTGGGTGGAATGGACAAATCATATAAGACTATTGCTGACAGCTGGTTATTTAACATTGATACAAAGACATGGACAAAGGTTAGTTACTAGTTATCATGTGACCTAACTCTAACACAAAGTGAGTTAATGTCTATGATCTACAGTATGAGGGACATAATAAAGTGTGACTATTTGAACTTTGCACTGTAAAAATTGATTTGTTGATTTAACTAATATATTGTTATACAGGTTGCATGTAGCAAAGTTAGTATGATGTAAAAGTGATTTTAACACTGTTTTTATTACTAATGTACTACAGCTGTATAAACAGAAGTACAATAGTGATAAAAACAGTGTTATGTCTACTTTCACATCATATTAAGTTTACTATATGTAACCTGTATAACAATATATTGGTTAAATCAACAAATCAATTTTTACAGTGTGACCTCTGAAAACAACCCTTATCTATAGAAAATTTATAATTAATAATAGTTATTGTTTTTTATGAGCTGGTTTTATAACTGTAGTCCTGACACTATAGTATGTTAACATTTATGATAGTATAGTCTTTTGATATATCTGATTTGTTTCTAGTTGTAATTCAGTTATTAAAGACTGTACGTAAGTACTTAAGTTCATGTTTTAAAGTCTTGTAACATGTCAACTCTACCAGTTGATACAAAGTTATAGTCTGTTACTAGAGTACATGTATCCACTGATGTTACATGTATAATGAGTAGTTTTGTAGTAATATCATAACATCATTATTATAATGTCATATAGTACACTATATTCCATCTTATAGCTCTTTATACCAGAGTCAGTGACTATAAGATATGGCCAATCCCTCTCAGTATGGAATGTGTCACCTACACCTGTATGGGTAATACAATTTGGTGGAAGAACAAATCTACGGAAGAGATCTGAACTCAATAATACTACAGTGCTAGAACTTAGTAAGTACTGTCTATTGATGATAGTATTTGTTATATAGTACACACACACATATTATCAGTATTATCATAGTATGATATAGGAGTGTTGACACACTAACTGTTTGTATTACAAACTAGTCTCATAACTCAATACTATTGTAACATACTATATCTCTCACTGTAGTATGTAATAATGACCGATGGTTTCTAGGAGATGTAATAACTAACCTGAGGTCAACTGAAGAATATCAACTTAAGCTACAACAGAAGAGACAAGAAACATCTGTACAACCTTTTGTGAGACATGCACAACCTCAACTTACTGTCCAATTTTCTACATGTCTTCAACCTTCTTCTTCATCACGTCAAGAGTCACAAGAGAAAGATAGAGAAATCCAACAATTAACACAACAACTTGAAGTTACCAGCAAAGAGCTACAAGATACCAAACAAGAGAAGATAGATTTGAGAAGAGCTCTTCAAGAGGACCTTCAAACAAAAGAAAGACAACTAAATCAACTACATCGAGAACTTCAAGAGAAACAACAAACTCAAGCTACACTTCAACAACAGCTACAGGATAGTCAAGAGAGGGAAAGAGTACTACGTGATGACCATCGCCGAGAACATGAAGATCTTCATCGACAACTCCAAGAGCTAACCACTGCTCTTCAACAAACACATCAAGCTAATGTCACTCTTCAACAACAAGTTCAACAGTTACAAGAACAGTCTCACTGGGTAGTGAGGAGAGAGGAGATTGAGATGAGTGAGGAGGTCCTTGGGAAAGGAGGTTGGGGAGAAGTCAAGGTGGCTAAATTTCGTGGCCTTAGAGTAGCTGCCAAATGTCTTCATGAAGTTATCCTGTCACCATATAACATATCAGTTTTTACAAGAGAAATGGAGATTGCTGCTCGAGTACGTCATCCTAATCTCCTTCAGTTCATAGGAGCCACTCGAGTGGGTACTCCTATCATCCTATCTGAATTAATGCCAACAAGCCTTCGAAAAGAAATTGAGAAATCTCCACTAACACGACCTCAAATTATCAGGATTGCCCAAGATATATCTGCTGCACTAAACTATCTTCATCTCTGGCAACCACACCCTATACTACATCGTGATGTTAGTAGTCCTAATGTCCTCCTTGAACCATCTGGTAGTGGAATTTGGAAGGCTAAACTGTCTGATTATGGCTCAGCTAATCTTGTTCAAAGCATCTCGGCTAATAGTGTAGCTCCTGGTAATCCTTTTTACTCTGCACCTGAAGCACCATTTCCAGATCAACATTCTCCAGCAATGGATGTCTTTAGTTTTGGTGTCCTACTAATGGAGATCATCCTACGTCAACCTCCTGCTTCTAAAACAGCTGACAAAATGACTCAATCAGAGACTATCCAATGGCCAGCTATGAAACATCTCGTTCAGAGGTGTATCTCTCGTGAGAGTCAAGTTCGTCCATCTATTTCTCAAGTACTTACTTACCTTGAACATATGTAGTTCATCCACTATATATGTAAGTAGTTCATTTAGTATAATCCTCCTATAATGTACTATGACTATTATATTATTTAGTAGTTTGTATATTACTGTTGTATTACTGTGTGACTTATTATTAGTATTGAGTGTATTACCATATATGGACATTATGAACATAATTAGTATTACTTATGAATAATCTTTTGAGTGTGACCTTTTTCATTTATTAATTTTATATTAACAAGTTATTATTTATAATATAATAAGTTGATCTTTAAAATGGTCCACCTCCTACTATGTCAAGATTTCATATGAATTGACTACATTTATAAAGATGTCTGTGAACTTGTTGTTGTAGTAGCTTCAAAAGATGGTTAGTTTTTATATATATTGTAGAATATCTCTTATCTGGAGACTGGTTGGTCTAGTTTGACTAGCTAGGGACACCTTCCTTTCAGTACATATTGCAACTTTTGATATTAGACACTGTCCTTAGTATAGAAGTGTCCTCAATATAGAGATTGTATAATACACTAAAGTATTAGTATGGGACTGGAACAAGTGTCCTAAATATAGAGGGTGTCCTTACTGGGAGGTTCCACATTATTACATGATGTTTCATTTTTATATAGTCAAACTACAAACTGTTACTATTCAGTCAGAAGGTCCATTGGTTTCCATGGCAACATACACTCCACTACACTACATTGTGGTTCGCTACACATCTATGATATCTAATCTTCACTATCAACAATGGGACACAACATAATGTAGTAGTAAGTGCTGTTTTCCACACAAAATCAAAAGTTAACAGATTAACTGTCATCTAATAAGTGATATTTTTATGTTGATATATCTTAACCAAATAATCTTTGAGAAGAACAAGTGATAAAATGTAAATGATATTGTTGACTATTCCAGCCAGTATCATAAGTCCATACCAAGTTCTAATGACTAATACAATTATTAACTATTCAATCAATATCAGAGCAGTAAATGTGATAACAACAACTTGAATTTACTGAGACTCAAATAGCCAAACCAAACAACATATAATAATACCACCTACACAAATGATTGTATTACTGGTATCATAAAATATGATATACCTGATAGACAATGATTAGTATTCATAAAAAGAAAGTTTTAATGACAAGGAGCAACCCTATCATTTGTGATTTAAGAAATGAAGTAATTTAATGGATACCTTCATTAAACTATTAATTTACATTTAAATAAATTGAAACATTTAAATAATCTATATACTGTTATAAATAGTAGAAATGATCAAATGTGATCCATACAAAGAGTGGTATCATATTATTTATATGTCAATGTACCACATATACTGTGTAACAATAAGACTATATGTTAGTATTGTAATAGTTACATCACTTAAGTTTTGTTCTACCTGTTGTTTTTGAAAAGTTAGTGTGGACTTTATATTTTTAGTTATTGTACTGTATTAAATGTGTACTACTATTGTATGACAATATGTATTCAGAATATCTTAAATTAAAATAAGTTTGTATTATTCAATAAGATCATTATTACTAATTGTTGTGTTTTTGTCTAACATAAATAACTTACAATAGTTTATCTACTTTAATTATTAGTCTCAGTAATAGAAAGGTATTTGATACATTTTGTCTTAAGATTAAAATTATCTTGAGAAATCTCATCTTAAGACAAATTTTCAGTGGACAAAAATTACTATGAGATAACTATAATACATAGTAAATATATCAGGTCATGCTACAGGGTTAACTTGTCCACCTCGCCATCTTGGTACAAGCTTTTGACTTTCTTCATCATCTTCATTATCTTGTTCAACCTCTTCACTCTAAATGAGAGGAGACCTCTATCATTTAGTACATCAATTACATTTCATTACTAACTGGTTTCTCCAGAACATAATCACCTAATTGTTGTACTCCAAAATCAAATGAGTTTTTCCCTGCTCCATGAGGCTAATATATCACAATATACTTAATATAAATCACAATAGTATGTGTACCTGATCTCCAAGGAAATTTCCTTTATATTTATAGCCGGGAAAAATGAGTTCTCCTGTTCCCTCACGTCGTCCATTGACCCACTGTCCTACATACTGTATTGAGATAAAGTTTATCACATATGTCAATAATATTACCTGAGCTCCAGTTTGTTTGTATGTATATGTACCAGTACCATGACGTAGGTTAGTGTCCCATTCTCCCTCATATGTGTCTCCATTAACATAAGTGTATTTACCAATACCTTGACGAACATCATTATACCATTGACCTATCAATAATACATTATTGTTGTCATTTTATTGTTGTATCATCATTACCTTCATATAGAGATCCATCTGGATAATAAAATGTACCTTCTCCATGTTTTAAATTGTTTTCATATTGTCCATCATAGCGAGCACCAGATTTAAACTTGTACAAACCCTAAATGCTCTCTATGAAGATAAATTTAAACAAATATCACATACTTGTCCATTTCTCTTGCCATCAACATATTGACCTTTGTAAGTGTCTCCATTTGGAAGGACTGCTAACCCTTGTCCATGACGTTCACCAGCTTCATTTCTCTCTCCTTCATAAGTCTACAAAGAGAACGTCAGTACTAGTATAGTATATTCTACTGTTGACTTACTCCTAAATTAGGTCCCTGATCTTCTCCTTCTTCAGATTCAACGTCAGACATGATTACTATTACTTACAGTTGTTTGTTAAACGTGGTTACTATGGTAACATTGACCGCCATGTTATAAATCAAATTTAATTTTATTCATAGTCATTATAAATAATTATTCATAGGATGTAACAATGAGTGAAGTAGTTTTATTAAGAGCTAAGAAGGAACCTCATGATAATTATGAACAGGTAATACTACTCTCAAATGATAATCTATATTGTCTTTACAGGTTCTCAGTCAAGTTGGTTACAATCTACAATATATACCAGTATTAGAATTTAAGTTTATATCACAATATGATTTGGAGGTGTGTCTAAAACAGTCTCATCAATTTGGTGGTACAGTTATTAGTTATATATTCTAATATTATTTTTAATACAGGATTAGTATTTACCAGTCAAACATCAGTACAGTCTATAGTAGCACAAGTTAATAATATAGGTACATTTAATATTGTCATCAGTGGTAGCCATTATAATGTCATTAGAAATATTTAAAGAAAGTTGGTCTCATTTACCAGTATTTGTAGTAGGACAAGCTACTGAAGAATGTGGTCAGTATTATTAGTACAATAGTTTCTAATAGTTTGTATTATTTTAGTAAGGACACAACTTGGATTAGATAGAGTGTTAGGATCATCTGGTAATGTTGAATTATTGAGTGATGTCATTATTAAATGTGAGTTCATTTCTATATACACTATATTAGTTGTTATTGTAGCTAGATCTCTTAATGATAAACCACTCTTATTTCCTTGTGGTAATTTACATAAAGAAACATTACCTCAACAACTACATGAAGCTGGTATTGGATTACATTCTCTAACATGTTATGAAACATGTCCTCACTCACAACTTGATACAAATATTAGAACACTGGTTAGTATCTATCTATCTATCTTTTATCTCTTTATCTAGAACTGGAAGGATGGGACAAATGTTGTGTTTTTCAGTCCATCTGGTGTTCAATTTGCTTTTCCCATAATCCAGTCAACAGTACACGATATACACTCACTAAATGTCAGTATATTATATAGTACATTATATTATTGATGTTAGTATTATAGTATTGTGCTATTGGACCCAGTACTGCTGAGGCTCTCTCTGCTGTAGGTATATCACCAGTGGTAGCTAAGAAACCGACTCCACAAGAAGTACTAGCAATACTACAAACTATTAAACAATAAATTCATTTTTAATTCCACATAATTCATTAATGATTGAAGTATTAATCAATACATTTACTTAATGTAATACGTGGTATAATGTTCATTGACTGAAGCTCTTGAAATAACAGTTTACAAGCATAGGGTATCTTGAGAGATGATATATGACCAGATGATTGACAATAATGACACCTACATTATTATAATAATAATATATTAACTATATTATAATATAATAGAGAACTTACCATCCTGAGTAGCCTAGTAGACCACATTGACCACAGACATCAACTTCAAATATATCACTAGAAATCATGAGACGTTCTAATAGTAACAGACTAGCTCCATATCCAATAAGACAATCTCTTTCCATCTCACCGAGACGTAGGCCACCATCACGAGAACGACCTTCAGTAGGTTGACGAGTAAGAACTGCACGAGGACCACGTGATCGAGCATGCATTTTATCTAATACCATATGTTTGAGTTTTTGATAATAGACAGGACCAAAGTAGATGTAAGCTTGTAATGGTTCACCAGTTATACCAGATGTGACATAATCCTTACCAGCATAGTTAAATCCATTACGTATTAAATCAGCGCTGACATCAGCAACTTTATCACCACCAAATGCTGTTCCATAATGAAATTGTCCATCTAACACTCCAGCTTTACCTGCTAACAACTCAATGAGTTTACCAACAGTCATACGAGATGGAAAACCATGAGGATTCATAATAATATCAGGACAGATTCCTAAATCAGAAAATGGCATATCTTCCTGTTGTACAATAAGACCGCATACTCCTTTCTGTCCGTGACGGCTACTAAACTTATCACCAATTTCAGGACGTCTTGTGTCACGTAAAAGAATCTTGATCAAATAAGATTCCTCAGAATTAGAAGTTACTAACACTTTCTCAGCATACACATCTGTAGGACCTTTGTAGTTGACAGGAGATTCTTTATAACCATCCTGTCTTCCCATTGTACCAGGAGTCTGTTGCTGGAGGGGCTGTGTTACAAGTGGTATTGACTTGTTAACCAATGTCTGTCGATTACAGACCTTCTCTCCAGGGGACACGATACCATCTTGATCTAGTGGTTCATGTTTCCATATAGGTTTACCACTATGAGCATCACGACTTGGTCCCATAATACGATCAAAACTTTGATTAGCATAACGTTTTAATGAGCAGACTTGTTTACGATATACTAGACAACGACCAAACCCTCGATCAAGTGAAGCTTTATTGAGAATGAGAGCGTCTTCAATATCATAACCAGAATAACTCATAACAGCTACAGTAGCATTTTGTCCAGCAGGTAACTTATCAAACTGAATTAAATCAATAGTTTTTGACTTGACTAGAGGAGCTTGTGGATAGACCAGTAAATAGAGTAAAGTGTCAATACGATTTTGTTGGTTATAAGCTATAGTTCCCATTGCCTGTTTCCCCATAGCACACTGGTAAGTGTTACGAGGTGACTGGTTATGATGAGGATAAGGAATGAGACCAGCACACACACCAAGTAATGTAAATGGTTCTATTTCAAGATGTGTAGTGGATTCTGTGATATTTGACTCATAAAGAGCTATAGAGGAGTCATTCTCTTCATTAACATCTAGATACTCCACTAACCCTCGCTGTAAAAAGTCTTCAAATTCCATTCCTTTTGATAGCATATCAATATGATCTGAAGTGACCCTGGGTTGACCTTTCTCCACGATAATATAAGGTCTACAGACACGCCCACTATCACATGATATATTAACACAATGATGATGATGATCAGGATATATTGATACAAATTCACTCAGTCTACGACATCTTCGAAGGAGACGAAACTTGTGAATGAGTCCTCTGTAATCTTGAACTACTCCCAGGATGTTACCATTCAATAACACCAGATATACTGATGTACTAGATACCTCTTCACCAGACAAGTAGCGAATATCTTCAACTCCCAAATTAAAAGCAAGTCTCTTAATAGGAGCCTCATCTTGGTCAGTTGTAACATGAGTCATTAAAGCTAAGTTTTTAACAAGACCACAAGCCTCACCCTCAGGTGTATCAGATGGACATAACATACCCCATTGAGAGGGTTGAAGAGAGCGTGGACCACTCACTTTACGAGTCTTCTCAAATTGACTGGTAATTCTGGTCATGTGACCTAGGGCAGATATAAACGAGAGACGAGAGAGAACTTGAGTAACACCGGCACGTTCCATTTTGAATCTCTTCAGTGTCCAATTACCAGTGGAGATAGCGTTATCTAGACCATGAGTAATCTGGTCTTGTCTCATGTGACGTACTACATCAAACTGTTGAGCTCTTTGTTTAGGAATTGTTTGGTCAGCAATTCTCTGGAGCTCAGAGTTGAATTTTTTAAAGAGATCTTCAAAAAGTAAAGATAATAACTGACCAGCTAATTCAAGTCTTTTGTTGCCATAGTAATCTCGATCATCAACTTGATTCTCACGTTGTGCTATTATAACACGACGTACCATTAGAGCTAAGAAGACAGACTTCATACGATAATCACCTCCTTCAACTGGTATATGTGCTAAGACAAGATTTGATAACACCTCTTGAGCTTCATCAACTTTAGTCTTACGTCTTCCCCATGTACTTCTACGAGTCTTTGTTCCTATAAACTCCAGGGCTTGTTTTCGTGTGAATATTTGAAGACTGGCGCATTCTTCAAGAGAGGGTGCAAATGTTGACAGTATATGTTCCTCACAACCTACTGTCTGTACTATCTCTTGGTCACTAAGTACTCCCATAGCTTTAAATACAGATACTATTGGAATATCATCAGTAAATGAATTATGTTTCAAGTAAAAGCGACCTGATTTAACAATGAGATTTGTTCGACTTTTACGCTCATGAGTGGAACTAGTAACAGAACATCCAATGTTACCCTTCCTGTCGAGATCCACAATGATACGATTCTTTGAAAGCTGTTCTTGAATTAAAATGACTTTCTCAACTCCTCTTACAATAAAATACCCTCCAGGATCAATCGGACACTCATTGAGTCGGGCCATATCTTTAACTGATATATCAGATAGTATACAATTTGAACAACGTAACATAATTGGCATACGACCAATAGGTAGTCCTTTACGAATGACCCTTTGAGCCCCTCTTGTATATTCAATATCTACTGTTATAGGAGCTGAGTAAGTCATGTCTCTAAGACGACATTCATGAGGTGAGATAGGTTTTGTCACATTAAAAGACTCTTCAACTTCAGGTCTACCAATATATATATTGAGGTACTTGAGATAAAAGTTAGGATCAGCGTCACTCGTAATCATATCATTTGCTCTAACTATTTTCTTGATCTCAGTATTAATGAAATAATTAAAGGAGTCTATATGTTGTTTTACTAATCCTCTGACTTTTAAGAAAGCAGGTAATAACTTCCATTTGTCTTGTACTGTACGTATAGGTTGAGCTATGTTCACTCCATCATAGAGACACTTTGGTAATACATCGTCTTCATCAGGATCACCATTGGGATAAAACTCTGCCATTGAACACCACGTGGTTGTATCATCGACCACCGCCCACTTTATTATAGTACTATACGAAGTTAGGAGAGGAAGGTAATAAAATTAATAGGGATTTACCATAATATCATATTTTATTTTTTGTAGGCTGTCTCTATTATTTTATCTTATTTAAAAGAATTAAAATAAAGTTAGTACAATATTATACACAATGTGTACAATGATCAGTGTATTAATAATTTAGTAAAGTCATTGAACAATGGTAGACTCTGTTATCTATTTGGATTATAATGCAACTACTCCATTAGCTCCTGAAGTAATAAAAGTAATTACTCAATCATTACAGGAGCACTGGACTAATCCCAGTAGTAGTTATGGTACATAATAAACATTATATTAATATTTATAATATTGTCTTCAGATAAAGTCTCTAAACTAGCCATTAAAAATGCCAGAGAGCAGATTGCTAACATGATCAACAGATGTTGTATTTACTTCTGGAGGTACAGAGGTAGTCTATTGTGGGTAATTGATGTTATTATTATGTCCCCTTTATTCTAGAGCAATAATATAGTATTTTATAGTGTTACTAATAGACCAATTAACAATAGTAACAAGAGGGGCATTTGTCCTCATATTATAGCATCTTGTATTGAACATGTGTCTGTTTTAAGTCCATTACAACAACTAGTACACGATGGAGTCATTGGTACATAACAACAATACATTATATAGTAATACTGATATTATATAGAACTAACTATCTTACCACTGATGGAAGGGACTGGAGCAATTAGTGTTGATAGTATTATGAAGGCTATACAACCTAACACAATATTAGTGACTGTTATGTTAGCTAATAATGAGACAGGAGCTATACAAGTAAGTATAGTAATATGTTTGAATATAATATTGTTGGTGTATTAGCCTGTAAGAGAGATCTGTGAGGCTATTGGGAAGTATAATGAAGTACATAGTCCATCTAGAGTATTAGTTCATACTGATGCTCCTCAGGTAATCTTTAGATAACTGATTAAAATGCTATCTTTTTCAGGCCATAGGAAAGATACCAGTAGATGTACAAGAACTAGGAGTGGACTATTTAACAATTGTAGGACATAAGTTCTATGGACCACGTATTGGAGCACTCTATGTTAAAGACCTAACAACTGGTGGAACACCTTATCACCCTCTATTATATGGAGGTGGACAAGAAAGAGGATATCGTCCTGGGTCAGTAATACATTGTAATAAGATATCTTATATTAACTCTATAGAACTGAAAATACTCCTATGATAGTAGGTTTAGGCAAAGTAAGGGACGATAGTTTGATTTATAATATCATTTAATGTTATAGGCAGCTCAACTTGTAACAGAACACCTTAGTGAATATAATAGTCATATGAAAACTATTAGAGATTATTTAGAGTCTCAACTACAGGTCTGTACTTTCCTCATCTCCTCAATATTATCATTATATAGACTGTATTTGGTGACCAACTTCATTTCAACAGTCACTTTTCAGTGGACACTTTACCTAATACTTGTAATGTATCACTGATAGGCTCTGGACTAGAAGGTAGAATGATGATGTCATAATGATCTCATCATATTCTTCAGGATTCAAGATACTGAGTTTGTTAAAACATTGTCAAGCAAGTGCTGGAGCAGCCTGTCATTCTAATGTTATAAAGTATGGCTCATATAATGTAGTATTATATTATTAGTATTGTCTGTTAGACCATCTTCAGTGCTATTAGCTACTGGTATACCAGACTCTATAGCTATAAATGCATTAATGATAAGTGTAGGCCGTCAGACAACTACTAAAGATATTGATCTCTTTATTGAAGATCTTAAAGATGCT
The DNA here is from genome assembly GCA_963693285.1 of Xestospongia muta. Classification (NCBI taxonomy): domain Eukaryota; kingdom Metazoa; phylum Porifera; class Demospongiae; order Haplosclerida; family Petrosiidae; genus Xestospongia; species Xestospongia muta. The sequence continues at coordinate 214,389 of OY848918.1, forward strand.
ATCAAGATAGTCACAACACAATGAACTATAATGAAATCCTAGACAATGTTTAGTGTGTAATATACTAATATATGTAACATTCCTATGTGTGCTCTATGGAGTCTCAAGTCTTTTAGTAATAAGTTTCTCTCTCTACCCAACCTGTAATAATACCAGTAATTAAAGGGGTCAACAATTAATTACTTACTTCCTGGGTATCTACGTAATATCAATTTACGTATTTCATCATAGATAAAGATCAGGATAGAGAAGGTCAGTGCTACACACCACCATTCCAAACTTAACCCCTGCATTCTCAGAGCAACATCTAGTCCTGGACAATATGCTAGAAATATAGCCAGAGCTGTCTCAAAGATCAGACCAAATGTCAAATAATGGTTCCTATTATAGAAACACTGATAGCATGAAGTTATTAAATTGCTCTCACTTAAATCCTTGTTGAAAGAGAGAATTTTGTCTTGTCTTACAGATAATGAGGTCAGCCCATTGTACTATAACAATACTGACAAAGAAACCAGTATGACAGGTATATTCCAGCTTTTTACGATATTCATAGGTCTAGAAAATATATAAAAAGCTTTTTTAGTTTGTAAGTTGACTTACCCACTCTTGTCCAAAACTATCAGTTACATAAACACTTCTATCATCCCACATTTCTCTAAGTCCTAGCAATGTCAAAGGCAGAAAACCATTTTCTCCCATTATAACAAAGTACGTAAAGAAACCAGCTAATGCTTGCATCATACCAATTTGACCATATGCCATACTAATCAACCTGAATATGAGATATTAGTAATTGAATATTAATACTCATGACACAGTTAGACAAACCTTTTGTTAACTAGTTTATCACGTTTAGCATCTCGTGGTTTTCTCTCCATAATATTACTCTCTGGTTGTTCGTATGCAAAGGAGATGGCTGGTACCATATCAGTTCCTAGATCAATAAAGAGGATAGTGATAGTGCCAAGAGGAAGTGGGATAAAGGCCACAATAAACAACAAAAATGGAGTAATCTCGGGTATATTTGATGTCAAAGTATAGGCCACAGATTTCTTCAAATTGTCAAAAATCAGACGACCTATTATCAATAGTAATTAATATCGTAATGAAGGGGTCAGCCTACCTTGTTCTACTCCAGTTACTATAGATGCAAAATTGTCATCTAACAAAATCATATCAGCAGCTTGTTTAGAGACATCAGATCCTGTAATACCCATAGCAACACCTAAATCATGTAATAAAACCAAGTTATCAGTATACAAGTCATTATACCAATATTAGCTCTCCTTAATGCAGGGGCATCATTTACTCCATCTCCAGTCACAGCCACTACCCAACCAGCACGACGACAACCTTCTACAATACGAAGTTTCTGAGTTGGAGATGTACGAGCAAATACAATTTCAGGATAACTGGTTAATATTAAATCAACTTCATTATCTGACATATCCTAGTAATATATAAATAGTATTAATATATAATTTAATATTACCAGTAACTCTGTGCCATGAACTACAATAGCTTTAGCTCTCCTGTGCATGGAGGACAGTCACTATATCATACAGTAGATTATTACCTAGGATCAACTTGGTCTACTGTAGTACCAGTCATTTCAGCAATTTCATCAGGAGTATTATTACCTTTAATATAATAATGTACTGACTATTGTCGTTAAACTACTAACATACCAGGACTTATAATACCAACACAGCGAGCAATAGCTTTAGCAGTAATAGGATGATCACCAGTCACCATAATCACCTAGGTACAATATATATGTATATTATATTATATATGATTGTACTGACTTTAATTCCAGCTGTCCTACATTTAGATACAGCTTCAGGAACATTAGATCTTGGAGGATCAATCAGTGATACTAACCCAACAAAACAAAGTCCATCTAATGGAAAATTAACCTACAAATAAACTTGATATCAATCTATAAATTATAAACACTATTTTACATCCTCAGAATTAAATGAGTAATTCTTAGGGAAGTTCTCCTCGGGTAAATGATAATGACAAAATCTAAAGGATATAGTCATAATAGTTATATAATATACTCTAGTACCCTAGTACACGCTCTCCGAGTCCACCTAACTCAAGGTAGGCTTCATTGAATGCATCAGCAAAATTCTCATCAATAGGATGCTCCTATAATAAATAAACATTAATAGATAATGATAACATTATCACCTCTCCATTATTAATGTATGTTTTACATCGACTCAATATCCTTTCTGGAGCTCCTGTAACAATAATAGTTAATTAAATATTAATTAATAAATTAATTCCACCTTTCATCACTAGTAAATAACCTCCAGTACTTGGGTTATCATGAATTGAGACCTATATTATATAATATATATTATATTATATTATATTATATTATATTATATATATTATATTATATTATATTATATTATATTATATTATATTATATGTATTCTAATATAACAGTATATTTGAGAGCTAACTTGAAATTTATTTGTGGAATTAAAAGGTATCTCTACTACTTTAGGATGACTGTCTCTCAAATCTTCAGCACTACCAACTTCTAATTCAAAACATTTTAGAAGAGCTGATTCAGAAGCATCTCCACAACATTCCCTTAACAGAAGATGAACCCTGTTATTAATGAGTATTAACTAACTTGTCTAATATATTAACTGTCTCTTGTCCTTCTTTGAAATATGCTCTGTTACATAACCCAATAATTCGAGCTAATGCATTCCATGTTGGAGTTGGTTCCTACTATAATAATGAACTATATTATATAATTACATGGAACTTACTCTTCTAGTATGTTCAGGATGGAGTGGATTTTCATCAGTATTAGCACCCCATATACTGCCATCAAACCACATATGTGCTATTTTATATTGTCATAATGAGTGTAGGCGTTAAAATACTTACCAACTGTCATTCTGTTCTGAGTCAATGTTCCAGTTTTATCAGAGCATATCACAGATGTAGAACCAAGTGTTTCCACAGCCTCCAAGTTACGAACTAAACAGTTTTTCAACCTCATTTGTTGAGCAGTTAACGTGAGACAAACCTGTAGTACACCCTTATCATAAAGACTATTAATTAAATGCATAATAACGTACAGTGACTGTAGCTATTAGTCCTTCTGGTACATTAGCCACAATGATACCAATAAGAAATGCAACAGCATCAAGCCAGTAATAACCCAGTATAAGGCCAATAGTAAAAAAGGAGACTCCTAATATCACTGCTACCACTGAAATGATAGTAATAAAGTGATGAATCTCTATAGCTATAGGTGTTTCTACAGGAAAAGGAAGGAGGTATATGATCAAAGAATCATAACCCTAGCTTTATATTGTAATATATAATATATACCACCTGCTCTCAAGTTGACAAGTTGCTCACAAGTGGCCACACCTGCCACTACATTAATATTACCTTGTTGTAGAACATGACAGGTCATGTTTTAAACATTAATGTGAACTTCATTCTAATAACTTACTTTCCTGGACAATACTACCAGTTAGACGGGCTATTCTACCCATAATAGTATGATCTCCAGTATTAACTACCACACCAGTACAAGTACCTGTATCATAATATAACTCAATGTGTCTAATATAATATATTACCTTCTACAGCATTTGAAGAGAAGAAGGCTAAGTTTCTTGTTTCTAATGGATTGTCATGTGTAAATTCAGGTGTTCGAGTCTGTGGATCAGACTCTCCTGTCAAAGTACTATTGTCAACCTGTAACACAGGATATATTAAGAGGATATCCCATGTCATTATTGTCTAGTGTTATCCGCTTAGAGTATGTGAAATAAACAACAATAACAACACCCAGACTATGTAACAAGGAAGTCATTTTTACTAAAAATTTTACATGTAGTTAGGAAATATGAGCTTATCAATACTAAAGACATTATTGTAACATTATGTATACCTTAAAACCAGATGACTTTATCACATGAATATCTGCTGGTAGTCTATCTCCAGCTTTAACATCAACAATATCTCCTACAACTAGTTGTTCAACTGATAGTAAATAATGTTGACCTTCTCTCAACACCATAGGGCCCTATAAGGGACCTGATAGTATTATAATCAATCATAACATTATACCTGTGGAACTAGTTTAGCAAAACTATCTATACTCTACACTACAATGTCTACCTCATCTCTACAGAAACCTTCTCTCTCACTTACCGAGTCAGTTTTAAGACAATCCTTTGAGGTCTCCTAGCTGGTCGTCCATTAGGAGTCAGTGAACACAATCTATCTCTAAAGAACTGATGCTCCTCCATTACCAGCCCCACCTAACTAAGACCACACCCTAGCTATTTTAACTCTTTGTATACTGTGTAGTGTGGTAGTCTACTCCTGGCTATTGTGAGCTATTACATTGTATATTCAATACTATATTGGTAATATATTTAATATATTGTATCTAATACTGAACTGTAAACATATCTATTTTATAAAATTTATTTATTGTTTTCTAGTTTATAAAAGTTCCAGTTGTAGCCATTACTCATGGACAAGACCACCTCATCTCTGTCTGTGACATACCTGTCACCTCCAGTAGGTTCTGTCACTAGAGGTGTTGTCCCAAGACAGTCTAGTTCACGAACTACTAGGTCATTGGTGAGTGATGATGTCATTGTCATGTGACCTATATTCCCTCCTATATAGCTACCTACCTCTAACACAGTACAGGATAAGATGACAAGTTTGAGAGAAGAGAACACAAAGTTGGTATCACAAGGATAGCGTCTTGTCTTTGAACTAGAAAGCACTTCACATCAACTAGAATTAGCTAATGCTATGGTATTTAATTAACTCCTTTAGTCACAGGGGTTTAGTATTATTATCCTCATCATTAGATTCACAGTTTAGAGGGTCAACTTAAGAAGTCAGACTCAATGACACCTCAAACCACACCCCCAATCACCTTCAAATCAACTTCAACTGAGAGAAGAGAGAGACAAGAATGGAGTACTCATCAGAAAGTCTTACAAGATCAGTTATTAGATGTACAGGAAGAATGTAGGTATTATAATGTAGTATTAGTATTACCATATATGGTATGTTGTTGTGTGTAGGAGATTAATAAATGTTTGTGTTGAAGGTGAACAAAGAACATACAAGAGAGCAGATGTACCAGACAGAGTAAGTGATACTTGTAATTAGGACACTCTCTATATTAGGACACTTGTTCTAGTTCCATGTTAATACTTTAGTGTATTATATAACCTCTATATTGAGGATATCTCTATGTTCCAAGCTCCCAAAGTGTCTACTACTATAGTTCATATATTGATAGTCAGTGATATTATAGAATTCTAGACCAGTATATGATGACTATATTATACCACCAAGATCTGATACTATCAGTAGCTGTATCTCCCAATAAAACTTCACTATTGAGGACATCCCTTGTAAATTGGACTAGTATTGATGAGCCTCTTTAAAGAAAGGATGCCCCTTTAATTAAGACAATTAATTAGAATCCATTGTATATTATTAATAATTTGTTTTATTAATACTATTTCTTTAGCCTCTGTCATCACAAACTTGTAGATGATTTCCATCAACTGATATTAATACTATCACTCTACATTATAATAAAACTGAAAGTGGTCTCTCCAATTATAAAACTGTCAGTGGAAGCAAAAGTGCTTACAGCTCTCTCTTATCAAAACCAATCCTCACTGGTGGAAATAGCTACCCTCGTGAAACAGGTCTAGACCGGTCATTATCAGGTAGTAATACCAGTTTGTCCAGTGTTAAGTCTACTAGAGAACCTATCACATTCTCCACATGTAGTACATTCAGTTCTGTCTACTCCAATGTCCTTGATAGTACTGGATCTAGTTCATCTATAGAATTAGAGAGAGCAAAAATAAAGATCAGAAAACTTGAAACAGAGGTCAGTTAGTACATTTACTAGAATTGTCATGTGACTTTTCCTCTTATCATGTGAATAATTTTTGTTTTACTTAAAGCGATTACATAATTGCTACATGACATCGATCTCTTGTCATTTGTACTAGGTAACTGTTTTGGAACATCAACTACAAGAGAAAACAAAACTATCAGAGACTCATGTTTAAGACCTGACACAACTGAGGTCTTTACTAGCACAAGAGAAAGCCACTCATGCTATCAGTTCCCATCAAGCACAAGAGAAGACAGCAGTGTACTATATAGTCATGTTTATGTACTACTAATTTTTTTAGATTCCTAATTATAACATATTCTTTCTTAGTGAATTAGGTCATATTAAAGCATTACATACTGAACAATGTAATGACTTGGAGACACAGTTATAACAACTTAAAAGTGACAAAGTAAAGTTAGATAAAGAAAACTCTAAACTTAGAACTTCACTTAAAGGTAACTGTTATTGCTCTATAATTATATATGTAATGGATGTCTTTGGTAGGGAGTCAGAGTGAGGGTAAACTATTCCAGTACTTACCTCAGGAGGGCCAAGTCTTAGAGAAGGACGGTGTCTATCATAAGGACAATGTCTATAATTATATATGTAATGGATGTTTCTGGTAGGGAGTCAGAGTGAGGATAAACTACTTTCAGATAATGTATCAAAGTTACTTGCACAGTTAGATAGTGAGAGAGAGTCACACAGGTATAGAGCCTTCCTCTGTATAAGATTTGTTTAGTTTTTCAATAGTATAGAAAGTGGAGGAGTTGAGGTTACTATAGAGACAAAAATACATTGTTAACAGTGGTCTAATTAATTGAATCTATTAATTTTATTGCTAATAAATAAAAGCGCAAAGTATTGTTAATTAAAGATAGTTAGCAGATAAATAGTCAAATCTGATTGGCCGAGGACTTGAAGTATATAAAGAAATGCGCTCAAATTTTTATCATTACTTGTCCAAGTTAGTTTGTAAGGAAGATGGTGTCCTTTTTGCTGTGAAACTAACTATACTCTACACTACAATGTCTACCTCATCTCTACAGAAACCTTCTCTATAATTATATATGTAATGGATGTCTCTGGTAGGGAGTCAGAGTGAGGGTAAACTACTTTCAGATAATGTATCAAAGTTACTTGCACAGTTAGATGGTGAGAGAGAGTCACACAGGTATAGAGCCTTCCTCCATATAGCTGTGTTAATATTTTATTTGTTTTCAGGGCCTCAATGGAATAACTTCAAAGTGAAGCTGAGATAGGTCAGTGTAAAGTGACTGAGTTACAATGTGAACTAAAGTCTTGTCAACATCAATTGACTAAATGTTTGTCTGAAGTGGAAAAAGGAAATAGTCAAAGAGATAAAGAGATTGAAGAACTTCAAGAACAGGTTTGTCCTCTCTCTTTTCCTTCCTTCTTCCTTAATCTCTCCTCTTCACATCTCTTTAACTTTCACAGGTGACATCATTAAGCTATCAGTTACAACAATGTAAAGAACAGTTACTTCAAGGTAGTCAAGTTATTCATAAACTCAACAATCAGTTAGATACTGCACAACAACAAACAAATGAGGTTGAACAGATCAGAGAAGAAAAGATGGCCAAGTTATCAAATGAATTGAGTGAAAGTAACTCAGCAAAACAGAAATTATCACAAAAATTAGAGAGACCTAATTCTGAAATATCTACATTCTCACATCAAGTCACATCTCTTCAAGAATCCTCATTGAAAGCTCACCAATTAGGGGGTGAGATCTTACAACTTCGACAATCATTATCAGATCAGGAGAAATTAAAGAGTGAACATCAACGAGGACAAGAGAGGACTGACTGAAAGAGATGCTGAATGACTTAAAAGTTAGAGAAATGACTTGAAAAAAGGGTTGGAACAATGTAATTATCAGTTAGCTGAAATGCAGCAGCGCTCTGAAGATTGGAGGAGTGAAAGAGAACATTTCACTACTACAGTTAGGGAGGTATGTGTAAATGGATATATAGATGGATTGAATGGATGCTACATGAACAAATGGATAGATATATTATGAATGGATGGACAGATACATGTAGATTGATAAATAATACATTTTCAGTATGGATGGTTGGATGGACAAATGGATGAATGTTACTACTCTTAATGGATGGACAGGCAAACAAATGGACATTATACATATAGTGAGTGATATCTGCTTTTACATTTAGTTGCAGACAGAAATAGCTGACAAACAAAGAGAACAACAATTTAAAAGACAGTTTACAACAGACACAATCTAATAATAAGCAGAAAGAGAAGGACATGGAGTCCTCCATAGCTAATATGTAACAAGATCTCGCCAAACAAGCTGAACAGGTTATGGAATTACAAGAGTTACTTCATAAACATCAAGCTGAAACAACTACTAAAAGGTTGCAACTGGAATGATATTTAGCTCAACATCAACCTGATTTGAGGACTAAAACACAGGAGCTGGAGGATCTATCACAAAGATATGCACAGTCACAAAAGGTAGAGAGAGAGAGAGAGAGAGAGAGAGAGAGAGAGAGAAGGTTTCCAATATTATCACTTTGTATTTAGACAATACAAGATTTACATGAAGAATTACATAACTAACCAACCTATAAACCACACCCACCCAACAAAGTCAGTCATAATTATGCAATACATCATTATTAACAAATTAAACAGGAGCTATCCTCATGACTACAACATCTAGAACAACAAGGTATTTTAAAAGACACACACCTCACTGACCACAGATAATGGGAGACTTAAAAGTGACAAAGTAAAGTTAGATAAAGAAAACTATAAACTTAGAACTTCACTTAAAGGTAACTGTTATTGCTCTATAATTATATATGTAATGGATGTCTCTGGTAGGGAGTCAGAGTGAGGGTAAACTATTCCAGTACTTACTTCATCAGGACCATATCTTAGAGAAGAAACTATTTAAAAAGAGCAGTCATGTCTATAGACTATTATACAAAGATTGACAAGATTAGAGAAGGGACTTATGGTATCATTTACAAGGTAAGTCTTCAGTCACACTATATCTCTTACTTGTTATAAAGGCTAGTTATAAAGTCACTGGTAAGTTTGTGGACTTAAAGAAATACGTCTTGAGAGTGAGGAAGAAGGTGTGCCCAGTATAGCTATTAGAGAGATTTCGATATTGAAGGAAGTTTAACATCCTAATGTTGTGACGTAAGTAAGTGAGTGTGTGTGTGTATTATAAAGTAAGCAAAATGCCCTGATAGAATGACTTTAAAAAATCTCTTTATCTCTCTCATACAGACTCAAGGAAATAATCCTTCTAAGTTCTATCTTATTTTTAATTCAAGAGTATGGACTTAAAGAAATATCTTGATACTATTCCAGCTGGACAGTATATTGATCCAGTATTACTAAAGGTAGTAATGGATACATGATTTGATAGATGGATACATGGATTGACAAATGGATACATGGATGAATAGATAAATGGATTAATAGATAAACGTATAACTGAATGGATGGATGTATGGATCAATGGATGGATATACAGATACCAATCTACAATGAACATACATTATAGTAGTCATATCCATTGTAAATGTTCTATTATTAATATTATTATTTACTTTAATATTTCTTATATTTATAGAGTTAAACTTACCAGATCCTCAAAGGTACAGTTTTCTGTCATTGTTGACGTATTATTCATCATGACTTAAAACCACAAAACCTGTTAATTGAAGCCAAAGGCACTATTACACTGTCTGATTTTGGACTTGGATGAGCCTTTGGTATACCAGTGTAAGCATGAGGTATCACTCTTTCTCTCTCTCTGACCCCTTTTTAAATTACACAGGTAGTAACACTGTGGTACAGGGCCCCTGAAGTCTTACTTGGTTCATCACAATATTCTTGTCCCATTGATGTGTGGAGTATAGCTTGTATATTTGATCAACTCTTCTGAATTTTCAGGTTTATCAAACACATTTTATAAACTGGTTTAACTAGTTTCAATGTAGGATTTTGGGCACACCTAATGATACAACATGACCTAATGTAACAGAACTGCCAAACTTTAAACCAAATTTTCTTAAATGGATTGGTAAGACAATAAAACAAGTTTGTCCTCAACTTGATGCAGCAGGCTGTGACCTATTAATGGTAAGTTATTGTTGAGTGATCCTTTTAATTCTAGTTGTATTTAATATCAGGAAATGTTGGTTTATAATCCTGGGAAGAGAATGTCAGCAAAGACTGCTATACAACATCCTTATTTCAGTGATTTAGACAAGTCAGGTCTACCTGATACAGTGCAGTCTTAAGATGTTATACAGTACTATTTTATGTCTCATTAACTGTATACTGTATTAACACACACTAATACATGTGAATGGAATAAGTTCTAATAAATAAAATAACTTGTATATTCTAAGATTACTTGTTTTATGATGAAGCTTGTAAGTAGTGAGTTGTCCTCAATTAAAATAAGTGAGAGGTTCTTATTAAAGGCGTGTCTGTAGAAAAGATGGCTACATCTAGATCAGGTTTGACTACATTATTATAATAGTTATCTATTGTTATGTGTGTGTGTGTGTCATGTTCTACAGATTATTATGTACCTACAAAGAGGCATGGTCACTCCACACGTATAGTGGGTGATTACCTCTACATGTGGGGTGGTAGTATAGATGGTCTCCCTAGTGTATATGATAATGAAGTCAAACGGAGGACCTCTGTTATTGAGTTATTTCACTTACCAACTGGTAGGTGGGAACAACAACATACCAATGGAAAACCTCCACTGGGTGTCTATAGTTATGCCTCAACAGTTATCAGTAACAGGATCTACTACTTTGGAGGCTATTGTAATCATGACCAGTGTCATCACAATAGCCTCAACTCGTTAATAACAGATTCACTTACATGGAATGAACTGTTCCCAACTAATCCAAGTATGGGTCCAATGATGAAGACACGTTGTGGGATGATATCTCTTACATTCAATAATGTGGATTATCTACTGGTAGTTGGTGGATATGGTCCACATCCCACCTCTCCACAACCTGGTGCTCAGTACAATAATGCTTCTAGTGGTAATGTTCGTACTAATGAGCACCACTACTATCAGTTATCCAGTGGTAAGAAGATCAATATATCATGTTATCAATACATTATACATCAAGTACAATTTTATAACTGTTTGTATTTCAGGTCAGTGGATAATACCAGAAATTAGTGGAGAACGCCCACCTCCTTGTAATAGCTTCACTCTTACATCACTACCAAATAACAGAGCTCTATTATTTGGTGGTTATACTCCTAATGGTCGTGTTAACACTGTGTATATTGCTCAGTGTACAAAGACTGCAGTGGTGAGTACAATATGTACTAAGTTAAAGTATTTATTTACTGTATAATATAATGGAGTAATCAAGTTTAAAGTTTGAGAATGTTGAATGAACTAAATTTAGAGTATAGTGTCTTTATATTATTATTAGGAACTGTTTTATTAATGAACAAGTGGTTCACTGTTTGTTAATATTTCTTTAGTCAACTTAGAGGTTATAGTGATAACTGAAACATTCCTATAGTCAACTATAGTGATACCATATTTCCTTGACTAAATGTCACTATTGAATAGTAGCCTCCCTTTTTGTATATCAATGAAATTGATGATGACCTTGAATAAATGCTGTAATGTCTGCTTAACAAAATTGTCTATTACTAAATTGTTCTGTCTAAAAGTGAACAACACAAAAAAGAAATTTTATTTTTTAAAAATCTTTTATCAGTCATTAAATAGCTGTAGTTTGATAAAGTCCTTAAACAATTGAGTTGACAAGGAGATAATATTTACTTAAAACTCCTGTCAAAGCTTGATCTATCATTTACTAACTGATATACAAAGTTTAAAGCTATTGTTTATCAGGAATGTTCATAATCACTTCTAACTCTAGAAACTTTAATGATTCACAATTATATTTTAAATACTGTCCTTGATTAGACAATGTCCTCAAATAGTAAATTTTCCTGTTGTTGATGAATATTGAAATAGATGTCCCATGTCTTATTGAAGGAAATATGGTAACTATATTAAAATCCACATAAAGTATAAAATGAGTAATATTCTTAAACATTTCCCAGTATACAGTATTAATTACTGCTATGTTAATTGTATAATATTAACTTGAGTATTATCTACCCAGCACTGGGAGAAGATAAGTGAACCACTTCACAAATCAGTGAATTGGCCTCAGAATAGATGGGGTCATGCTACCACTATTATCAGTGACCTACATGTGATGATGGTGGGTGGAATGGACAAATCATTTGATATTATATCTGACAGCTGGTTATTTAACATCGATACAAAGACATGGAGAAAGGTTAGTTACTAGTTATCATGTGACCTAACTCTAACACAAAGTGAGTTAATCTCTATGATCTACAGTATGAGGGGACATAATAAAGTGTGACTATTTAAACTTTGACCTCTGAAAATAACCCTCATCTATAGAAAATTTATAATTAATAATAGTTATTGTTTTTTATGAGCTGGTTTTATAACTGTAGTCTTGACACTATAGTATGTTAACATATGATAGTATAGTCTTTTGATATATCTGATTTGTTTCTAGTTGTAATTCAGTTATTAAAGACTGTACATAAGTACTTATGTTCATGTTTTAAAGTCTTGTAACATGTCAACTCTACCAGTTGATACAAAGTTATAGTCTGTTACTAGAGTAGATGTATCCACTGATGTTACATGTATAATGACTAGTTTTGTAGTAATATCATAACATCATTATTATAATGTCATATAGTACACTATATTCCATCTTATAGCTCACTATACCAAAGTCAGTGACTAAGAGATTTGGCCAGTCCCTCTCAGTATGGAATGTGTCACCTACCACTGTATGGGTAATACAATTTGGAGGATATTGTAGTGGTAAACTCAATGACACTACAGTGCTAGAACTTAGTAAGAACTGTCTATTGATGATAGTATTTGTTATATAGTACGCACACACATTATCAGTATTATGACAGTATGATATAGGAGTGTTGACACACTAACTGTTTGTATTACAAACTAGTCTCATAACTCAATACTATTGTAACATACTATATCTCTCACTGTAGTATGTAATAATGACCAATGGTCTCTTGGTAATGTAATAACTAACCTGAGGTCAACTGAAGAATATCAAGTTAAGTTACAACAGAAGAGACAAGAAAGATCTGTACAACCTTTTGTGAGACATGGACAACCTCAACTTACTGTCCAATCTCCTACATGTCTTCAATCTTCTTCTTCATCACGTCAAGAGTCACAAGAGAAAGATAGAGAAATCCAACAATTAACGCAACAACTTAAAGTTACCAACAAAGAGCTACAAGATACCAAACAACAGCAGATAGTTTTGACAAGAGCTCTTCAAGAGGACCTTCAAACAAAAGAAAGGCAACTAAATCAACTACATCGAGAACTTCAAGAGAAACAACAAACTCAAGCTACACTTCAACATGAACAAAGATTACTTCAACAACAGCTACAAGATAGTCAAGAGATGGAAAGAGTACTACGTCAAGAGTGTGATGACCTACATCGAGAACATGATGATTATCGTCAACAACTCCAAGAATGTGATAATATTAAACAAAATCTTCGTCACCAATTTCAAGAGTCAATATCTGCTCTTCAACAAACACGTCAAGCTAATGTCACTCTTCAACAACAAGTCCAACAGTTACAAGAACAGTCTCACTGGGTAGTGAGGAGAGAGGAGATTGAGATGACTGAGGAGGTCCTTGGGAAAGGAGGTTGGGGAGAAGTCAAGGTGGCTAAATTTCGTGGCCTTAGAGTAGCTGCCAAATGTCTTCATGAAGTTATCCTGTCACCATATAACATATCAGTGTTTACAAGAGAAATGGAGATCGCTGCTCGAGTACATCATCCCAATCTCCTTCAGTTCATAGGAGCCACTCGAGTGGGTACTCCTATCATCCTATCTGAATTAATGCCAACAAGTCTTCGAAAAGAAATTGAGAAATCTCCACTAACACGACCTCAAATTATCAGGATTGGCCAAGACATATCTGCTGCACTAAACTATCTTCATCTCTGGCAACCACACCCTATACTACATCGTGATGTTAGTAGTCCTAATGTCCTCCTTGAACCATCTGGTAGTGGAATGTGGAAGGCTAAACTCTCTGATTATGGCTCAGCTAATCTTATTCAAAGTATCTCAGCTAATAGTGTAGCTCCTGGTAATCCATTTTATTCTGCACCTGAAGCACCGTTTCCTGATCAACATTCTCCAGCAATGGATGTTTTTAGTTTTGGTGTCCTACTAATGGAGATCATCCTATGTCAACCTCCTGCTTCTAAAATAGCTGACAAAATGACTCAATCAGAGACTATCCAGTGGCCAGCTATGAAACGTCTTGTTCAGAGGTGTATCTCTCGTGAGAGTCAAGTTCGTCCATCTATTTCTCAAGTACTTACTTACCTTGAACATATGTAGTTCATCCACTATACATGTAAGTAGTTTATTTAGTATAATCTTCCTATAATGTACTATGACTATTATATTATTTAGTAGTTTGTATATTACTGTTGTATTACTGTGTGACTAGAATTATTATTAGTATTGAGTGTATTACCATATATGGACATTATGAACATAATTAGTATTACTTATGAATAATCTTTTGAGTGTGACCTTTTTCATTTATTAACTTTATATTAACAGGTTATTATTTATAATATAATAAGTTGATCTTTAAAATGGTCCATCTCCTACTATGTCAAGATTTCATATGAATTGACTACATTTATAAAGATGTCTGTGAACTTGTTGTTGTAGTAGCTTCAAAAAGATGGTTAGTTGTTATATATATTGTAGAATATCTCTTATCTGGACACTGGTTGGTCTAGTTTAACTAGCTTGGGACACCTTTCTTTCATAGGATACAGTACATATTACAACCTTTTGATATTAGACACTGTCCTTAGTAGAGGTGTCCTCAATATAGAGATTGTATAATACACTAAAGTATTAGTATGGGACTAGATCAAGTTTCCTAAATATAGAGGGTGTCATTAATGCTACATTAATAGTATCTCTAACTCTTTTTAAATGTCAACTGAAGAATATCAACTTAAGCTACAACAGAAGAGAAGTGGATGCATGAATTATTAACTTAAATAATAATAGCTTATTATATATAGCTTATAGTTTGTTTAGTTATTGGCTTAAAAATAAAAATCTCTGAATTTTATTTATATTAGGATATATTGGCCAAGAAACCAGACTTTGGTGATCTTGTTGATCTATTATCTGATATTAAGCATGAATGGGAAAAATTGTCATTGCCTTGAAAGTCAAGGAATGTGATTTATATGAGCTATGGCAAAAAGAAGACAGCACTACTAACTTATTAAGCTCATTAGAGTGATTAGAAGCTGGCTGGATACTATGTCAACAGAGATCACATGGAAAGTGGTCATTGCAGCAATTGAGGGACGAATTGTGAATCATTGTACAACTGGAATGGAGATTCGTAAATTTCTTGCTAAGCAATACAATGTCACTTGGGTTGACTACATTTGATATGAACATTGACTATGTCAGTGTATTTATCATGTATATGGTTCTGTTATTAGACTACTTCATAGTGTCTACAAATAATATGTTTAATTTTCTATTTCAATAGTTTGACATTTTTCTTTTTATTAATACAATGTGATGTTAGGGAACTGTTTGTTCTTCCACACAAACTCAATCATTTCACTAAACATCAGTTATGTCTATAGACTGTCCTTAATGTATCATACTACACCTTCAACAAAGAGCGGGTCTAATGTGATTAAATGAAGCTGTCCATAGTATAGTGGTATCCTCAATATAGAGGTTAAATAATACACTAAAGTATTAGTATTGGACTAGTACTGTATATAGATAGTGAAGTTTATTTCAAAGTTAGTATTATTAACAGTTATAATTATTAACAATTGTATACGTACATCATACACTATATGCAGCAGGCTGTGACTAATTAATGGTAAGTTATTGTTGAGTGATCCTTTTAATTCTAGTTGTATTTAATATCAGGAAATGTTGGTTTATAATCCTGAGAAGAGAATGTTAGCAAAGACTGCTATACAACATCCTTATTTCAGTGATTTAGACAAGTCAGGTCTACCTGATACAGTGCAGTCTTAAGAAGATGTTATACAGTACTATTTTATGTCTCATTAACTGTATACTGTATTAACACACACTAATACATGTGAATGGAATAAGTTGTAATAACTAAAATGACTTGTATATTCTAAGATTACTTGTTTTATGATGGAACTTGTAAATAGTGAGTTGTCCTCAATTAAAATAAGTGAGAGGTTCTTATTAAGGGCGTGTCTGTAGAAAAAATGGCTACATCTAGATCAGGTTTGACTACATTATTATAATAGTTATCTATTGTTATGTGTGTGTGTGTGTCATGTTCTACAGATTATTATGTACCTACAAAGAGGTCTGGTCACTCCACACATATAGTGGGTGACTACCTCTACATGTGGGGTGGTGATATATATGGTCTCCCTAGAGTACATGATAATGAAGTCAAACGGAGGATGACCTCTGTTATTGAGTTATTTCACTTACCAACTGGTAGGTGGGAACAACGACCTACAAATGGAAAACCTCCACTGGGTGTCTCTAGTTATACCTCAGCTGTTATCAGTAACAGGATCTACTACTTTGGAGGATACTGTAATCATGACCAGTGTCATCATAATAGTCTCAACTCATTAATAACAGGTTCACTTACATGGAATGAACTGTTCCCAACTAATCCAAGTATGGGTCCAATGATGAAGTCAAGCTGTGGGATGATATCTCTTACATTCAATAAAGTGGATTATCTACTGGTAGTTGGTGGATTTGGTCCATGTCCCACCTCTCCACAACCTGGTGCTCAGTATAGGTGTGGTGATATTGTTCGTACTAATGAGCACCACTACTATCAGTTATCCAGTGGTAAGAAGATCAATATATCATGTTATCAATACATTATATATCAAGTACAATTTTATAACTGTTTGTATTTCAGGTCAGTGGATAATACCAGATATTAGTGGAGAACACCCACCTCCTTGTAGTAGCTTCACTCTTACATCACTACCAAATAACAGAGCTCTGTTATTTGGTGGTTCTACTCCTAATGGTCTTGTTAACACTGTGTATATTGCTCGGTGTGCAAAGACTGCAGTGGTGAGTACAATATGTACTAAGTTAAAGTATTTAGTTACTGTATAATATTGTGGAGTAATCAAGTTTAAAGTTTGAGAATGTTGAATGAACTAAATTTAGAGTATAGTGTATTTATATTATTATTAGGAACTGTTTTATTAATGAACAAGTGATTCACTGTTTGTTAATATTTCTTTAGTCAACTTAGAGGTTATAATGATAACTGAAACATTCCTATAGTCAACTATAGTGATACCATATTTCCTTGACTAAATGTCACTCTTGAATAGTAGCATCCCTTTTTGTATATCAATGAAATTGATGATGGCCTTGAATAAATGGTGCAATGTCTGCTTAACAAAATTGTCTATTACTAAGTTGTTCTGTCTAAAGTTAATAACATGCACAGAAAAGAAATTTTATTTTCTAAAAATCTTATATCAGTCATTAAATAGCTGTAGTTTGATAAAATCCTTAAACAATTGAGTTGACAAGGAGGTAATATTTACTTAAAACTCCTGTCAAAGCTTGATCTATCATTTACTAACTGATATACAAAGTTTAAAGCTATTGTTTATCAGGAATGTTCATAATTACTTCTAACTCTAGAAACTTTAATGATTGACAATTTTATTTTAAATACTGTCCTTGATTAGACAATGTCCTCAAATAGTAAATTTCCCTGTTGTTGATGAATATTGAAATAGATGTCCCATGTCTTATTGAAGGAAATATGGTAACTAAATTAAAATCCACATAAAGTATAAAATGAGCAATATTCTTAAACATTTCCCAGTATACAGTATTAATTACTGCTATGTTAATTGTATAATATGTTAACTTGAGTATTATCTACCCAGCACTGGGAGAAGTTAAGTGAACCACTTCCCAAATCAGTGAATTGGCCTCAGAGTAGATTTTTACATGCTATCACTATTATCAGTGGCCTACATGTGATGATGGTGGGTGGATATTCTGGAGGCATTACTATTGCTGACAGCTGGCTATTTAACATTGATACAAAGACATGGACAAAGGTTAGTTACTAGTTATCATGTGACCTAACTCTAACACAAAGTGAGTTAATCTCTATGATCTACAGTATGAGGGGACATAATAAAGTGTGACTATTTGAACTTTGACCTCTGAAAATAACCCTCATCTATAGAAAATTTATAATTAATAATAGTTATTGTTTTTTATGAGCTGGTTTTATAACTGTAGTCCTGACACTATAGTATGTTAACATTTATGATAGTATAGTCTTTTGATATATCTGATTTGTTTATAGTTGTAATTCAGTTATTAAAGACTGTACATAAGTACTTATGTTCATGTTTTAAAGTCTTGTAACATGTCAACTCTACCAGTTGATACAAAGTTATAGTCTGTTACTAGAGTAGATGTATCCACTGATGTTACATGTATAATGACTAGTTTTGTAGTAATATCATAACATCATTATTATAATGTCATATAGTACACTATATTCCATCTTATAGCTCACTATACCAAAGTCAGTGACTAAGAGATTTGGCCAGTCCCTCTCAGTATGGAATGTGTCACCTACCACTGTATGGGTAGTACAATTTGGAGGACACTATGCTGGTACACTCAATGATACTGTAGTGCTAGAACTTAGTAAGTACTGTCTATTGATGATAGTATTTGTTATATAGTACACACACACATTATCAGTATTATAACAGTATGATATAAGAGTGTTGAGACACTAACTGTTTGTATTACAAACTAGTCTCATAACTCAATACTATTGTAACATACTATATCTCTCACTGTAGTATGTAATAATGACCAATGGTCTCTTGGTAATGTAATAACTAACCTGAGGTCAACTGAAGAATATCAAGTTAAGCTACAACAGAAGAGACAAGAAACATCTGTACAACCTTTTGTGAGTCATGGACAACCTCAACTTACTGTCGAATCTCCTACACGTCTTCAACCTTCTTCTTCATCATGTCAAGAGTTACAAGAGAAAGATAGAGAAATCCAACAATTAACACAACAACTTGAAGTTACCAACAAAGAGCTACAAGATACCAAACAACAGCAGATAGATTTGACAAGAGCTCTTCAAAAGGACCTTCAAATAAAAGAAAGACAACTAAATCAACTACATCAAGAACTTCAAGAGAAACAACAAACTCAAGCTACACTTCAACAACAGCTACAAGATAGTCAAGAGAGGGAAAGAGTACTACGTCAAGAGTGTGATGACCTTCATCGAGAACATGATGATTTTCGTCAACAACTGCAAGAGTCAACATCTGGTCTTTACCAAACACGTCAAGTTAATGTCACTCTTCAACAACAAGTTCAACAGTTACAAGAACAGTCTCACTGGGTAGTGAGGAGAGAGGAGATTGAGATGACTGAGGAGGTCCTTGGGAAAGGAGGTTGGGGAGAAGTCAAGGTGGCTAAATTTCGTGGCCTTAGAGTAGCTGCCAAATGTCTTCATGAAGTTATCCTGTCACCATATAACATATCAGTTTTTACAAGAGAAATGGAGATTGCTGCTAGAGTACGTCATCCCAATCTCCTTCAGTTCATAGGAGCCACTCGAGTGGGTACTCCAGTCATCCTATCTGAATTAATGCCAACAAGCCTTCGAAAAGAAATTGAGAAATCTTCACTAACACGACCTCAAATTATCAGGATTGTGCAAGATATATCTGCTGCACTAAACTATCTTCATCTCTGGCAACCACACCCTATACTACATCGTGATGTTAGTAGTCCTAATGTCCTCCTTGAACCATCTGGTAGTGGAATGTGGAAGGCTAAACTCTCTGATTATGGCTCAGCTAATCTTGTTCAAAGTATCTCAGCTAACAGCGTAGCTCCTGGTAATCCTTTCTATTCTGCACCTGAAGCACCGTTTCCTGATCAACATTCTCCAGCAATGGATGTCTTTAGTTTTGGTGTCCTACTAATGGAGATCATCCTACGTCAACCTCCTGCTTCTAAAACAGCTGACAAAATGACTCAATCAGAGACTATCCAATGGCCAGCTATGAAACATCTCGTTCAGAGGTGTATCTCTCGTGAGAGTCAAGTTCGTCCATCTATTTCTCAAGTACTTACTTACCTTGAACATATGTAGTTCATCCACTATACATGTAAGTAGTTCATTTAGTATAATCCTCCTATAATGTACTATGACTATTATATTATTTAGTAGTTTGTATATTACTGTTGTATTACTGTGTGACTTATTATTAGTATTGAGTGTATTACCATATATGGACATTATGAACATAATTAGTATTACTTATGAATAATCTTTTGAGTGTGACCTTTTTCATTTATTAATTTTATATTAACAAGTTATTATTTATAATATAATAAGTTGATCTTTAAAATGGTCCACTTTCTACTATGTCAAGATTTCATATGAATTGACTACATTTATAAAGATGTCTGTGAACTTGTTGTTGTAGTAGCTTCAAAAGATGGTTAGTTGTTATATATATTGTAGAATATCTCTTATCTGGAGACTGGTTGGTTTAGTTTGACTAGCTAGGGACACCTTCCTTTCATAGGATACAGTACATATTGCAACTTTTGATATTAGACACTGTCCTTAGTATAGAAGTGTTCTCAATATAGAGATTGTATAATACACTAAAGTATTAGTATGGGACTGGAACAAGTGTCCCAAATATAGAGGGTGTCTTTACTGGGAGGTTCCACATTATTACATGATATGTTTCATTTTTATATAGTCAAACTACAAACTGTTACTATTCAGTCAGAAGGTCCATTGGTTTCCATGGCAACATACACTCCACTACCTTACATTGTGGTTCACTACACATCTATGATATCTAATCTTCACTATCAACAATGGGACACAACATAATGTAGAGGTAAGTGCTGTTTTCCACACAAAATCAAAAGTTAACAGAAAACTACCATCTAATAAGTGATATCTTTACCAAATAATCTTTGAGAAGAACAAGTGATAAAATGTAAATGATATTGTTAACTATTCTAGCCAGTATCATAAGTCCATAGCAAGTTCTAATGACTAATACAATTATTAACTATTCAATCAATATCAGAGCAGTAAATGTGATAACAACAACTTGAATTTACTGAGACTCAAATAGCCAAACCAAACAACATATAATAATACCACCTACACAAATGATTGTATGATTGGTATCATAAAATATGATGTACCTGATAGACACTGATTAATATTCATAAAAAAAAGTTTTAATGACAAGGAGCAACCCTATCATTTGTGATTTAAGAAATGAAGTAATTTAATGGATACCTTCATTAAACTATTAATTTACATTTAAATAAATTGAAACATTTAAATATTCCGTATACTGTTATAAATAGTAGAAATGATCAAATATGATCCATACAAAGAGTGGTATCATATTATTTATATGTCAATGTACCACATATAGTGTGTAACAATAAGACTATATGTTAGTATTGTAATAGTTACATCACTTAAGTTTTGTTCTACCTGTTGTTTTTGAGAAGTTAGTGTGGACTTTATATTTTTAGTTATTTTATTGTATTAATTGTGTACTACTATTGTATGACAATATGTATTCAGAATATCTTAAATTAAAATAAGTTTGTATTATTCAATAAGATCATTATTACTAATTGTTGTATTTTTGTCTAACATAAATAACTTACAATAGCTTATCTACTTTAATTATTAGTCTTAACATAGAAAGTGATTTGAAATATCTTGTCTGATATATTTTATCTTAGAATAAAAATTATCTTGAGATATCTTATCTTAGGACAAATTTTCAGTGGACAAAAATTACTATGAGATAACTATAATACATAGTAAATATATCAGGTCATGTTACAGGGTTAACTTGTCCACCTCGCCATCTTGGTACAAGCTTTTGACTTTCTTCATCATCTTCATTATCTTGTTCAACCTCTTCACTCTAAATGAGAGGAGACCCCTATCATTTAATACATCAATTACATTTCATAACTAACTGGTTTCTCCAGAACATAATCACCTAATTGTTGTACTCCAAAATCAAATGAGTATTTCCCTGCTCTATGAGGCTAATATATCACAATATACTTAATATAAATCACAATAGTATGTGTACCTGATCTCCAAGGAAATTTCCTTTATATTTATAGCCGGGAAAAATGAGTTCTCCTGTTCCCTCACGTCGTCCATTGACCCACTGTCCTACATACTGTATTGAGATATAGTTTATCACATATGTCAATAATATTACCTGAGCTCCAGTTTGTTTGTATGTATATGTACCAGTACCATGACGTAGGTTAGTGTCCCATTCTCCCTCATATGTGTCTCCATTAACATAAGTGTATTTACCAATACCTTGATGAACATCATTATACCATTGACCTATCAATAATACATTATTGTTGTCATTTTATTGTTGTATCATCATTACCTTCATATAGAGATCCATCTGGATAATAAAATGTACCTTCTCCATGTTTTAAATTGTTTTCATATTGTCCATCATAGCAAGCACCAGATTTAAACTTGTACAAACCCTAAATGTTCTCTATAAAGATAAATTTAAACAAATATCACTTACTTGTCCATTTCTCTTACCATCAACATATTGACCTTTGTAAGTGTCTCCATTTGGAAGGACTGCTAACCCTTGTCCATGACGTTCACCAGCTTCATTTCTCTCTCCTTCATAAGTCTACAAAGAGAACGTCAGTACTAGTATAGTATATTCTACTGTTGACTTACTCCTAAATTAGGTCCCTGATCTTCTCCTTCTTCAGATTCAACGTCAGACATGATTACTATTACTTACAGTTGTTTGTTCAATGTGGTTACTATGGTAACATTGACCGCCATGTTATAAATCAAATTTAATTTTATTCATAGTCATTACTAATTAATTATTCATAGGATGTAACAATGAGTGAAGTAGTTTTATTAAGAGCTAAGAAGGAACCTCATGATAATTATGAACAGGTAATACTACTCTCATATGATAATCTATATTGTCTTTACAGGTTCTCAGTCAAGTTGGTTACAATGTACAAAATATACCAGTATTAGAATTTAGGTTTATATCACAATATGATTTGGAGGTGTGTCTAAAACAGTCTCATCAATTTGGTGGTACAGTTATTAGTTATATATTCTAATATTATTTTTAATACAGGATTAGTATTTACCAGCCAGACATCAGTACAGTCTATAGTAGCACAAGTTAATAATATAGGTACATTTAATATTGTCATCAGTGGTAGCCATTATAATGTCATTAGAACTATTTAAAGAAAGTTGGTCTCATTTACCAGTATTTGTAGTAGGACAAGCTACTGAAGAATGTGGTCAGTATTATTAGTACAATAGTTTCTAATAATTTGTATTATTTTAGTAAGGACACAACTTGGATTAGATAGAGTGTTAGGATCATGTGGTAATGTTGAATTATTGAGTGATGTCATTATTAAATGTGAGTTCATTTCTATATACACTATATTAGTTGTTATTGTAGCTAGATCTCTTAATGATAAACCACTCTTATTTCCTTGTGGTAATTTACATAAAGAAACATTACCTCAACAACTACATGAAGCTGGTATTGGATTACATTCTCTAACATGTTATGAAACATGTCCTCACTCACAACTTGATACAAATATTAGAACACTGGTTAGTATCTATCTATCTATCTTTTATCTCTTTATCTAGAACTGGAAGGATGGGACAAATGTTGTGTTTTTCAGTCCATCTGGTGTTCAATTTGCTTTTCCCATAATCCAGTCAACAGTACATGATATACACTCACGAAATGTCAGTATATTATATAGTACATTATATTATTGATGTTAGTATTATAGTATTGTGCTATTGGACCCAGTACTGCTGAGGCTCTCTCTGCTGTAGGTATATCACCAGTGGTAGCTAAAAAACCAACTCCACAAGAAGTACTAGCAATACTACAAACTATTAAACAATAAATTTATTTTTAATTCCACATAATTCATTAATGATTGAAGTATTAATCAATACATTTACTTAATGTAATACGTGGTATAATGTTCATTGACTGAAGCTCTTGAAATAACAGTTTACAAGCATAGGGTATCTTGAGAGATGATATATGACCAGATGATTGACAATAATGACACCTACATTATTATAATAATAATATATTAACTATATTATAATATAATAGAGAACTTACCATCCTGAGTAGCCTAGTAGACCACATTGACCACAGACATCAACTTCAAATATATCACTAGAAATCATGAGACGTTCTAATAGTAACAGACTAGCTCCATATCCAATAAGACAATCTCTTTCCATCTCACCGAGACGTAGGCCACCATCACGAGAACGACCTTCAGTAGGTTGACGAGTAAGAACTGCACGAGGACCACGTGATCGAGCATGCATTTTATCTAATACCATATGTTTGAGTTTTTGATAATAGACAGGACCAAAGTAGATGTAAGCTTGTAATGGTTCACCAGTTATACCAGATGTGACATAATCCTTACCAGCATAGTTAAATCCATTACGTATTAAACCAGCGCTGACATCAGCAACTTTATCACCACCAAATGCTGTTCCATAATCAAATTGTCCATCTAACACTCCAGCTTTACCTGCTAACAACTCAATGAGTTTACCAACAGTCATACGAGATGGAAAACCATGAGGATTCATAATAATATCAGGACAGATTCCTAAATCAGAAAATGGCATATCTTCCTGTTGTACAATAAGACCGCATACTCCTTTCTGTCCATGACGGCTACTAAACTTATCACCAATTTCAGGACGTCTTGTGTCACGTAAAAGAATCTTGATCAAATAAGATTCCTCAGAATTAGAAGTTACTAACACTTTCTCAGCATACACATCTGTAGGACCTTTGTAGTTAACAGGAGATTCTTTATAACCGTCCTGTCTTCCCATTGTACCAGGTGTCTGTTGCTGGAGGGGCTGTGTTACAAGTGGTATTGACTTGTTAACCAATATCTGTCGATTACAGACCTTCTCTCCAGGGGACACGATACCATCTTGATCTAGTGGTTCATGTTTCCATATAGGTTTACCACTATGAGCATCATGACTTGGTCCCATAATACGATCAAAACTTTGATTAGCATAACGTTTTAATGAGCAGACTTGTTTACGATATACTAGACAACGACCAAACCCTCGATCAAGTGAAGCTTTATTGAGAATGAGAGCGTCTTCAATATCATAACCAGAATAACTCATAACAGCTACAGTAGCATTTTGTCCAGCAGGTAACTTATCAAACTGAATTAAATCAATAGTTTTTGACTTGACTAGAGGAGCTTGTGGATAGACCAGTAAATAGAGTAAAGTGTCAATACGATTTTGTTGGTTATAAGCTATAGTTCCCATTGCCTGTTTCCCCATAGCACACTGGTAAGTGTTACGAGGTGACTGGTTATGATGAGGATAAGGAATGAGACCAGCACACACACCAAGTAATGTAAATGGCTCTATTTCAAGATGTGTAGTGGATTCTGTGATATTTGACTCATAAAGAGCTATAGAGGAGTCATTCTCTTCATTAACATCTAGATACTCCACTAACCCTCGCTGTAAAAAGTCTTCAAATTCCATTCCTTTTGATAGCATATCAATATGATCTGAAGTGACCCTGGGTTGACCTTTCTCCACGATAATATAAGGTCTACAGACACGCCCACTATCACATGATATATTAACACAATGATGATGATGATCAGGATATATTGATACAAATTCACTCAGTCTACGACATCTTCGAAGGAGACGAAACTTGTGAATGAGTCCTCTGTAATCTTGAACTACTCCCAGGATGTTACCATTCAATAACACCAGATATACTGATGTACTAGATACCTCTTCACCAGACAAGTAGCGAATATCCTCAACTCCCAAATTAAAAGCAAGTCTCTTAATAGGAGCCTCATCTTGGTCAGTTGTAACATGAGTCATTAAAGCTAAGTTTTTAACAAGACCACAAGCCTCACCCTCAGGTGTATCAGATGGACATAACATACCCCATTGAGAGGGTTGAAGAGAACGTGGACCACTCACTTTACGAGTCTTCTCAAATTGACTGGTAATTCTGGTCATGTGACCTAGGGCAGATATAAACGAGAGACGAGAGAGAACTTGAGTAACACCAGCACGTTCCATTTTGAATCTCTTCAGTGTCCAATTACCAGTGGAGATAGCGTTATCTAGACCATGAGTAATCTGGTCTTGTCTCAGGTGACGTACTACATCAAACTGTTGAGCTTTGTTTAGGAATTGTTTGGTCAGCAATTCTCTGGAGCTCAGAGTTGAACTTTTTAAAGAGATCTTCAAAAAGTAAAGATAATAACTGACCAGCTAATTCAAGTCTTTTGTTGCCATAGTAATCTCGATCATCAACTTGATTCTCACGTTGTGCTATTATAACACGACGTACCATTAGAGCTAAGAAGACAGACTTCATACGATAATCACCTCCTTCAACTGGTATATGTGCTAAGACAAGATTTGATAACACCTCTTGAGCTTCTTCAACTTTAGTCTTACGTCTTCCCCACGTACTTCTACGAGTCTTTGTTCCTATAAACTCCAAAGCTTGTTTTCGTGTGAATATTTGAAGACTGGCGCATTCTTCAAGAGAGGGTGCAAATGTTGACAGTATATGTTCCTCACTACCTACTGTCTGTACTATCTCTTGGTCACTAAGTACTCCCATAGCTTTAAATACAGATAGTATTGGAATATCATCAGTAAATGAATTATGTTTCAAGTAAAAGCGACCTGATTTAACAATGAGATTTGTTCGACTTTTACGCTCATGAGTGGAACTAGTAACAGAACATCCAATGTTACCCTTCCTGTCGAGATCCACAATGATACGATTCTTTGAAAGCTGTTCTTGAATTAAAATGACTTTCTCAACTCCTCTTACAATAAAATATCCTCCAGGATCAATCGGACACTCATTGAGTCGGGCCATATTTTTAACTGATATATCAGATAGTATACAATTTGAACAACGTAACATAATTGGCATACGACCAATAGGTAGTCCTTTACGAATGACCCTTTGAGCCCCTCTTGTATATTCAATATCTACTGTTATAGGAGCTGAGTAAGTCATGTCTCTAAGACGACATTCATGAGGTGAGATAGGTTTTGTCACATTAAAAGACCCTTCAACTTCAGGTCTACCAATACATATATTGAGGTACTTGAGATAAAAGTTAGGATCAGCGTCACTCGTAATCATATCATTTGCTCTAACTATTTTCTTGATCTCAGTATTAATGAAATAATTAAAGGAGTCTATATGTTGTTTTACTAATCCTCTGACTTTTAAGAAAGCAGGTAATAACTTCCATTTGTCTTGTACTGTACGTATAGGTTGAGCTATGTTCACTCCATCATAGAGACACTTTGGTAATACATCGTCTTCATCAGGATCACCATTGGGATAAAACTCTGCCATTGAACACCACGTGGTTGTATCATCGACCACCGCCCACTTTATTATAGTACTATACGAAGTTAGGAGAGGAAGGTAATAAAATTAATAGGGGTTTACCATAATATCATATTTTATTTTTTGTAGGTTGTCTCTATTATTTTATCTTATTTAAAAGAATTAAAATAAAGTTAGTACAATATTATACACAATGTGTACAATGATCAGTGTATTAATAATTTAGTAAAGTCATTGAACAATGGTAGACTCTGTTATCTATTTGGATTATAATGCAACTACTCCATTAGCTCCTGAAGTAATAAAAGTAATTACTCAATCATTACAGGAGCACTGGACTAATCCCAGTAGTGGTTATGGTACATAACGAACATTATATTAATATTTATAATATTATTGTCTTCAGATAAAGTCTCTAAACTAGCCATTAAAAATGCCAGAGAGCAGATTGCTAACATGATCAACAGTTCAACTGAAGGTAAGTAGATTATTAATGTTATATAACAATTATAATAATTTAATAGATGTTGTATTTACTTCTGGAGGTACAGAGGTAGTCTATTGTGGGTAATTGATGTTATTATTATGTCCCCTTTATTCTAGAGCAATAATATAGTATTTTATAGTGTTACTAATAGACCAATTAACAATAGTAACAAGAGGGGCATTTGTCCTCATATTATAGCATCTTGTATTGAACATGTGTCTGTTTTAAGTCCATTACAACAACTAGTACACGATGGAGTCATTGGTACATAACAACAATACATTATATAGTAATGCTGATATTATATAGAACTAACTATCTTACCACTGATGGAAGGGACTGGAGCAATTACTGTTGATAGTATTATGAAGGCTATACAAGCTAACACAATATTAGTGACTGTTATGTTAGCTAATAATGAGACAGGAGCTATACAAGTAAGTATAGTAATATGTTTGAATATAATATTGTTGGTGTATTAGCCTGTAAGAGAGATCTGTGAGGCTATTGGGAAGTATAATGAAGTACATAGTCCATCTAGAGTATTAGTTCATACTGATGCTGCTCAGGTAATCTTTAGATAACTGATTAAAATACTATCTTTTTCAGGCCATGGGAAAGATACCAGTAGATGTACAAGAACTAGGAGTGGACTATTTAACAATTGTAGGACATAAGTTCTATGGACCACATATTGGAGCACTCTATGTTAAAGACCTAACAACTGGTGGAACACCTTATCACCCTCTATTATATGGAGGTGGACAGGAAAGAGGATATCGTCCTGGGTCAGTAATACATTGTAATAAGATATCTTATATTTGATTTATAATATCATTTAATGTTATAGGCAGCTCAACTTGTAACAGAACACCTTAGTGAATATAATAGTCATATGAAAACTATTAGAGATTATTTAGAGTCTCAACTACAGGTCTGTACTTTCCTCATCTCCTCAATATTATCATTATATAGACTGTATTTGGTGACCAACTTCATTTCAACAGTCACTTTTCAGTGGACACTTTACCTAATACTTGTAATGTATCACTGATAGGCTCTGGACTAGAAGGTAGAATGATGATGTCATAATGATCTCATCATATTCTGCAGGATTCAGGATACTGAGTTTGTTAAAACATTGTCAAGCAAGTGCTGGAGCAGCCTGTCATTCTAATGTTATAAAGTATGGCTCATATAATGTAGTATTATATTATTAGTATTGTCTGTTAGACCATCTTCAGTGCTATTAGCTACTGGTATACCAGACTCTATAGCTATAAATGCATTAAGGATAAGTGTAGGCCGTCAGACAACTACTAAAGATATTGATCTCTTTATTGAAGATCTTAAAGATGCTATCAAGATAGTCACAACACAATGAACTATAATGAAATCCTAGACAATGTTTAGTGTGTAATATACTAATATATGTAACATTCCTATGTGTGCTCTATGGAGTCTCAAGTCTTTTAGTAATAAGTTTCTCTCTCTACCCAACCTGTAATAATACCAGTAATTAAAGGGGTCAACAATTAATTACTTACTTCCTGGGTATCTACGTAATATCAATTTACGTATTTCATCATAGATAAAGATCAGGATAGAGAAGGTCAGTGCTACACACCACCATTCCAAACGTAACCCCTGCATTCTCAGAGCAACATCTAGTCCTGGACAATATGCTAGAAATATAGCCAGAGCTGTCTCAAAGATCAGACCAAATGTCAAATAATGGTTCCTATTATAGAAACACTGATAGCATGAAGTTATTAAATTGCTCTCACTTAAATCCTTGTTGAAAGAGAGAATTTTGTCTTGTCTTACAGATAATGAGGTCAGCCCATTGTACTATAACAATACTGACAAAGAAACCAGTATGACAGGTATATTCCAGCTTTTTACGATATTCATAGGTCTAGAAAATATATAAAAAGCTTTTTTAGTTTGTAAGTTGACTTACCCACTCTTGTCCAAAACTATCAGTTACATAAACACTTCTATCATCCCACATTTCTCTAAGTCCTAGCAATGTCAAAGGTAGAAAACCATTTTCTCCCATTATAACAAAGTACGTAAAGAAACCAGCTAATGCTTGCATCATACCAATTTGACCATATGCCATACTAATCAACCTGAATATGAGATATTAGTAATTGAATATTAATACTCATGACACAGTTAGACAAACCTTTTGTTAACTAGTTTATCACGTTTAGCATCTCGTGGTTTTCTCTCCATAATATTACTCTCTGGTTGTTCGTATGCAAAGGAGATAGCTGGTACCATATCAGTTCCTAGATCAATAAAGAGGATAGTGATAGTGCCGAGAGGAAGTGGGATAAAGGCCACAATAAACAACAAAAATGGAGTAATCTCGGGTATATTTGATGTCAAAGTATAGGCCACAGATTTCTTCAAATTGTCAAAAATCAGACGACCTAATATCAATAGTAATTAATATCATAATGAAGGGGTCAGTCTACCTTGTTCTACTCCAGTTACTATAGATGCAAAATTGTCATCTAACAAAATCATATCAGCAGCTTGTTTAGAGACATCAGATCCTGTAATACCCATAGCAACACCTAAATCATGTAATAAAACCAAGTTATCAGTATACAAGTCATTATACCAATATTAGCTCTCCTTAATGCAGGGGCATCATTTACTCCATCTCCAGTCACAGCCACTACCCAACCAGCACGACGACAACCTTCTACAATACGAAGTTTCTGAGTTGGAGATGTACGAGCAAATACAATTTCAGGATAACTGGTTAATATTAAATCAACTTCATTATCTGACATATCCTAGTAATATATAAATAGTATTAATATATAATTTAATATTACCAGTAACTCTGTGCCATGAACTACAATAGCTTTAGCTCTCCTGTGCATGGAGGACAGTCACTATATCATACAGTAGATTATTACCTTGGATCAACTTGGTCTACTGTAGTACCAGTCATTTCAGCAATTTCATCAGGAGTATTATTACCTTTAATATAATAATGTACTGACTATTGTCGTTAAACTACTAACATACCAGGACTTATAATACCAACACAGCGAGCAATAGCTTTAGCAGTAATAGGATGATCACCAGTCACCATAATCACCTAGGTACAATATATATGTATATTATATTATATATGATTGTACTGACTTTAATTCCAGCTGTCCTACATTTAGATACAGCTTCAGGAACATTAGATCTTGGAGGATCAATCAGTGATACTAACCCAACAAAACAAAGTCCATCTAATGGAAAATTAACCTACAAATAAACTTGATATCAATCTATAAATTATAAACACTATTTTACATCCTCAGAATTAAATGAGTAATTCTTAGGGAAGTTCTCCTCAGGTAAATGATAATGACAAAATCTAAAGGACATAGTCATAATAGTTATATAATATACTCTAGTACCCTAGTACACGCTCTCCGAGTCCACCTAACTCAAGGTAGGCTTCATTGAATGCATCAGCAAAATTCTCATCAATAGGATGCTCCTATAATAAATAAACATTAATAGATAATGATAACATTATCACCTCTCCATTATCAATGTATGTTTTACATCGACTCAATATCCTTTCTGGAGCTCCTGTAACAATAATAGTTAATTAAATATTAATTAATAAATTAATTCCACCTTTCATCACTAGTAAATAACCTCCAGTACTTGGGTTATCATGAATTGAGACCTATATTATATAATATATATTATATTATATTATATTATATTATATTATATTATATTATATTATATTATATTATATTATATTATATGTATTCTAATATAACAGTATATTTGAGAGCTAACTTGAAATTTATTTGTGGAATTAAAAGGTATCTCTACTACTTTAGGATGACTGTCTCTCAAATCTTCAGCACTACCAACTTCTAATTCAAAACATTTTAGAAGAGCTGATTCAGAAGCATCTCCACAACATTCCCTTAACAGAAGATGACCCCTGTTATTAATGAGTATTAACTAACTTGTCTAATATATTAACTGTCTCTTGTCCTTCTTTGAAATATGCTCTGTTACATAACCCAATAATTCGAGCTAATGCATTCCATGTTGGAGTTGGTTCCTACTATAATAATGAACTATATTATATAATTACATGGAACTTACTCTTCTGGTATGTTCAGGATGGAGTGGATTTTCATCAGTATTAGCACCCCATA
The DNA here is from genome assembly GCA_963693285.1 of Xestospongia muta. NCBI lineage: Eukaryota > Metazoa > Porifera > Demospongiae > Haplosclerida > Petrosiidae > Xestospongia > Xestospongia muta. Next base: position 246,782 of record OY848918.1, read on the forward strand.
TACTGCCATCAAACCACATATGTGCTATTTTATATTGTCATAATGAGTGTAGGCGTTAAAATACTTACCAACTGTCATTCTGTTCTGAGTCAATGTTCCAGTCTTATCAGAGCATATCACAGATGTAGAACCAAGTGTTTCCACAGCCTCCAAGTTACGAACTAAACAGTTTTTCAACCTCATTTGTTGAGCAGTTAACGTGAGACAAACCTGTAGTACACCCCTATCATAAAGACTATTAATTAAATGCATAATAACATACAGTGACTGTAGCTATTAGTCCTTCCGGTACATTAGCCACAATGATACCAATAAGAAATGCAACAGCATCAAGCCAGTAATAACCCAGTATAAGGCCAATAGTAAAAAAGGAGACTCCTAATATCACTGCTACCACTGAAATGATAGTAATAAAGTGATGAATCTCTATAGCTATAGGTGTTTCTACAGGAAAAGGAAGGAGGTATATGATCAAAGAATCATAACCCTAGCTTTATATTGTAATATATAATATATACCACCTGCTCTCAAGTTGACAAGTTGCTCACAAGTGGCCACACCTGCCACTACATTAATATTACCTTGTCGTAGAACATGACAGGTCATGTTTTAAACATTAATGTGAACTTCATTCTAATAACTTACTTTCCTGGACAATACTACCAGTTAGACGGGCTATTCTACCCATAATAGTATGATCTCCAGTATTGACTACCACACCAGTACACGTACCTGTATCACAATATAACTCAATGTGTCTAATATAATATATTACCTTCTACAGCATTTGAAGAGAAGAAGGCTAAGTTTCTTGTTTCTAATGGATTGTCATGTGTAAATTCAGGTGTTCGAGTCTGTGGATCAGACTCTCCTGTCAAAGTACTATTGTCAACCTGTAACACAGGATATATTAAGAGGATATCCCATGTCATTATTGTCTAGTGCTATCCGCATAGAGTATGTGAAATAAACAACAATAACAACACCCAGACTGTGTAACAAGGAAGTCATTTTTACTAAGAATTTTACATGTAGTTAGGAAATATGAGCTTACCAATACTAAAGACATTATTATAACATTGTGTGTACCTTGAAACCAGATGACTTTATCACACGAATATCTGCTGGTAGTCTATCTCCAGCTTTAACATCAACAATATCTCCTACAACTAGTTGTTCAACTGATAGTAAATAATGTTGACCTTCTCTCAACACCATAGCTTCCTATAAGGGATCTGATAGTATTATAATCAATCATAACATTATACCTGTGGAACTAGTTTGGCAAAACTCTTCATTATACTCTCACTTTTTGCTTCCTAATTATACAAATAAATTTCTCATTATATAAGTAAATTTTTCTAGACCTGATAATAAGAGAAACAGCTTGTTACAATCACTACTAATACTAATACAATACCCAAGAACAGCTGTAATAGAGAATGTAGATAACAATAGCATGAACAAAACGCTCATTCAATGTGACAATTCACACACATACATAATCTTTATCAGTTGCAGGATTCCTAGATACTTCAATACTAAATGGGATGAAACACAGGAAAGCTCCGATCCAAAGCAGTAATGAAAACCCTCCAAATAACTGTTTCAAAAATTTAACAATCGCAGGAGTTTTATAAGGTGGAGTTATAGCATTGGGACCATCTCGTTGGAACACAATAGCTGCATGTGCTTCGGTCATTCCCTAATAATACAGTTGGAAATATTACATAATATATACTATATTGTACCTCATCTGGATTAGTATCTAGTCTGATGTACAGATCTTCAATAGGTATTTTATGAGCATCCTTTTAATGATGTTTAGTTGAAATATGATCAAGTAAAATAAACTGACCATTTCAACTTCCTTTTTCAAATCATCTTTGTTGTGTTTTGCTATCTTCAAGAATTGCCACCACTTCTTCCTTCCTTCTGGTCTTCCTTTCTCAGTATCATCACTAGTACTGCCTTCATATTGTTCTGCTGAAGGATTGACTAGAGTCAGTGGTATATCTTCAGTAACTATTACTTCCTAAGAAATATGAAATAAAGCAGTTAGCATAAATATTGCTTACCTGTTGAGAAGTAGTTGCCATTAGCGAATGATTAATGAGTTTAAGTTGCGCAGTTATATCTTGAGCTAGACTTGTTGACAGTTTAAGAACACGGACAGTCACAGAGTACGATTTCCAAATATTTCCAGCTGCTACGAATATACGAACAGCGCATAAAATTGGACGTATTTGCCGCCATATTTTAATTAGGACGTAACTTATTATTATTCATAACCACGTGTTTGCATAATGGCTTCTAGCTTCCTGGTATCTTCCTTTGTTCTTCCGTCCTGCTGTCATAAAAGAGTGCAGCTACATAGTCATCGTTTGTTGATTGTACTAGAACTACCATCAGTTTTACAGAAAATTTTCCAGTAAGTTACATTGCAATGTCTTACCATTGACTCATAGTTCCTGTTTGATTATATAGTTCTATTGCTTGACATTTCTTATGGCTACCAACGGTAAGAGAACGCGTAGACATAGCTTTACAACGCTAGAAGAAGTATCTCGAGAACTAGAGACTTCGTCAACACAAAACGGGAGTTTATCAGAACCAAAAGCATCAGTGATGAAGGAAGATAGTTCCTCCCACAAGCGTCCACTCTCTCCTTGTGCAAGTGAAGGAAGTTCGCCAAAACGTCCTGCTACTGACGTTGCTGCTTCCACTGTTGAACAACAAACTACATCAAAGACAGAAGAGCTGTACTTACTCCCTCAAGGTTAATTAGAGTTAGAGCTAACAGCAATGAATAACTCATTTTTATTTTAAATAGATCCTGCAAAATGGACTCTACAGCAAGTCAGTCATTGGTTAGATTGGGCCATCAAAGAATTTAGTCTCGATGTTGTGGATAAAACTCAATTTCAAATGACTGGTTTACAACTCTGTGCACTTAGTAAAGAAGATTTTGTCCAAAGAGCTCCAGCCTATACAGGAGATGTACTCCATTCCCATCTCAGTCTACTACGAGCTAAAAATTGTAAGTTACTACATATAATAGATACCTTTTTTATAAGTTAAATATGCAAATTAATGTAACTATATTACTATTTCTTTAGCTGCTATTGCTAAAACTGATGAAGCTGATAAACAGAGCACAGATAACAAAGGTATGTTGTGTGCGTAGCTGTACCAGGAAGAGCATGTGATTGTCCATTAGCACCATGTTCACAATACCTCGTAACATGTTGCAATTTTACACCTATTAATAATAATTATTACATATATACACAGGTAATTATAATCCTGTTAGCTGGCCTAACTATCTCTGGCCAGGAGCAACAGTTGGCGATATCTCATATTGGCTCAAAGCACAACAAGGTACCGTTTACAAACATAGCTCTTACATTTATAATACGATACTTGTATTAGATTACTCTGCTACAAAGAGCTCCAATGATCATATTTACTTGCCACAGATGAGATCAACAGTTACTGCAGCAGGATTTTATCCCGGTAATTTTTAAAATAAGCTAGTAAATATAATGTGAATCATATTGATGTTCTCGTATATAGTGGCACCATTGTTGGCTAGTCCCATGGCATTAGCTGGTTTATCATACCCACTCACTTCAAATCCAAGACAGCTACTACGAGGTAATGATATCATTGATAGTATTTCCTGTATTCTTCCTGTAAGATAAGTGTATTAACATAACAATAATATTAGACCAACTTCCTTATTAGCATCCAGCAACTATGAACTCTATAATGTAAACTAATCATAAGTTCAAATTTAAACTACGAGTATAATTCATTAGGAAATCCTCAGGATATATTTTGTTTTAATGTGGTACTTCTATTTTCCTCTTGTCAAACTTATTATCACGTTCATTAGTCTCTGTTATGTGAATGCAACTGGTACGTGAACAACGAAACAAACATGAGCAATTAAATGAAGGGTAAATGAAACTTCTGTACAGTCACAAGTGACTTCTCGTCCATTAAACTATGAGAATGTCACTTTGTGTTCAAGGTGTTCATTATAAAAAGGGAGTGTATTGGAAGACTAACAATGTGTGGTTAGGTTGGGTCCTTTAACACCTGAGCAATAGCTACACCCTCTAGCTTAACAATTACCTGATAATAATAGTGAGGTTTTCCTCTTTCACTCTTGAACTGTTGTAAATTCAATTGAATACAATATCCTCCATTGCAGGTAGTGGTATTACGATATTGTACTACTTCTATATCCTGTAACCTCAACATTAAATTATGATCATTATAATTGTATTTAGATCTGAGACAAGACCAACAAATTGATTGGACAGGCTTTGGTCAATCTAAAGACATCATCCTGACTAAACCTCCATACAACACAACAAACACTAGCTCATCAAGGCCTCCTCTAGTTTCTCCTCAGACGCCCAAACCATCTTCTCCACTCTTGTCCCCCTCACAAAAATTTGCTGGTCTAGTACCAGATTCTCCTCTCACTCATCTACCTCCTATAATGGGACATACTCCATTGAGTACTCTCTCTCCATTTATGGCCCAACAAGGAGGTACACATACACCACACTAATCTTTGTTACCTTAACTGCTCTTGACTACCTGATACTGTAATATTTAGTGTAAGTTTAGTGTATGCCAGTGTAGTTCAGACTTGGCTAGGATGTATAGTGTTAACAGTTAATTCCTGTTAGATAAGCAAACATTTGGCTACCCATTGTTTATCTTTCTTACATCATCAATTTTAAAATGTTCTTAATATTATAGGTCAAATACAACTCTGGCAGTTTCTCCTTGAGTTGTTACAGGATGAAAAACATACTAACATTATTGCCTGGGCTGGTAACGATGGAGAATTTAAGTTGCTTGATCCTGAAGCTGTGTCTACTTTGTGGGGTATGCGTAAACGTAAACCGAGTATGAATTATGATAAGTTAAGTCGGGCCATTCGCTATTACTATGACAAGAAGATAATGCATAAAGTTCATGGAAAGCGTTATGTTTACAAGTTCAACTTTGATACAATCGCCAAATATCTTAGTTCTGGTTCATCACAAAGTGCTATACCTCATGTGAAATCTGAAAATGATGTATTTTCAGAGTCTATGCCAACTCTATCTTCTAAACAGGATGTTAGTGAAGCATCTGATGTTCAAAGGGACAGGGTCGCCCCCTCACAACGCAGACAGGAAGATACTCCCTGGCAAGAGGAAGAAGTTCAGGAAAAAACAGAAATACCCCTGACCTACAATAAACCCCCTGCGTCCAATACAGAAGTATCGTCATCGAGCACAGTTGTCCCAACGGCTACTATATCAAGTTTAGAACAACATTTAATGGCTGCAGCATCATCATCAACTACATTATCATCATTATCACTTTCCCCTCAAGTACCTCTCTTTAATTTAGTATCTTTTCCTGCCGTCTCTTCTGTTACCAGCACAGATAACCCTCAACTTTTCTCAGCTACAAGTTAATTCAACAAATATATCTCTTTAGTTTTATAATGTACATTAATTTTAATCATTATGCACAATATTTTAAATAAATTTTAAAAATAATATAATATATGGTAATGATATGTCAGAGCTTTGGTTGTCTACTGCAACAATTAACACTAGACAACATGTTTTAATGATTGATAATTCCTGATCGTAACATCAGTTCTAATTCTTGTGCTTGTCGAAGTTGATCACTAATCACTTTCTGTAATTTGTGGTGAACATCTTCATATAAAAGACCTCCCCCGACAGGAACTCGATCAAGAAACATTTCTCGTGTCAATAATAAAATCCCTTTGCCATTCATGGGGAATCTTTCAGGATATGTATTCTGTAGTTGAAACTGAACTTCAGAGCGATGTAACCAAACTTTCACATCATCTCGAGACCACAGCCGTGGATCTATTAAGTAAACCAATACCCACAACAGAATTATATCAACTTTAAGGCTGACAATACTAACATAATAATATCTATAGAAACTATTTTTAGTTGTACATTATTGTTAACCTGAAGAGAGTTCGCGTCCATCACTTCCTCCTCCACAATGAGATGGTGCTAACATACTGATATCGGTACAAAGCTAATACAAGCACACACACACAAAAATAATAGCAGTGATATGCGACTAGCTTACCATTGTGCCCGCCCCTCCTACTGTCGAAGAATTTGAGAGAGAACGTCGTAGTCAACAGGAAAAAATACACATGACAGACAACAAAGGAGTTAAATTAAATTATCGATTAGTATACGGACCTAATTCTCCCATTTCATTTGTATAGAAATCTCAGAAGATTTCCGTATTCTTACTATTCTACCGTATACGTACCACGTGGCTTTTCATGGCTAGTGTGGCTCTAACTCGAATTTCTCTTTTATCAATCAGACTTTCTCGCCATGTCACTCTTTTAACGACATTTAAATTTGCTGATAACAGTGATAATGCTAAAAGGGTTACCAAATACGATCAACCCTATTGTATTAAACTACCCAAGAATAATCGTCAAGCAGGATTTGGTGATATTATTTCTATAGCTCATCGTGGTAAAGTACACAAAGCATTAATCGTCAGTCATCGTAAAATAAGTAAAACATTACCACGTTATGATGACGAGTATATTGTTCTACTTAATGACAAGTTAGAACCTGTTGGAACACGAGTGGTTGTACCCCTGCCATCACAACTTAGATTAAGAAAAGACAAATATTCTAAAGTATTGGCTATTGCTACTAAATTTATCTAATTTTTATCTAATTTTTGTAAAATTATTGTAAAACACTGGATATTAATTTGTGTATTATTAGTATACTAGCTTGGATATTCTAGTATATTCCTGCCCATGTGGTAACAGAAATGACTTTCTTTCATTTTATCAACTGTTTAGCTCTCACATATAGTCCTTACGTCATCACTTATCGGTTCTCAGGATTGTAAGTTGTGGCTGTCACGTGATACTTCCTCTATAATACTCTAGGGTGGAGTTAGGAGCATACTGGCGATGTCTTAGAGCAGGAGGGGCTTATTTTATTACTCAATTAGTGAAGGTATCATTGATATGTTATCATATGATAATGACGTCATTATTTCAGATGTTATTATTAGCAACATTCTTCCCATTAAGTGAGTTAGATGAGAATAATCATTTAGTGGTAAGACCCTGCCATAATTAACATAATTATAATAACAATTAGGAGTCTGTAAAATGCACAGTTGACTTAGTGGATCTGCTTGGATTGTATTTAGTATTAAGCAAATTTCTAGGAAAGGGAGAGAGAAGAATCCTTGTAACAGCTGTGGGTTAGTTGTCTATTATGTGGTCAGAATTATCTATTCAGTTTGTTCAATAGGTTGGGGGTTATCAGAAGCATTGGCTACAAGACTATTACCATTGTGGTTTGGAGCTAGAGGAACTGAATTTAATTGGAAATATATTCAAAGTAGTTTTGAATGTAACATCAATTTGGTCAGTATATTTCAGGATATCTTTGAATATGTTAGTAATCTATGTTATATAGATCTATCTATTTTCAACATGCACATTTTTGTGGTTATGGAGTCGTCATGATGTCATCAAGTTACCTCTTTTAGCACCATTATTATTGTTTACATGTTATCGACCACTCCTCTTTAATATGCTAGGCTCATTACTAGGGGCATGGGAGATCCTTCTAATTAAAGGCTTAATTGCAACCATCTTTGGGGGCGTGGCTGTTATGTTACATTCAACAAACTCAAGATAAAATACTATTTTATAAAAATGTGTGTACATGTGCTATACAAATTGGTTAATGTCATGAAATTTATCACTTGGAGGAATAGGATCTGGAATATGAGCCTTCGCACAAGGAAAAAACCACAATATTTTAGGACCTAGATGAGTGGGTGTGGCTTACTGATGACTTGATAACACTAACCTCTACCACACACTCCAGCAATTAATGCTAATTTAGGGGTTGCTGGCATACCAAGAGGACGACCATAACGTCGGATTTCAATTGCACTTCGATTACATAACACAGATAATACCTATTAATTAAAAGTAATATTGAGGGTGTGGTCAATAGTTTCTCACCTGAGCTAATAGCATACCACCCACAAATACACCAAATATTACTGCCTCAAAAAAAGCAATAATTGTTAGAGTTCTATAGTAATAATAGAAAATGATAACATTAGAAATAAATTATACCTGTCTAATGTTCCTTGATCTGTATGCCAGTTTGTAATCCAGTCCCATATTATAAGACCAAGTCCATATGTACACAGTATATCTGTATAATGTAATAATAAGAGTATATCGTCTATCAAATTAGACCCTCCTCTTAAGTGATGTACAAGGAAGGATTTAGCAAAGATCACAATTTAGTTGACCAATCAAATTTCACTATTCAGATTCTGAGTAGTGTGGGCGGCAGGATATGACACATTGTTGTTGTTGGTTAGTTATTAGAGTATGTCATTTGTATAAAGGAAAGAAAATGTTTGAACTTTACTATCAAAAGTGAGACTGTTTTGTCACTCTACATATATGTGTACATATAGTCTATTAATATTTAAATGTAGTCAATATATATTTAAAAGACAAGACTATTGGTTAATTGATTTGTATGGCTTCACTTATTACTATTTATTACAATTAAAGATCACAAATACATAGTGATTTGATTTTGGCACCCTAACATCAACTGACTTGTGAAGCTACTTTTAAAAGCATTAAAACAATAATATCTAATGAGAAATTCAATATAGAAATGTATCTACTCAGATGTAACAATATATTAACACTACACTGTATATTATCATAACAGGTAATACTCATTTTACTTCTGGAATAAGCTCCTAATACTTTATACATGCGAGCTGTGTCCACGCCCCTTTAATTAAAGTTCTGATGTGACCTTTGCTAGACCCTTCTCACTCAGTGAAGGGAAGGTTTAGTTCAATAGATATTGTATACATTACTTACCAGCATATGCTATAAATAAAAAAAAGTATTTATAATTTAATTCACCAACACAATTATTAATCCTATAATAAGAACAATTAATTACATCATTTAAAACACTAATTACCAGGGACAATGGTGATCCATCCTCCTAACGCAACGCCCACAAATTCTATAATAAATTAACTAGTATATGACATCATAATGACATCATTACTTACCGACAATGATGAGATCGTGGCGGTCGATATGTTTCACATTTAGTACAGACTGTCCACTCATCTAAAGGGGGTGGCTCCTATGATCAATTAAATAATTAAAAATAAATGTTACAAAGTAATTACCTTTTTACGTTTTTTTCGATCTTTGTGTTCTAAATCAGATGAGAAATCAATTTTGATACCAGATTGAGGGACGTACCCTATAATAATAATAATAATAATTAATTATATCATGATAAGAGTTCTATTCATGAAGTACCAGGATTAGAGAAGGATGCTCTGAGATGAGATGTCACAGCTAATATATACAGAACGTGCAAAACCAAAGCTGCTATAGTACGCCATGTACTAAAGTAATAGAAAATATGGCGGTATATTCACGCCATTAATCTACCATTACCCTTCATGTCTTCCATACTCAATAACAACGTATACACCTACTAGATCACCGAACAACAGTAAGATATGGACGCCTATAAAGGTCGCAATACCAAGTGGATCTCTGTGGAACACCATCTTTAAACAGCATGTGAATTGGGGTGTGGTCAGCGTATCCATGGTAACAGTCAATTCTCAAACACTAACACGAAGATGGTAAGTTTGGATTATCCGTTATTGTGTCATTCTTTTCTCTTTTTTCAAAGGCTACTACAACAAGTTTAACGTCAGTGGGTTCAAATAGATCTGGTAGAACAAAGAGACAACACCTTATTAAGAAATCTGCCGATTCTTGTGTGGTAAGTATGTTATATACAGTTAGTGTAACTTTAGTTATATTTTAGGATGAATCGTTGTTTGGTCCTCCTGCTCGTCTTCAAATGATGTCAGGCAACAGATCATGGACTGCCTCTACTGAACATGATATGTTTTCTTCTAAAACAACTGGAAAACAAAGTAGGAGATATTGTAATGATGATGATGACTACTCTCTCTCTCTCTCTCTCTCTCTCTCTCCCTCCCTCCCTCCCTCCCTCCCTCCCTCCCTCCCTCCCTCCCTCCCTCCCTCCCTCCCTCTCTCTCTCTCTCTCTCTCTCTCTCTCTCTCTCTCTCTCTCTCTCTCTCTCTCTCTCTCTCTCTCTCTCTCTCTCTCTCTCTCTCTCTCTCTCTCTCTCTCTCTCTCTCTCTCTCTCTCTCTCTCTCTCTCTCTCTCTCTCTCTCTCTCTCTCTCTCTCTCTCTCTCTCTCTAGGTCAAAAACACCGACAACCTGGAGTTGTTGAAGTAATCACAAAAGATCTCATTAGAAACCTCAAGTAATATTCAATGATTTAATTACAGGGTTTACCTCTCTAATTACAGACTACCTTCTACACCAGACCCCTCTGGTCTATCAATCATTATTGACAAAGGAGAATACTCACGTCTCAAAGTATAAATGTATTATAATAATATTTAGTATGAAGTGTTGTGTAATAGTCTAGAGCTAAAGTCTTGACATTAACTGAACGACAAGAATTAGAAAAACTGTATAAAGAAGAAAAAACAAAACGAATGGAAGATTCTAATAGTCGTAAGAAATTAATGCAAAACTTAGAAGATCAGAGAAAGAAAAATGAGAAGCCATCAGATTTAGAAGAAGTTAGTTGTAGTGACTATATAATAAATGGACAGTAGTTAAATGATAAATGGATGGACTCTATGATAAATGGATAGACTCTATGATAAATGGATGGACTATATGATAAATGGATGGACTCTATGATAAATGGATGGACTATATGATAAATGGATAGACTACAATGATAAATGGATAGACTATAATGATAAATGGATAGACTATAATGATAAATGGATGGACTATATGATAAATGGATGGACTATAGTGATAAATGGATACACTATAATGATAAATGGATGGACTATAATGGTAAATGGATAGACTATGATGATAAATGGATGGACTATATGATAAATGGATGGACTATAGTGATAAATGGATACACTATAATGATAAATGGATACACTATAATGATAAATAGATAGACTATAGTGATAAATGGATACACTATAATGATAAATGGATAGACTATAATGATAAATGGATGGACTAATAATACAATGGTTGTAGGAAGCAGCAAGACTTGGTGCTGAAGTGACTGCACGAGCTAAAGAACAAATGGAACAACAAGATGATGAAATAAAGAAATTAAATGAACTAATTCTCAATGCTAAATGTCATGCAATACGTGATACACAATTACAAGAGAAAGAAGAAATCAAAGCATATATGGAGGAAGAAGAAGTATGTTATATTATAGTATGATGATTTAAAACATTGTGTGTAGAAGCGATTAGATACTATTATGGAAGTAGAGCGACTACGAGACTTACAAGAATATGACGAGAGAGGGAAAAGAAGACACATTGAAAGGCTCAAAGGAGCTCAAGTAAGTTGTCTTCATTGATAAACTCACACTATATAAATTGTCATTGTAGATAATACATAAACAAATTGAAGAGAGAAAAACTCAACGACAGTTAGATAAAGAAAAGAAAGACCAAGAGACCCAACAACTTCTCAAGTATATTATGATATGATATTGTCTCAATAACACTCCATTATGTAGATATATGGAGAGATTACAAGAAGAAGACTGGGAGAATTTACAGAAGAAGAGAGAAACACAGCACTCACTTATGGAAGAAGTAACCAAATGTAATGAGGTAAGTCTGATAGCCTCATACTCATGAGTCTAACTGGATTGAGTATGAGTCTATAAATGGTTTGAGTACGAGTCTGCAAATGGGTTGAGCATGAGTCTATAAATGGATTAAGTATGAGTCTGTAAATGGATTGAGTATAAGTCTATAAATAGATTGAATATAAGTCTATAAATGAATTGAGTATGAGTCTATTGTTGTAGGAAATACAACGACTGAAAATGCAACAAAGAGAACAGGCTAAACTTGAAGACTTAAAAATAATAGAGTATCTTAAAGAGAAAGAGGTTTATAATTCAATATTGTACAAACCAATATCATGTTATTTTAGGCTCGTGAAGAACAATTACAAAAAGAATTAGAAGAACAAAAACTTGAAAAAGAGAGAGAAGTGGCACGATTGAGAGCTCAACAGGAGAGAGCTAAAGATAAAGAAGCTGAAAGAGTATGACCCTCTTATTAGTAATGGAATTAATTAATTTATTTAGGATGCTCTGAGAGCTAAACGTAATCAAGAAAAGTTTGAACGAGAATGGAGACGAAAGGAAAAGGAAGAAGCTCAAAAGAAGTCAGTATAATATGACATCATAATGACATCATGATTTTCAATAGGGCAGAAAATGAAAATCAGTTACGAATTGATCGTGAAAATCAAGTGAGAAATAAAGAACATTTTCTTGCTGTACAAGCTCAACGTGAAAAACTTGAATTTGAACGAGTCCTCAAGTAAATTCAAACTTACATCATCATTACATCATTATTGCATCAACATTACATCATTTTTATTACAGGGAACAACGTGACCAAATGTCTAAAGATGAACAGTCTCAATATGATGCTGCTTTGAGGAGAAAAAAACATGCTGATGAAGTCCGTACTCAGGTAACATGTACATATATTACACATAATAATGTAATGTAATGTAATAATGATGTAATGTAATGTAATGTAATAATGATGTAATGTAATATAATGTAATAATGATGTAATGTAATGTTATGTAATAATGATGTAATGTAATATACTATTATAATGATGTAATATATTGTAAAACTAATAATGATGTAATAATGATGTAATATAGATGTCCAATATAATACATGTCATGTATTAGGTCAAACAGAGAGAAGAAGAACTTAGAACTGCAAGGAAAAATTTTTTTGAGGAAGGCATTAAACTAGATCAAGAGGCCAAGGAAAGGTAATGATTATAATATACTATATTGTTACTAATACTATTGTTCTAGACGTCGTAAACTTGATGAGATCAAACAACGAAAACTAGCTGAGTTAAGAGATGCTGGTATCCCTGAGAAATATTGTGCTGAAGTCAGCCGCAGGATTACAGCCCCACCCCCTTCATTTATTGCACAATAAAAACATATTATGTAACATTATATAATACAGTTCCTTATAATAAAACAATAAATATTAGTAGTCCTCGTCATCAGGACTGACAGAGTCTCTATTAAAACTTTCATAATCACTAACTCCAATGGTTTCGTAACGATGATAGCTTGAAGGCTCGAGACGTTTGAACCTACTGTTAAGAATGACATCACAATGACATCATCAATTGACTTACGACTTTCTGAATTTCCATATACAATATATTGACATTGTCACTATGGCAACACCAACAATAATAAGAAAAGGAACAAGTATGGCAGCAGCTATTATACCACCTGTACAACGACATCACATGACAATCACATGATAATCACATGACAATTACTTACTGTTAACCAATGATGGTTGATTAGATGCTATAAAATGATTATAATAATGAGATAATAGTAAAAAATATCACATACTAGTTGGATGGAATGTTGTACTTATAGAGGGAGAACCAGTTATCATTGTACCAGTTATCATACTAGTTGAGCGAGTTGTTGTACTAGTTGAGCCAGTTGTCATACTACTCAAACCAGTTGTCATACTACTCAAACCAGTTGTCATACTGGTAGATATTGTACTAGTAGGTACATGTGATAGAGTATGTGACGTCATAATAATGATAGGTGTGGTTACAGACCCTATTACGATAATAAAGTGGATCATATATAATATACTGATAACATACTAACAATATACTGACACATAATATACTGATAATATACTAACAATATACTGACACATAATATACTGATAATATACTAACAATATACTGACATAATATACTGATAATATACTAACAATATACTGACCATATAATATACTGATAATATACTAACAATATACTGACCTGTATGTGTAGCTACGGTAAATGTAGCTGTATAGACTTTATATACAGTAGTTATCTGATTAAAAATGGCCACATCTAAACTATAGTTTCCTCCACTGACTGCTTGTATAGAGTGTGAAACAACATCGTTAAATGTATGAGATGTGTTCAAAAATGGCTTCGTAAATACTACTGTCACATTATATGCTATTCCTGGAGAATTAATTATAATTCCCATTACAGGGGCATCACTCATATCAAAAATAGAACAATGGATACTTAACATAGTATCATTAATTGATACATTACAATGTACATCAGCTTTAGGAGGACCTGTACAATAAAGGGAGATCATAAACCCACACACGCTAATTATACATACCTCCAACAAACATCATATATGTCAGTGATGTACTAGCATACGGTCCAGTAGCATTACAAGTGTAATAACCATGATTTTCAGGTTGTCCACTTGAGAACATAAATTGTATTGATGAAGCAGTGATAGTCACATAACTATTACTAGTATGTGAAGATGTATTAGATGAGGTCAGATTAAAAGTGGGCGGGTTAGCTTGAACAGTACAATTGAGAGAGAAGTTACTTCCAGTTGCAAACTCCACCCATTTTGTGACATTGTTACCCTCTTGAAAGACAGGACCATCTACATCAAATTAAGAGCAATTAACTATAATGATATTATACATAACATAATTGTAACATAAGTACACAACATGAATGGGTAAGCACCTATTATGACTGCCAGCCATGTCTAAATGGTTTCATTATACTATAGTGTTATTGGATATGTAATAATCATTTTAATGGTAGACTATATTGTAGTGTGAAGTATGATTCTAGATTGTTTCACTGATAATGTGAATACGAGTACATGTTTATTTACTTGTTTGTGAACTGATAAAAGTAGTCCAGACTGTTCTAGGAAAGAGTATAGCTACTAATATAAATTATAGTTTTGCCTGGCAACAATATTTCATATTACTAGTTAACTATAGTGACTAAACTTAAACTGAAAATCAAACTTTATTGCTAGATAAACTGTCAAATGTAAAAACAAACTCACACTAAAACCGACATGAATAATGGATATATATTTGTAGAATGGACGAATAGTACACTCACTTACAATAGACAATGAGAGAGATATTAGAAGACACTTGATCTTTAGTTATACATTGAAACTGTCTCCCCTCATCCTCAATACTGACATTAGTAAACTGATAAGTCATATGACCTGGTCCAGTCTTATTAGAAATAATCCGATGATACTTCTCACCATTTTCAACGTGACCATCAATAACTAACTCAATGTCTACACTGACATTACTTGATATACAATATAACTCTAACACTTCACCAACAAACAATGGATTGTTCTTTGCAGTAATATTAACAAAGCTAGTTTCACCTAAAGCCATTATATTACATAATACAAGATGATTGGGAAGGGGATAACACTTACTAGCTACTAGAGCACTCCATTCAAAGAGCACAAGGTAGAGAAGAATAGACAGCATTTTGTCTTTTATCAAAGACAGGGTGGGGCTGACTTAATTAACTAACTTTAATATAATGAATATTATTATTAATACAATAGGGCATCAGCAGTAAATGGCTTGTATTGTCTTAGCATATAAAAAGTTAATTGTTAGTACCATAACTACCAAAAACATCTTTATTATCACTCTTGCCCAAAGGAGAGAATTTTCTATAATTAAAGATAATTAAAATAATTTATTAATTATTATTCATACCTAGTGGTTTGTCTCTTCCTCCAGAAATAAAACAAAGTTCCAACTATTATAATAACAAGTGCAATAACAAACAATGGTACTAGAATACCAGCAGCTATAGCTCCTCCTATTTGACATAATTAAAATTATTATTATTATAATAAAAGGAACTTACCATTAGATTTTTTAGAATTAGGAGTTGTAGGAGTTGGAGAAGTCGTAGGAATCATTGAAGTTGTAGTACTTCCAGAACTTGTAGAACTCGAAACAACTACATAAAGTGACATATAGATAATATAGGATTATTACATGACTACTAAAATAGATGTACTAAATGTAATAAACTGCTATATACTAGATATACTATCATAATACAACATTAAACAAGTTTACAAAACAGGTTTGACTACTTACAATAGACATCCATTTCAATCATACCCTCTCCACTACCCTCAGTATTATTAGCATTAACTGTATAGTTCCCAATATCATCTTGTGTCACAGGTGTAAACTGTATGGCTGTAGCATTAATTAAATGAATACGACTAGTATTAGATAGGGGCTTCCCCTCAAACTTCCAAGTAAATGAAGTGACTGGAGGATTAGCTCTCATATCAGTTATCATCATGATAACATTACTACCATTGGAGAAGGTAGTCTCTGTAAACTCAGAATATATTGGAGGATCTATAATAGATATATTATAATGATATTAGTTTAATATAAATAACTTACATAATACAGACATTGGGAGTATTGATGACTTCCATGTATCATTGACAATACATACAAAAGTTGTATCATCATCAAGATATGTTGTATCAATAAATGTAAAGTTCTGACTATTATCTTCATTTATTCCAGCTATTAGTCGACTGTATTTATCACCAGTAGTTGAGTTATCAATAGATATACTAAATATGACATTCATGTCAGTTGAAGCAGAACATGTAAATGTGAAGTTATCATATTCTTTAACAGTATCAGAGGTAGCACTAATGTCCACTTCAACTTTAAATCCTACAATATTAAGAAAATAGCAAGATATTTCATTAATCACTTACCCACAATAACGTATGTTGAGTTGATAACAGTGAAATTACCCAACATATTGATAGCAGTTAGTGTTAGAGTATAAACACCTGTTACAACATGCACTAGATCAACTGTTATAATTGAAGGAAATGTGATGTCTTTAACTGGTATAACTTCAAAATTCATGTGTTTATCTTGTATAATACCAGATAATGATATAATCACTCCAGTAGCTGGAGCATCACTATCATCATTGAAGTCACAGTTAATAAAGAATGTTGTACCCAATGTATTATTTTGACATACAGCGTGGAAGACATTAGGAACTCCTATTGAACAGAAAAACATAATGGATATAAGAAATATTAGATTAATGCATAAAATAGTTTAATAGATATATAGAATGGTTTAATGGATCTATAAATAGATCATATATACCTCCAACAAATGTCCTATAAGTTATATTAGTTGTTCCAACATCATTAGTAGCAGAAAATGTATAGTTACCACGGTTACTGACAACTGGTGACATGAAATAAATGTAGGTAGAATTATCTTTGTACTAGTGAGAAAGAGGAAATGATATACAATAAATAATATCATAATTAGTAGGGACATACTTCATATTCAACATTGGTAGTGTTCATTGAATCATTAGTGACAATAAACGAGCTAATTGGTGGATTAGCCCCAGATAATGTCACTATAAGTTGAGCATTTACTCCAATTAAGAACTCCTTCAATATTGTCACATTATTACCTTCTTCAAACTTTGGAGGATCTACAATAACAACATCAATGATAACAATATTATTATAATATAGTATCTTACAGTAAACTTGTAATATGAAGATAGTAGAGTTATATGTCATATTGCCATTAATACCCATACACATAAATGTTGTCCCATTATCTGATGATACAGTATTAGTAAAAGTATAGGTAGTAGCATTGGTGTTAGGATTAGGTGATGTTTCTATACGAGGATATTTTGGTCCAGTGGTAGCTCCATCAATGATGATAGACATTGTGACATTAGTTGTAGCATTACATGTGAAGATAAAGTCTCCATTCTCCATTGCTACATCACTGGTTGGTATGATAGTCACATTGACATTAGTACCTAATGGACGATAATGTTAACAATGAGTTAATGACTTGTTGATAATAGCAATATCTTATATCATAAGTGTGTTAACAATGAGTTAATGACTTGTTGATAATAGCAATGTCTTGTATCATAAGTGTATTAACAGTGAGTTAATGATGTAGGTGGTGACAACTTAGTAAATTTAACTTTACTACTAAGATTAAGAGACTTTTCATATTCAAAGTTAAACATTTGTTTTGCTCTGTAGTGATAGGACACCAACCAAAATTGGTCTCATATCTCAATGTCAATATTATGGATTTGTTGAAATTCAGGTCATCTTAGAACAGGTCTTTACCTGTTCTAATAAGAAATCTGATCCTCAACTGACTACCCTCCTCATCTCTATGATTGTAAGATGATATCATATATACAATGGAGATTGATATATTTGTTATCCCAGCCTTATCATTGTGGTCACATAGGTCACCATCTAGCAAGTTGTGGCCTCAGTTTGTGACTAAAGTTAAGATCACAATCCTCAACATGCAAGAATCTAATTATTCTCTAATATCAACTGAAATACCCTGTAAGTTTTAACTATCTGTTTAGGTCCAATTGTAGATACCTGTTCTTCTGGCAAACTCTTAATTTAGGATACTACAAGTTCAGACATTCTTCCTACTTCTACCTATCTACTGCAATTCAAGTTATTGGTACTGAACAAGCCAAGAATTCCTATTAATGTAGAGACAACTAGATGTTTCAACCTCACAGCTTATTAAAGATCTTGCTTACTATTAGAGATACACGACAAAAGGAGAGCCATTATCATCTCAATACATCATAAGAAATGCATATTCTATGCAAGACACTTTGTATCATCCAAACCCATCATAGACATCATAACAATCAATACTATTAGATAATACTTTTTCTCTCTAAAACTATCCAATGTACCTACCAACACTTCAGTACAGTATACTATGTGTCAGGAACTAGTTAGTACATAGTAATGGCAAAAGGTCAATGCAGATTTTGGGGGTGGGATCAGTATTGTACATAACAAACTACAGCTTTGTTACAGTCATTATATTGAATATAAAATTGAGGAAGAAGATAACACTTACTAGTAACTAGAATACTCCATTGATAGAAGAAGACAAGGTAGAGAAGAAGTGACTGCATTTTGTTTCTTTGAGATACAGGGTGGATCTGACTTAATTAATTAACTTTAATACTAATGAATACAATTACAGCAATAGCAATAAAATTGTCTATAATATGGAATACTACAGAATGTCTTAGAGTATGTTAAGTTAATTGCTACTACTGGTAGTACCATAACTACTAAAAGGATTGTCGATATCATTCTTGCTCAGAGGAGAGAACCTCCTGTAATTAAAGATAATTGAAATAATTTATTTAATTATTATTCATACCCAGTGGTTCGTTTCTTCCTCCAGCAATAAAATAAGGTTCCAATTATTACAATAACAAGTACAATAACAAACAATGGTACTAGAACACCAGCAATTATAGCTCCAACTAGTTGATATAATTAAAATAATAACTATTGTAATAAAAGGGACTTACCATGAGATTTTTTATTTTTAGGATCTACATAGAGAGATACAGAAATATCATAACATTACAATTACTAGTAACTCACTAATATATGGTAGAGTGATAGCTTCATCCTTAACATGATAGTCACCTAGATTATTAGCAGCATATATCTTTAATGTATGTTCACCTCCTCCCAAATCAACTACAGACTTATGAATCAAGTTATCTGCTTTATACTCAGCTCCATTGACGAGAGGTTGCAATAACTTCAATGTAATATTATCATCATCTACACCCTATAAATACATGTTGCCATGACAACCTATATATCCTCAGTATTTACCTTCATGTAGAAGATGACAGTTCTAGCAGGAGCTAAGCTAGTGTCAGTGATTATCATTGATAAATATAGTGTCATTTGATCACCAGAACCTGTTATCCTTTGAATCACATTAACTTTAACTCCATTGGGTGGACCTATGTATATGAGATTACCATATATGGAATATAGTTAATATAATATGTAATATGGCCATATATGGTATATAGTTAATATAATACGTGATATGACCATATATGGTATATAGTTAATATAATACCTCCAACAAATGTTTGGTAGACAATTTGAGATGATGTATATCCATTAGTTCCAAAACAAGTATAGTTCTCATGATTCTTCTGACTAGCATTATTTATAACAATCTCAAGTGAATCAGTTCCATTTTTCTTAACACTCCAATTAGATCCATTATCATGAGATGGATAAGATACATTAAGTTTTACAACTGGAGGATTAGAGTCTATTACAATACAACTTAATATATTACCACTAGAACCAGTTTTAAATTCAGTCCATACTGTACTATTAGTATGCTCTTTAAAGATTGGTCCATCTATAAATAGACATATTGACACATAATTTCAATAGATAAAATATTTAACTTACAGTAAACAATTAGTTCTAAACTGGAGTTAGTGACATCAATACTATTTCTAACAGTCACAATATAACTTCCATTATCAGTTGATTGTAATGTATTAAATTGAAGAGCATCTCGAGTTACAGTGATACGATTATCTGATGTTATCTGTTTACCATCTTTCATCCAGACAGTAGTATAGTTAGAAGGATTAGCATTGACAGTTATTGTAAAGTTAAATGATGACCCATTATAACTAGTAGTTTCATTAGATACAGTAATGATAGGGGCATCTATAATTGAAAGGGGAAATTTATAATTAACAATAGTATTTTACTTACATAGAACATTTAGTAGAAATGTTAAATTGCTAGTACCCACAATATTAGATACAGTTAATGTATAATTGTCAAGATCTGATGGTTGAAGTTCTATAAACTGAATGATAGCATCATTTAATTTAATTCTCTCATTAGATTCCAGGGGCACTCCATTTTTTGACCAATTATAACTACTAACAGGAGGATTAGCTGTTATATTGATCACTAATGTTATGTTATCTCCTGCTAGTTTGGTGAAATTAATTACACCATCAGTGAATACTGGAGAATCTAAAGAAGTACCAGATAAAACAACTTTATAAAACAGGTTTGACTACTTACATAATACAGACATTGGGAGTATTGATGACTTCCATGTATCATTAACAATACATACAAAAGTTGTATCATCATCAAGATACGTTGTATCAATAAACGTAAAGTTCTGACTATTATCTTCATTCATTCCAGCTATTAGTCGAGTATGTTTATCACCAGTAGTTGAGTTATCAATAGATATATTAAACATGACATTCATGTCAGTTGAAGCAGAACATTTAAATGTGAAGTTATCATATTCTTTAACAGTATCAGAGGTAGCATTAATATAGACATCAACATTAAATCCTACAATATTACAATGATATATTATACAATGTAAAGTACAGTCCTTACCATCAATGTAGTGTGTTGAACTGAATACAGTGACATTACCAATCATATTGACAGCTGTTAATGTTAGAGTATATATCCCTGATGTTACATATGTGAGATCAATGTTAACAAGTTCAGGATATGTTAAATGTTGAACTGGTATTGTATCAAATGATACAAGTTTATCTTGTATAATACCAGGTAATGATACAATCACTCCAGTAGCTGGAGCATCACTATCATCATTGAAGTCACAATCCAGTATGAATGTACCACCAACTGAAGTGTTATCACAGGATGCAACAAAGTGATTAGGGACTCCTAATGGACAGATAGATAAATTGATAAATGGATACATAGAAATATAAATGGATATATAGTGTTAGTATTATGGATATATACCTCCGACAAATGTCCTGTAAGTTATATTAGTTGTTCCAGCATCATTAGTAGCAGAGAATGTATAGTTACCACGGTTACTGACAACTGGTGACATGAAATAAATGTAGGTAGAATTATCTTCGTACTAGTGAGAAGAAGAAAATGATATACAATAAATAATATAATTAATAGGGACATACTCCGTATTCAAGATTAGTAGTATTCATTGAATCATTAGTGATAATAAATGAGCTAATTGGTGGATTAGCCCCAGATAATGTCACTATAAGTTGAGCATTTACTCCAATTAAGAACTCCTTCAATATTGTCACATTATTGCCTTGTTCAAACTTTGGAGGATCTACAATAACAACATCAATGATAACAACATTATTATAATATAGTATCTTACAGTAAACTTGTAATATGAAGATAGTAGAGTTATATGTCATATTGCCATTAATACCCATACACATAAATGTTGTACCATTATCTGATGATACAGTATTAGTAAAAGTATAGGTAGTAGCATTGGTGTTAGGATTAGGTGATGTTTCTATACGAGCATATTTTGGTCCAGTGGTAGCTCCATCAATGATGATAGCCATTGTGACATTAGTTGTAGCATTACATGTGAAGATAAAGTCTTCATTCTCCATTGCTACATCACTGGTTGGTATGATAGTCACATTGACATTGGTACCTAATGGACAATAATGTTAACAGATGTATTGATAATAGCAATATCTTGTATCATATTTGTACTAACAGTGAATTAATGATAACAATAGTATCTTGTATCATAAGTGTGTTAACACTACATAACCATCTGGCTACCATCTGGAAGAGGACACTGTATTATGTAATTTTGTTTTAGCAGCTATTCAATGATAAATCTGATATCATCCATTATCTAATACGTCCATATATTGTCCAGTTATCACTCTGAGTGGATAACTCAGTCATAGCCCTCATATATATTTTTGACCTGATTTGTAAAAAAAGGAATGTTTCTGTCAAAAACATTTTGCCCTGATTTGTGAAAAAGGACCCCTGTTGAAACATTTCAATAAACAGTTTTCCATATAGTTATAATGAATAGTTGTACATATATAGTAACTGTACAGTGGGGTAAGAAGGAAAATTTTACTGGGGACAGCCCAAAATGATTCACAAAACGAAGTCGATATTTAATCAATTAAAATAAATTATATAGATTAATGTAGCAGTACTATGCTTACATGCTGAACTGTAAGTATTGGGGGGGGGGGGCAATGCTTCCCCAGCTTCAATATTGGGGGGGGGCAACTGCCCCCCTGTTCCTACTCCACTGCTGTGTATATACAAAAGTGTTTTTTGTGATGTTCTAGCAGTGGTCCCTTTTCACAATCAGGCCATAAATGTTTTGCAAGTAATGGTCCTTATTGAAAATCAGGTCAAAATTTATTGACTATAGTTTTAGTAGATAGTTCATTAAATAGACAAACATAACACGTCAATAAAATAAACATAAAAAACATTACCAAATAAAAATAAACATTATCAAAACTTTAATACCAGAGACTGAGGCTTAAAATTAACATAACTATTTCCACATAATAACTTTTAAACATTTTAATAACACAAATGTACTATTTCGAGATCAACTATTACAACTAATACAATTATTACAACTAATAACAGATACTTACCAACTACTGAAGTTACTGTAGTTAATAACAAGACTCCACAGAACAATGATTGTAACATTTTATCCTAAACAATGTAAAATATAACTATTTTACTATTAACATCAACTTACAAACTAACAAGAAGATAAGGTCAGTCAACAATCTTCTCTCTGTAAGGAGATTATTAAATGAATTGGTCCTATAAATACTATTGACCTTGTAAGACACTATGTATTTACAAGTGTTGTTTATCACTATGAATATAATAATTAATTGAAATATTAATTAATATTCAATGAATACAATTAATTACTCAACACTGCCTAATGTTCCTAGAGGGTATACCCCTTTCATCAGAGCTGTTAATATCACTGTTAATATGAATATTATAAACTATAATAAGTAAAAATGGTAGCTCTCCTTCTAATAAATTGTTATTATAAAACTCAATGAATTGATAATGTATATTGTGATGTACAGAATTACAGAAAACTATATAACATATAATAATTATCCTGTTATTACAGGAGCTCACTCTATAACTAGTCTAGCTATAAAACATACTATTTATTTATTCATTGATATCAAAGACTATTATTGACACAACAAAAAGGATAAACAATTCAACAATGTACTACAACTAATGTTTGTTTATTAAAAGATAACCTAATTGATAGTACCAATAGACTCATCGTCATCATTCTTCCTCAGAGGCATAAACCCAGCCCTATAATTAAAGATAATTAAAGATAATTAAACTAATTAATTAAATTATTATTATTCATACTTAGCGGCTTGTTTCTTCCTCCAGAAATAAAACAAAGCTCCCAATGTAACAATAATAATAACAATAACAAACAATGGTACTAGAATACCAGCAGCTATAGCTCCACCTATTTGACATAATTAAAATAATAATTATTTAATAAAAGGAACTTACCATGAGATTTTTTAGAATTAGGAGCAGTAGGAGTTGGAGAAGTTGATATTGTAGGAGTCATTAGAGTAGTTGAACTTTTACGAATCATTGACATTGTAGAAATTGTAGGAATCATTGAAGTGGTTGAAATTATAGGAAATGCTGAAGTTGTAGGAACTGTTGAAGTTGTAGGAACTGTTGAAGTTGTAGTACTTCCAGTAGTTATAGAACTAGTAACAACTACATAAAGTGACATATATATAATATAGGATTATTATATGACTACTAAAATAGATGTACTAAATGTAATAAACTGCTATATACCTGAGATACTATCATAATACAACATTGTACAAGTTTAAAAAACAGGTTTGACTACTTACAATAGACATCCATTCCAATCACACCTTCTCCACTACCCTCAGTATTATTAGCAGTAACTGTATAGTTCCCAATATCACCTTGTGTCACAGGTGTAAACTGTATGGCTGTAGCATTAATTAAATGAATACGACTAGTATTAGATAGGAGCTTCCCCTCAAACTTCCAAGTAAATGAAGTGATTGGAGGATTACCTCTCATATCAGTTATCATCAGGGTAACATTACTGCCATTGTAAGAGATAGCCTCTCTAAACTCAGAATATATTGGAGGATCTATAATAGATATATTATAATGATATTAGTTCAATATAAATAACTTACATAATACAGACATTGGGAGTATTGATGACTTCCATGTATGATTAACAATACATACAAAAGTTGTATCATCATCAAGATATGTTGTATCAATAAATGTAAAGTTCTGACTATTATCTTCATTCATTCCAGTTATTAGTCGACTGTGTTTATCACCAGTAGTTGAGTTATCAATAGATATATTAAATATGACATTCATGTCAGTTGAAACAGAACATGTAAATGTGAAGTTATCATATTCTTTAACAGTATCAGAGGTAGCATTAATATAGACATCAACATTAAATCCTACAATATTACAATGATATATTATACAATGTATAATACAGTCCTTACCATCAATGTAGTGTGTTGAACTGAATACAGTGACATTACCAATCATATTGACAGCAGTTAGTGTTAGAGTATAAATCCCTGATGTTACATATGTGAGATTAATGTTAACAAGTTCAGGATATGTTAAATGTTGAACTGGTATTGTATCAAATGATACAAGTTTATCTTGTATAATACCAGGTAATGATACAATCACTCCAGTAGCTGGAGCATCACTATCATCATTGAAGTCACAATACAGTATGAATGTACCACCAACTGAAGTGTTATCACAGGATGCATTGAAGTGATTAGGAACTCCTGAGGGACAGATAGATAAACATAATGGATGTATAAAATTGTTATACTACTAAAGTAGAGAATGGTTAGGTGAAAGCATAGAAATTTTTAAATGAATGCACTAAATTAATGTATGAATAGTATGGTCTATGAAGGAATAAATAATTGGAGGATAATAGTTAATATATGACCATATATGGTATATGTTATAGCTTATACAATGGATAGATATAATTTATTGGAAAAATAATTATTCATATTTCCTGAGGGTGGAGCGTGAAAGAAATATGAATAATTAATAAGTATATTACAATGAACCACACCTATCCATGGTAGAAGTTGTTTATATCATTGAAGCCATATATGAAACATACTGTTGGACACAAAATGAAAGTTTCTTGATAAAATGAAAATAATATATTTTTTATTTTAATTTTTACCATTTTCAATTTAACGTTTCTTTCTCTACTAGTTTTTTTCATAATTACAAGATAATAATACTTAACAAAATTTGTTTTATAGAGTTAATATGATCTTTTAGAAAAGGAATTGAAGTAGTTGTTGACAATAAAAACAACAAAAGTTATATCCTAGTTAAAAATTACAGCATGATTTTGTAAGGTCTTTGTAAGCCTTGTCAAGAATTCATAAGAAAGTTATTAATCTTATGATGGACAATATCACAAGATCTTATATAATATCTGTGGAATGAAACCTTCCAGTCTTAAGTTAAGGAATGACCTTACATGAAAAATAACTACTTATGTAATAACTTAATTACTTACTTGTTATCACTTATTTGAATTGCAATCATAAAACTATCAGAGATTCTTTAAAGTTTATGTAAGATCTTAAGAAACACAGAAAAAACAAGATTCTTATTGTAACATCCTTTATGGTCTTACAAGAATCATACAAGATTTTTGTTCCAAATTCCTTAAAGATCTTTCAAGAACACAGCAAGAATCTTGCAAAATTCTTGCTGTGATCTTACAATTTTACAAAACAAACAAGATCTCGATAAAATGTTTTACCAGAGTGCAGTTATGACTTATGACAATGACTCCAATTGTGACAATAGGGATTTATATCTCTGACCTTGAGCCGAAACAACTTAGACTAGTCACAGAGTCTTTGGAAGTGCTAATGTTTTTCACATGAAAAAGAAATGACTGACAATTCTAAGTGCTGTCCAGCCACGTAACAGACAAGATACTTTATAATATTATCTATTTTATGTTGTTTGTTATTGACTTTGTGTATTTTCTATATGTTATATCAACTACAGTGCAATTATGTGTAGTTATTATGTCATAGTTAGTGCTTTTTATGTATGGCTTCATCATGATACAATGTTCATATAATACATGATATGACCATATATGGTATATACAATAGTAATATAATATATGATATGACCATATATGGTATATAGTTAATATAATATATGATATGACCATATATGGTATATAGTTAATATAATACATGATAAGACCATATATGGTATATAGTTAGTATAATACATGATATGACCATATATGGTAGTTAATATAATACCTCCGACAAATGTTTGGTAGACAATTTGAGATGATGTATATCCATTAGTTCCAAAACAAGTATAGTTCTCATGATTCTCCTGACTAGCATTATTTATAACAATCTCAAGAGAATGAGTTCCATTTTTCTTAACACTCCAATTAGATCCATTATCATGAGATGGATATGACACATTAAGTATTATAACTGAAGGATTAGAGTCTATTACAATACAACTCAATATATTACCACTAGAACCAGTTTTAAATTCAGTCCATACTGTACTATTAGTATGCTCTTTAAAGATTGGTCCATCTATAAACAGACAAATTGATACGTAACTTCAATAGATAAAATATTTAACTTACAGTAAACCATTAGTTCTAAACTGGAGTTAGTGACATTAATACTATTTCTAACACTCACAATATAACTTCCATTATCAGTTGATTGTAATGTATTAAATTGAAGAGCATCTCGAGTTACAGTGATACGATTATCTGATGTGATCTGTTTACCATCTTTCATCCAGACAGTACTATAGTTAGAAGGATTAGCATTGACAGTTATTGTAAAGTTAAATGATGACCCATTATAACCAGTAGTTTCATTAGATACAGTAATGATAGGGGCATCTATAATTGAATAGGGGAAATTTATAATTAACAATAGTACTTTACTTACATAGAACATTTAGTAGAAATGTTAAATTGTTAGCACCCACAATATTAGATACAGTTAATGTATAATTGTCAAGATCTGATGGTTGAAGTTCTATAAACTGAATGATAGCATCATTTAATTTAATTCTCTCATTAGATTCCAGGGGCACTCCATTTTTAGACCAATTATAACTACTAACAGGAGGATTAGCTGTTATATTGATCACTAATGTTATGTTATCTCCTGCTAGTTTGGTGAAATTAATTACACCATCAGTGAATACTGGAGAATCTAAAGAAGAGCCACAATAAACAAGTTTATAAAACAGGTTTGACTACTTACAATAGACATCCATTCCAATCATACCCTCTCCACTACCCTCAGTATTATTAGCAGTAACTGTATAGTTCCCAATATCATCTTGTGTCACAGGTGTAAACTGTATGGTTGTAGCATTAATTAAATGAATACGACTAGTATTAGATAGGGACTTCCCCTTAAATTCCCAAGTAAATGAAGTGACTGGAGGATTAGCTCTCATATTAGCTATCATCATGATAACATTACTGCCATTGTAGAAAGCAGTCTGTGTAAACTCAGAATATATTGGAGGATCTATAATAGATATATTATAATGATATTAGTTCAATATAAATAACTTACATAATACAGACATTGGAAGTATTGATGACTTCCATGTATGATTAACAATACATACAAAAGTTGTATCATCATCAAGATATGTTGTATCAATAAATGTAAAGTTCTGACTATTATCTTCATTCATTCCAGCTATTAGTCGACTGTATTTATCACCAGTAGTTGAGTTATCAATAGATATACTAAACATGACATTCATGTCAGTTGAAGCAGAACATGTAAATGTGAAGCTATCATATTCTTTAACAGTATCAGAGGTAGCATTAATATAGACATCAACATTAAATCCTACAATATTACAATGATATGTTACTTAATATTTAAAGACACATTTCCTTACCATCAATGTAGTCCTTTGAACCTAATAGAAATAATATCAATAATAACTTATGATTATAATGATGTTCTAGTGTGTACTATTAACATGGAGTACATTTATTAAAGAATATAACACTATAGCATTATATACTGAACCACAATACATATCTCTATACTAGCATTCAATTATATTAGTGCTGATAAATTATGTCAAGCTATTATCCTCTTACTATTTATATACATAATGATAGGGTACATTCATTTTCATTGTTTTAAATGCTTTATTGCTTGTATATCTATGAAGCCAATATAAACATTGTTTGTAGTGATAAATCCCTATTAGTGTCATAACAGGTGACTGTGTATACTGACATAAGTGATGATGAATAATTAACACAAGCACACACCTGTGTGATCACCTGACTAAAAGTAAAGTGTTAAAATAAGTGTGTTAATTGACTAATGTTGACAATATATATATAGCTTAATAAACAAAGGAAAGAACTATGTCACTATAGGTGATCTAACTAAATGACAATTTAAAATATCCCTACTAGAATTCTGTTAATTGAAGTCCTAGTAATGGATTACTTAGACAGGGACTATACCAACAGATCTAATCAAATTACTGAATAGAGTGAAATGTAATATTAGAGTAAAATTGATACTGAACCATTACTATAGAGTGACCTACAATACTATCTTAATACGGAGTGATCTACAATACTTACAATCAGTAATATAATATGACAATAATGTCAACTAACCAGGCCCGGGGTAATAGTAATATGTAATAGTAATAGTAATAGAAGGGAAAGTAATATGTAATTTCATATCACATCTCTATTACATTACTGTTTAGTCCTGTGTTGTGTTAGTTAGCAATTTAGTATGTGTCTCTGTCACTCTCTGCTATACTTTGTGGCTGCTCAGTATAGCAGGTAAGATTTTCCAAGCTAACAGATGCTCCTTGAGTGACTCTGTATTTCAAAAACCAATCGCCATAAAATGCAATGGACATGTTAGTGATGTTACAACTGCTTCATTTAATTTCTTAAATACAAATTACAAAATCTTAACCCTGTCATGAAGTAATAGTAATAGACTTCAAAGTAATAGTAATATATTACTATGAAATCAGCCTGTAATAGTAACAGTAATAGATTAAATTACAATATAATTGACCCTAGGCCTGTAACTAACATGACAGTAAGTATAAACTCATGTTCTATTAACAATGGTGACATTTGGTCAGTTGCCATCATGTTATTTTCAAAAAACTAGTTCTACTATAATAATGAAAGTTGACATTTTGAGAGTTGACATTCTGGAAAGTAACTTTGATGACATCACATCAAAATGGCGACCTAATAAGCTCAGTGGGGCAGTCAGACCCTTTAGCATGGTCCAGTGGGACAGTCCAACCCTGGGATATGTTCCAGTGGGATAATCTAAACCTTAAGCCACATACTAACTTTGATACTTAATGTTTAAGTTTTAAGTAACAGTGATCAGTGTTATGATATATGATGACTTTGGACTGTACCACTGGACATCTATAGTTACATAATCTATATACTCTTTGTAGACTGAAAAAAGACATCTAGAGTGTATCTTGTGCTATTTCTAGATCAATTATTACAACTAATACAATTATTACAACTAATAACAGGTACTTACCAACTACTGAAGTTACTGCAGTTAATAACAAGACTGCACAGAACAATGATTGTAACATTTTGTCCTAAATAGTGTAAAATAGAACTATTTTAATATTAACATCAACTTACAAAGTAACAAGAAGAGATCAATCACTGACCTACACACGTATATAGTTATTAAAGTTAATAGTTAGTAATAATTATCAATAATCAATGAATATAATTAATTTACGAGGTACTATTATCCTGTTGGTTGAAAGGTATAATCTGATGTTAATAGTGGAGGTACTTGTGTCCCTAATGTCTCTAGGAGTATGCCCCCTTCATTACAGTTACTAATATCACTGTTAATGTGTATTTCATGAACATCCTTATGAACTGTAAAGGATAAAAATAATAGTTTTCCCTCAAATAAACTGTCATTATCAACGTCTATAGATTAATCAAATCACTACACACATGATTACAGGAGCTCACTACATAACTAGCCCAGATGATATAATTATGATCAGAATATATTATTTATGAATTTATTCAAAGACTATTATTGGTACAACAAAAGGCTAAAAAATTAACAAAGTACTACAACTAGTGTTTGTTTATTAGGTGTGTGTTTATTTGTTAATTGGTAACACCAATGGCTCATCTTCATCATTCCTGCTAAGAGGTATAAACCCAGTCCTATAATTAGAGAAAATTAATTTATTTAATTAGTATTATATTCATACCTAGTAGCTCGTCTCTTCCTCCAGCAATAAAACAAAACTCCAAATATAATAACAAGTACAATAACAAACAATGGTACTAGAATACCAGCAGTTATAGCCCCAACTAGTAGATATAATTAAAATAATAACTGTTGTAATAAAGGGGACTTACCATGAGATTTTTTAGAATTAGGAGCAGTAGGAGTTGGAGAAGGTGCAGAACTTGTAAGAGTCCTTGAAGTTGTTGGACTTCCAGTACTTATAGAACTAGTAACAACTACAGATAATGTCACTATAAGTTGAACATTCTTTCAAATTAAGAACTCCTTCAATTTTGTCACATTATTGTCTTCTTCAAACTTTGGAGGATCTGCAATAACAACATCAATAATAACAATATTATTATAATATACTATCTTACAGTAAACTTGTAATATGAAGATAGTAGACTTATATGTCATATTGCCATTAATACCCATACACATAAATGTTGTTATTATAAAACTCAATAAATTGATAATGTATATTGTGATGTACAGAATTACAGAAAACTATATAACATATAATAATTATCCTGTTATTACAGGAGCTCACTCTATAACTAGTCTAGCTATAAAACGTACTATTTATTTATTCATTGATATCAAAGACTATTATTGACACAACAAAAAGGATAAACAATTCAACAATGTACTACAACTAATGTTTGTTTATTAAAAGATAACCTAATTGATAGTACCAATAGACTCATCGTCATCATTCTTCCTCAGAGGCATAAACCCAGCCCTATAATTAAAGATAATTAAACTAATTAATTAAATTATTATTATTATTCATACTTAGCGGCTTGTTTCTTCCTCCAGAAATAAAACAAAGCTCCCAATGTAACAATAATAATAACAATAACAAACAATGGTACTAGAATACCAGCAGCTATAGCTCCACCTATTTGACATAATTAAAATAATAATTATATAATAAAAGGGACTTACCATGAGATTTTTTAGAATTAGGAGTTGTAGGAGTTGGAGAAGGTGTAGAACTTGTAAAAGTCATTGATGTTGTAGAAATTATGGCAATCATTGAAGTAGTTGAAATTATAGGAATTGCTGAAGTTGTAGGAACTGTTGAAGTTGTAGTACTTCCAGTACTTATAGAACTAGTAACAACTACATAAAGTGACATATAGATAATAGACGGTTATTATATGACTACTAAAATAGATGTACTAAATTTAATAAACTGCTATATGCTAGAGATACTATCATAATACCACATTAAACAAGTTTATAAAACAGGTTTGACTACTTACAATAGACATCCATTTCAATCATACCCTCTCCACTACCCTCAGTATTATTAGCAGTAACTGTATAGTTCCCAATATCATATTGTGTCACAGGTGTAAACTGTATGGCTGTAGCATTAATTAAATGAATACGATTAGTATTAGATAGGGGCTTCCCCTTAAACTCCCAAGTAAATGAAGTGACTGGAGGATTAGCTCTCATATCAGCTATCATCATGATAACATTACTGCCATTGTAGAAAGCAGTCTCTGTAAACTCAGAATATATTGGAGGATCTATAATAGATATATTATAATGATATTAGTTCAATATAAATAACTTACATAATACAGACATTGGGAGCATTGATGACTTCCATGTATTATTAACAATACATACAAAAGTTGTATCATCATCAAGATATGTTGTATCAATGAATGTAAAGTTCTGACTATTATCTTCATTTATTCCAGCTATTAGTCGACTGTATTTATCACCAGTAGTTGAGTTATCAATAGATATATTAAACATGACATTCATGTCAGTTGAAGCAGAACATGTAAATGTGAAGTTATCATATTCTTTAACAGTATCAGAGGTAGCATTAATATAGACATCAATGTCATCAAGTTCTGGATATATTACAATGATATAATATATAATATTTAATGGTACATTTCCTTACCATCAATGTAGTCCTTTGAACCTAATAGAAAATAATGTCAATAATAACTTATGATTATAATGATGTTCTAGTGTGTACTATTAACATGGAGTACATTTATTAAAGAATGTAATACTATAACACTATATATACTGAAATACAATACATATCTCTATACTAGCTATGAATTATATTACTGCTGATAAATTATGTCAATTTATTATCCTCTTACTATTTATATACATAATGATAGGGTACATTCATTTTCATTGTTTTAAATGCTTTATTGCTTGTATGCCTATTAAGCCAAAATAAACATTGTTTTTAGTGATAAATCCCTATTAGTGTCATAACAGGTGACTATGTATACTGACATAAGTGATGATGAATAATTAATACAAGCACACACTATACTGTGATCACCTGACTAAAAGTGAAAGTGTTAAAATGAGTGTGTTAATTGACTAATGTTGACAATATATATAACTTAATAAACAAAGGAATGAACTATGTCACTAAAGGTTATCTAACTAAATGGCCTTTTAAAATATCCCTACTTAGTGGGCTATTGATGAAGTCCTAGTAATGGATTATTTAGACTGGGACTATACCAACAGGTCTATCAAATTACTGAATACACTCAAATGTAATATTAGAGTAAAATTGATACTAAATCATTAATATAGAGTGACCTACATACTATCATTAATATAGAGTGACCTACATACTATCATTAATATAGAGTGACCTACATACTATCATTAATATAGAGTGACCTACAATACTATCTTTAATATAGAGTGACCTACAATATTAACAATCAGTAATATAATATGACAATAATGTGACAGTAATATGATACTAAGTATAAACTCATGTTCTATTAACAATGGTAACATTTGGTCAACTACCATCATGTTATTTTCAAAAAGCTAATTCTATTATAATAATGAAAGTTGACATTTTGAGAGTTGACATTCTGGAAAGTAACTTGATGACATCACAACAAAATGGCGTCCTAATAAACTCACTGGGACAGTTAAACCCTTTGACAAGGTCCAGTGAGACAGTCCAACCCTGGGACATGTTCCAGTGGGATAATGTAAACCTTAAGCCACATACTAACTTTAACACTTAATATTTAAGTTTTAGGTAACAGTGATCAGTGTTATGATATATGATGACTTTGGACTGTACCACTGGGCATCTATAGTTACATAATCTATAATATATATATATATACTCTTTGTAGACTGAAAAAAGACATCTAGAGTGTATCTTGTGCTATTTCTAGATCAACTATTACAACTAATACAATTATTACAACTAATAACAGGTACTTACCAACTACTGAAGTTACTGTAGTTAATAACAAGACTGTACAGAACAATGATTGTAACATTTTGTCCTAAATAATGTAAAATATAACTATTTTAATATTAACATCAACTTACAAACTAACAAGATCAGGTCAGCAAGCAACCCACACACGTATATATAGGTATTAATAATAGTATTAATTATCAAAAATCAATGAATATAATTAATTTACGAGGTATTATTATCCTGTTGGTTGAAAGGTATATCTGATGTTAATAGTGGAGGTACTTGTGTCCCTAATGTCTCTAATGGTATGCCCCCTTCATTAGAGCTACTAATATCACTGTTAATGTGTATATCATCAACATCTTATGAACTATAGTGAGTAAAAATGGGAGCTCTCCCTCTAATAAACTGTCATTATCAACGTCTATAGGTTAATCAAATCATTACACACACGATTACAGGAGCTCACTCAATAACTATTCAGAATATATTATTTATGAATTTATTCAAAGACTATTATTGGTACAACAAAAGGCTAAAAAATTAACAAAGTACTACAACTAGTGTTTGTTTATTAGGTGTGTGTTTATTTGTTAATTGGTAACACCAATGGCTCATCTTCATCATTCCTGCTAAGAGGTATAAACCCAGTCCTATAATTAAAGATAATTAATTTATTTAATTAGTATTATGTTCATACCTAGTAGCTCGTCTCTTCCTCCAGCAATAAAACAAAGCTCCAAATATAATAACAAGTACAATAACAAACAATGGTACAAGAACACCAGCAGTTATAGCCTCAACTAGTAGATATAATTAAAATAATAACTGTTGTAATAATAAAGACTTACCATGAGATTTTTTAGAATTAGGAGCAGTAGGAGTTGGAGAAGGTGTAGAACTTGTAAAAGTCATTGAAGTTGTAGGACTTCCAGTACTTATAGAACTCGTAACAACTACATAAAGTGACATATAGATAACATAAGATTATTATATGACTACTAAAATAGATATACTAAATGTAATAAACTGCTATATACTAGAGATACTATCATATACCACATTAAACAAGTTTATAAAACAGGTTTGACTACTTACAATAGACATCCATTTCAATCATACCCTCTCCACTACCCTCAGTATTATTAGCAGTAACTGTATAGTTCCCAATATCATCTTGTGTCACAGGTGTAAACTTTATGGCTGTAGCATTAATTAAATGAATACGACTAGTATTAGATAGGGGGTTCCCCTCAAACTCCCAAGTAAATGAAGTGACTGGAGGATTAGCTCTCATATCAGTTATCATCAGGGTAACATTTCTGCCATTGTAGAAAGCAGTCTCTGTAAACTCAGAATATATTGGAGGATCTATAATAGATATATTATAATGATATTAGTTCAATATAAATAACTTACATAATACAGACATTGGGAGTATTGATGACTTCCATGTATCATTAACAATACATACAAAAGTTGTATTATCATCAAGATATGTTGTATCAACAAATGTAAAGTTCTGACTATTATCTTCATTTATTCCAGCTATTAGTCGACTGTATTTATCACCAGTAGTTGAGTTATCAATAGATATATTAAACATGACATTCATGTCAGTTGAAGCAGAACACGTAAATGTGAAGTTATCATATTCTTTAACAGTATCAGAGGTAGCATTAATATAGACATCAACATTATATCCTACAATATTACAATGATATATTATACAATATTTAAAGACACATTTCCTTACCATCAATGTAGTCCATTGAACCTAATAGAAAATAATGTCAATAATAACTTATGATTATAATGATGTTCTAGTGTGTACTATTAACATGGAGTACATTTATTAAAGAATATAACACTATTACACTGAACTACAATACATATCTCTATACAGTCGACTACATTAAATTATATGAATAAATAAATTATGTTAAGCTATTATCCTCTTATTATTTCTATACATAATGATAGTGTACATTTATTTCAGTTTTAATTTCTTTTAATACTTTTATAATCTCCAGTAGGCCTAAATAAACATTGTTTGTAGTTCTAAATCATATGTTAACTAACACAACAGTATCTATTAATAATGATGACTTCACATCAAAATGGTGTCCTAATAGCACTGTTTGTCAATTACTAATGTACTACCAAATTATTTTCAAAATGTTAATTCTAATATAGTAATGATTGTTGCTATTTTGGGATTTGACATTTTGAGAGTTGACATTTTGAGAGCTGACATTCTGGAAAGTAACTTGATGACATCACATCAAAATGGCATCCTAATAAGCTCACTGGGACAGTCAGACCCTTTGACATGGTCCAGTGAGACAGTCAGACCCTTTGGCATGGTCCAGTGAGACAGTCCAACCCTGGGACATGGTCCAGTGGGATAATCTAAACATGTAGCCACATACTTTAATACTTAATGTTTAAGTTTTAGGTAACAGTGATCAGTGTTATGATATATGATGACTTTGGACTGTACCACTGGACATCTATAGTTACATAATCTATATTATATATATATATACTCTTTGTAGACTGAAAAAAGACATCTAGAGTGTATCTTGTACTATTTCTAGATCAGCTATTACAACTAATACAATTATTACAACTAATAACAGGTACTTACCAACTACTGAAGCTACTGTAGTTAATAACAAGACTGCACAGAACAATGATTGTAACATTTTGTCCTAAATAATGTAAAATAGAACTATTTTAATATTAACATCAACTTACAAACTAACAAGAAGAGGTCAATCACCGTCCTACACACACGTATATAGTTATTAATGTTAATAGTTAGTAATAATTATCAAAAATCAATGAATATAATTAATTTACGAGGTATTATTATCCTGTTGGTTGAAAGGTATAATCTGATGTTAATAGTGGAGATATTGGTGTCCCTAATGTCTCTAGGAGTATGCCCCCTTCATTAGACTTACTAATATCACTGTTAATGTGTACATCATCAACATCTTTATGAACTGTAGAGGGTAAAAATGGTAGCTATCCCTCTAATAAATTGTCATTGATTAAATCATTACACACATAATAACAGGAGCTCGCTCAATAATTAGCCCAGCTGATATATGATCAGAATATAAGATTTATTAATTCATTGATATCAAACTATTATTCGTATAGCAAAAAGCTAATAAATCAACAATGTATTACAACTATATAATGTTTGTTAATTGGTAATACCAATGGCCTCATCCTCGTCATTCCTGCTCAGAGGTATAAACCCAGCCCTATAATTAAAGATAATTAACTTATTTAATTATTATTATTTTTATTATTTTTATTATTATTAATATTATTATTATTATTATATTATTATTATTATTCATACCTAGCAGCTCGTTTCTTCCTCCAATAACAAAAAGCTCCAAATATAATAACAAGTACAATAACAAACAATGGTACTAGAACACCAGCAATTATAGCTCCAACTAGTTGACATAATTAAAATAATAACTATTGTAATAAAGGGACTTACCATGAGGTTTTTTAGAATTTTGAGCAGTAGGAGTTGGAGAAGGTATAGAACTTGTAAGAGTCATTGAAGTTACGGGAATCTTTGAAGTTGTTGGACTTCCAGTACTTATAGAACCAGTAACAACTACATAAAGTGACATATAGATAATATAGGATTATTATATGACTACTACAATAGATGTACTATATGTAATAAACTGCTATATACTAGAGATACTATCATAATACCACATTAAACAACTTTATAAAACAGGTTTGACTACTTACAATAGACATCCATTTCAATCATACCCTCTCCACTACCCTCAGTATTATTAGCAGTAACTGTATAGTTCCCAATATCATCTTGTGTCACAGGTGTAAACTGTATGGCTGTAGCATTAATTAAATGAATACGACTAGTATTAGATAGGGGCTTCCCCTCAAACTCCCAACTAAATGAAGTGACTGGAGGATTAGCTCTCATATCAGTTATCATCATGATAACATTACTGCCATTGGAGAAAGCATTCTCTGTAAACTCAGAATATATTGGAGGATCTATAATAGATATATTATAATGATATTAGTTCAATATAAATAACTTACATAATACAGACATTGGGAGTATTGATGACTTCCATGTATCATTGACAATACATACAAAAGTTGTATCATCATCAAGATATGTTGTATCAATAAATGTAAAGTTCTGACTATTATCTTCATTCATTCCAGCTATTAGTCGACTGTATTTATCACCAGTAGTTGAGTTATCAATAGATATATTAAATATGACATTCATGTCAGTTGAAGCAGAACATGTAAATGTGAAGTTATCATATTCTTTAACAGTATCAGAGGTAGCATTAATATAGACATCAACATTAAATCCTACAATATTACAATGATATATTATCTAGTAACTACATTCTCTTACCAATAATGTAGTGTGTTGAACTGAATATAGTGACATTACCAATCATATTGACAGCTGTTAGTGTTAGAGTATATATCCCTGATGTTACATATGTGAGATTAATGTTAACAAGTTCAGGATATGTTAAATGTTGAACTGGTATTGTATTAAATGATACAAGTTTATCTTGTATAATACCAGGTAATGATACAATCACTCCAGTAGCTGGAGCATCACTATCATCATTGAAGTCACAATACAGTATGAATGTATGACCAACTGAAGTGTTATCACAGGATGCAACAAAGTGATTAGGGACTCCTAATGGACAGATAGGTAAACATAATGGATGTATAAAATTGTTATACTAGTAAAGTAGAGAATGGTTAGGCAAGGGTGTAGGCAATAGGGGGGCTTGGGGGCCTGAAGCCCCCCCAGATTTTTATTACCCACATGTTTTATATTATAAATGTGCAGGGGTATTATAAGCCTGAATGACTGGATATCTTAATTTGATCATTGAATCATTTTTAATAATAAAGTTCTCATTAAGAAAATAGATTATGTTTATGTGTACTGTCCAAAAATGTGCACTCATTCGATGATAGAGAACTTAGTCCAATCTCCTGGTTGTCTGATTTGCTGATTTTAGCACTAGTAGAACATGATTCACCTGGTTTCAAAGGCACAAGCCACTTTTTTAAAGACATTTTTCACAATTTAATTAATGCGTAGGCGTGCTGCTGGAAATTTTCCGAGAGTGAGCGTGGCCAAAATTAAAATGACTATTAGTCATAGACTCCTTAGAAATGCTAGTTTTTTCATATGGAAAAGAAATGACAACTCTAAGTGTTGTCCACTCATCTAAATGATGAGATACTTTAAAAAGTTGCCTATTTGTTATTGACCTTGTGTATTTCTATGTTGTTTGGCTACTTCATGAAAAGTATCAATGTTATATTAACTACAGTGCAAATATGTATAGTTATATCATAGTCAGTACTTTCATGTATGGCTTCATCATGATACAAAGTTAAAACATTACATGATATGACCATATATGGTATATAGTTAATATAGTATATGATATGACCATATATGGTATATAGTTAATATAGTATATGATATGACCATATATGGTATATAGTTAATATAATACATGATATGACCATATATGGAATATAGTTAATATAATACACAATATAACCATATATGGTATATAGTTAATATAATACATGATATGACAATATATGGTATATAGTTAATATAATACCTCCAACAAATGTTTGGTAGACAATTTGAGATGATGTATATCCATTAGTTGCAAAACAAGTATAGTTCTCATGATTCTTCTGACTAACATTATTTATAACAATCTCAAGAGAATGAGTTCCATTTTTCTTAACACTCCAATTAGATCCATTAATATGACGTGGATGTGACACATTAAGTTTTATAACTGGAGGATTAGAGTCTATTACAATACAACTCAATATATTACCACTAGAACCAGTTTTAAATTCAGTCCATACTGTACTATTAGTATGTTCTTTAAAGATTGGTCCATCTATAAATAAACAAATGGAGCAAATAAATAGATACATGATTACTAAAATATGTGAATACACGTAATGTAATAAACTGCTATATACTAGAGATACTATCATAATACAACATTAAACAAGTTTATAAAACAGGTTTGACTACTTACAATAGACATCCATTTCAATCATACCCTCTCCACTACCCTCAGTATTATTAGCAGTAACTGTATAGTTTCCAATATCATCTTGTGTCACAGGTGTAAACTGTATGGCTGTAGCATTAATTAAATGAATACGACTAGTATTAGATAGGGACTTCCCCTTAAACTCCCAACTAAATGAAGTGACTGGAGGATTAGCTCTCACATCAGCTATCGTCAGGGTAACATTACTGCCATTGTAGAAGGCAGTCTCTGTAAACTCAGGAAATATTGGAGGATCTATAATAGATATATTATAATGATATTAGTTCAATATAAATAACTTACATAATACAGACATTGGGAGTATTGATGACTTCCATGTATCATTAACAATACATACAAAAGTTGTATCATCATCAAGATATGTTGTATCAATAAATGTAAAGTTCTGACTATTATCTTCATTTATTCCAGCTATTAGTCGACTGTATTTATCACCAGTAGTTGAGTTATCAATATATATACTAAATATGACATTCATGTCAGTTGAAGCAGAACATGTAAATGTGAAGTTATCATATTCTTTAACAGTATCAGAGGTAGCATTAATATAGACATCAACATTAAATCCTATAATATTACAATGATATATTATACAATGTAAACTACAGTCCTTACCATCAATGTAGTGTGTTGAACTGAATACAGTGACATCACCAATCATATTGACAGCAGTTAGTGTTAGAGTATAAATCCCTGATGTTACATATGTGAGATCAATGTTAACAAGTTCAGTATATTTTTTATGTTGAACTGGTATTTTATCAAATGATACAAGTTTATCTTGTATAATACCAGGTAATGATACAATCACTCCAGTAGCTGGAGCATCACTATTGTCATTGAAGTCACAATACAGTATGAATGTATGACCAACTGAAGTGTTATCACAGGATGCAACAAAGTGATTAGGAACTCCTAATGGATAATACACAGAAAAATAAATGGACATATGTGTTAGTATTATGGATACATACTTCCAACAAATGTCCTGTAAGTTAAATTAGTTGTTCCAACATCATTAGTAGCAGAGAATGTATAGTTACCACGGTGTCTGACAACTGGTGGTATGAAATAAATGTACCAAGAATTATCTTCATGATCATGCTAGTGAGAAAATAATGCATAATAAATATTTTAATTAGTAGGGGCATACTCTAAGATTTCTAGTGAAGTTTGAATCATTAGTGATAATAAATGAGCTAATTGGTGGATTAACCCCAGATAATGTCGCTATAAGTCGAGAATCTTTTCCAATCAAGAACTCCTTCAATATTGTCACATTATTGCCTTGTTCAAACTTTGGAGGATCTACAATAACAACATCAATGATAACAATATTATTATAATATAGTATCTTACAGTAAACTTGTAATATGAAGATAGTAGAGTTATATGTCATATTGCCATTAATACCCATACATTTAAATGTTGTCCCATTATCTGATGATACAGTATTAGTAAAAGTATAGGTAGTAGCATTGGTGTTAGGATTAGGTGATGTTTTTATACGAGTATATTTAGGTCCAGTGGTAGCTCCATCAATGATGATAGACATTGTGACATTAGTTGTAGCATTACATGTGAAGATAAAGTCTTCATTCTCCATTGCTACATCACTGGTTGGTATAATAGTCACATTGACATTGGTACCTAATGGACAATAATGTTAACAGATGTATATTGATAATAGTGTTGTTGATGTTGTGCTGTTAGCAGTATGTTCACTATAGGATATGACACTATAGCATTATGTATAATGTAGTGATGTACTATCACATACTATACCCATTATGAGGTAATAATAAATTATCAATCTTCCTTTAAAAAATGTAACAATTAGTAATTTGTTGAAAAGTCTTAGGCAAAGGGGTAATAGATGTGAAAGGACATTTCAGACTTTATATTTGTCCTTAGATATATTTTGATTGGTTGTTGTATTGTATATATAGCTTGGTTTTGTTTATTGATTTTTAGTATTGGTTGTCCAGACAAATATAAAGTCTGAAATGTTCTTTCACAATTTAGTAATTTAGTCATATGTTATTGACTTGAGACATCATATCATGTCCATATATAATTTGTACAGTTTTAATTCCACAAGTTTTACTATTGTATGTTATTAGACTAGATTGTGTATGATATATGATAATAGTAGGAGTGGACCTCTCTCTCTTTGAAGATGACTAGTACTCAATTATATAATGTTTATTATATTACCATATCTACAGTAAACAGACAATAAAATTATAATATATTGATCATACATACATTCATTTTTTAAATTTTATTTTATTACTTATATATCCAGTAAACCTAAATAAACATCGATTGTATTCTATACCATCATAAATAATTTACTTATGATGGTATAGATATATTGTAGTGCCTTATCAATGTGATATCTTAATGTTATAACAGCTGCTAATATAATGAGTAGTTTAAATAAACTTATCCTATGTGTTGTTGAATAGCTAAAGAGTTATACAAGTACACTAGTATCATCTTTTGACTAGAAGTAAAAGTGATAAAATGAGTGTGTTAGCTGTAGTCAAGAGACTAAGATTGACAATATAAATAACTTCATAAACAAAGGAAAGAACTATGTCACTAAAGATGATCTAACTAGATGACCTGTCAAAAATCTTTACTTAGTGGGCTATTAATGAAGTCCTAGTAATGGATTATTTAGACTGGGAAAGTGGAGGTCACCTACAACTGTTATCAATTCAATGAATATAGCAAATTTGATAATACAATATTACTATAGAGTGACTTACATACTACCACTAGTTGACAAGTCTGAAGGTAAGGCTATTAGCAGAGAGTATTAATGGTTTATTGTTCCATTAGGAAACTACTCATCTGTCATGCTTAGGAACATTTCTAACAACCAACAACCACAAAGACTGCTTCATGAGTTTAGGAACATAATTTATAATACGTATTTCTTTTGTTGACTGGCTAATAAGATAGTATTTAGTAAGAATTACTTTGAATATTGAAAGAAGCTGTCTAAGCTGTCTATGTTAATAGCTAAGAAACAGCAACTCATTGACAAAATGACTTAGTAACTTATTATTTAATTGGTGCTAGTGACCCCTGGGTAATTAACAATTAAGCATATATTTGCTTTAGATTAAGTTAGATTACGCACACACACACACACACA
This sequence comes from Xestospongia muta, assembly GCA_963693285.1. Classification (NCBI taxonomy): domain Eukaryota; kingdom Metazoa; phylum Porifera; class Demospongiae; order Haplosclerida; family Petrosiidae; genus Xestospongia; species Xestospongia muta. Next base: position 290,638 of record OY848918.1, read on the forward strand.
CACACACACACACACACACACACACACACACACACACACACACACACACAACACACACACACAAACTAGCGAAATTTTGCTCTATCATTTAAATTAATTGCTTCACGTCTCTACTAAGCTCCTGAAATCTCTAGTTTTGTTTCAGATGTATTTATAAACCAATACACAGTCTCTATAACACTATAATATAACATGTTACAATACACAGTCTCTATAACACTATAATATAACATGTTACAATACAGTCTCTATAACACTATAATATACCATGTTACAATACACAGTCTCTATAACACTATAATATAACATGTTACAATACACAGTCTCTATAACACTATAATATAACATGTTACAATACATAGTCTCTATAACACTATAATATAACATGTTACAATACACAGTCTCTATAACACTATAATATAACATGTTACAATACACAGTCTCTATAACACTATAATATAACATGTTACAATATATACTCTTTGTAGACTGAAAAAAACATCTAGAGTGTATCTTGTGTTATTTCTAGATCAACTATTACAACTAATACAATTATTACAACCAATAACAGGTACTTACCAACTACTGAAGTTACTGCAGTTAATAACAAGACTGTACAGAACAATGATTGTAACATTTTGTCCTAAATAATGTAAAATATAACTATTTTAATATTAACATCAACTTACAAACTAACAAGAAGAGGTCAGCAAGCAACCTTCTCTCTAAGTGAACTCTTCAACTACACCCTGTTGAGTTACTGAACACATGCATCACACATGTTTTTGATAATATAATAATAAGAATAGTAAATTGTATTACTGATTTTCAATAACAAAATCAATGAATATAATTAATTACTCAGTATCACTACTATTATCTGATGATAGCCATTGTCCACCCCTTGTTGGTTGAAAGGTATAATCTGATGTTAATGGTGGAGTTACTCATGTCCCTAATGCCACTAGAGGTATTTCCACTTCATCACAGCTACTAATATCACTGTTAATGTGTTATATCATCAACATCTTTATGAACTGTAGAGGGTAAAAATGGTAGCTCTCCCTCTAATAAACTGTCATTATCAACGTCTATAGATTGATTAAATCATTATGCACATGATTACAGGAGCTTACTCAATAACTAGCCCAGTTTACATATGATCACAATATAAGATTTATTAATTCATTGATATCAAAGACTATTGTTCATATAACAAACAGCTAATCAAATCAACAATGTATTACAACTATTTAAAGCGTTTGTTAATTAAGCACATGTTATTTGTTAACTGTTAATTGGCTCATCGTCATCATTCCTGCTCAGAGGTATAAACCCAGGCCTATAAATAAAGATAATTAATTTATTTAATTATTATTATTATTATTATTATTATTATTATATTATTATATTATTATTATTATTATTATTATTATTCATACCTAGCAGCTCGTCTCTTCCTCCAGCAATAAAACAAAACTCCAAATATAATAACAAGTACAATAACAAACAATGGTACTAGAACACCAGCAATTATAGCTCCAACTAGTTGATATAATTAAAATAATAACTATTGTAATAAAGGGGACTTACCATGAGATTTTTTAGAATTATGAGTTGTAGGAGTTGGAGAAGGTGTAGAACTTGCATATGGTAGAGTGATAGTTTTGTTCATAACACTACAGTCACCTAGATTATTAGCAGCATATATCTTTAATACATGTTCACCTCCTCCCAAATCAACTACAGTTGCATTAATCAAGTTATCTGCTTTATGCTCAGCTCCATTGATGAGAGGATGAGATAATGTCACTGTAATATTACGATCGTTATTTATACCCTATAAAAACATGTTGCCATGACAACCTATATGTCCTCAATAATACCTTCATGTAAAACATGACAGTTCTAGCAGGAGCTAAGCTAGTGTCAGTGATTATCATTGATAAATATAATGTCATTTGATCACCAGAACCTGTTGTAGTTTGATTCACATTAACTTTAACTCCATCGGGTGGACCTATGTATATGATATGACCATATATGGTATAGAGTCATGATATGACCATATATGGAATATAGTTAATATAATACACAATATGACCATATATGGTGTATAGTTAATATAATACGTGATATGACCATATATGGTATATAGTTAATATAATACCTCCAACAAATGTTTGGTAGACAATTTGAGATGATGTATTTCCATTAAATCCAAAACAAGTATAGTTCTCATGATTTTCCTGACTAGCATTATTTATAACAATCTCAAGAGAATGAGTTCCATTTTTCTTAATACTCCAATTAGATCCATTATCATGAGATGGATGTGACACATTAAGTATTATAACTGGAGGATTAGAGTCTATTACAATACAACTCAATATATTACCACTGGAACCAGTTTTAAATTCAGTCCATACTGTACTATTAGTGTGCTCTTTAAAGATTGGTCCATCTATAGACAAATGGAGCAAATAAATAGATACATGATTACTAAAATATGTGAATAATGTAATAAACTGCTATATACTAGAGATACTATCATAATACCACATTAAACAAGTTTATAAAACAGGTTTGACTACTTACAATAGACATCCATTTCAATCATACCCTCTCCACTACCCTCAGTATTATTAGCATTAACTGTATAGTTCCCAATATCATCTTGTGTCACAGGTGTAAACTGTATGGCTGTAGCATTAATTAAATGAATACGACTAGTATTAGATAGGGGCTTCCCTTCAAATTCCCAAGTAAATAAAGTGACTGGAGGATTAGCTCTCATATCAGCTATCATCAGGGTAACATTACTGCCATTGTAGAAGACAGTCTCTTTAGACTCAGAATATATTGGAGGATCTATAATAGATATATTATAATGATATTAGTTCAATATAAATAACTTACATAATACAGACATTGGGAGTATTGATGACTTCCATGTATCATTAACAATACATACAAAAGTTGTATCATCATCAAGATATGTTGTATCAATAAATGTAAAGTTCTCACTATTATCTTCATTTATTCCAGCTATTAGTCGACTGTATTTATCACCAGTAGTTGAGTTATCAATAGATATATTAAATATGACATTCATGTCAGTTGAAGCAGAACATGTAAATGTGAAGTTATCATATTCTTTAACAGTATCAGAGGTAGCATTAATATAGACATCAACATTAAATCCTACAATATTACAATGATATATTATGTAATGTAAACTACAGTCCTTACCATCAATGTAGTGTGTTGAACTGAATACAGTGACATTACCAATCATATTGACAGCAGTTAGTGTTAGAGTATATATCCCTGATGTTACATATATGAGATCAATGTTAACAAGTTCAGGATATGTTAAATGTTGAACTGGTATTGTATTAAATGATACAAGTTTATCTTGTATAATACCAGGTAATGATACAATCACTCCAGTAGCTGGAGCATCACTATTGTCATTGAAGTCACAATACAGTATGAATGTATGACCAACTGAAGTGTTATCACAGGATGCAACAAAGTGATTAGGAACTCCTAATGGACAGATAGATAAACATAATGGATGTATAAAATTGTTCAATTACTAAAGACTAAATGACTAAATGAATGCATAGAATTTTTACGTGAATTTACTAGATTAAGGTATGAATAGAATGGTTTAGTGAAAGAATTGATGACTACAGAATAATAGTTAATATATGTCCATATATGGTATACAACCATATATGGTATATGTTATAGCTTATAGAATGGATAAACAGTTTATTGTAAATATAATTATTCATATTTCCTGAGGGTGGGGCCTGAAGGAAATATGAATAATTAATAAGTATATTTACAAAAAGCCACACCTATCTATGGTAGTAGTTGTTTATATCATTGAAGCCATATATGAAACATATTGTTGGGCACGAAATGATGAGTTTCTTGATAAAATGACCACAATATGTTTTTCATTTTAATTTTTCTTTCTCTACTAATTGCTTTCATGATTACAAGATAATAAAACTTAACAAGATTTGTTTCATAGAGTCAACATAATCTTTTAGAAAAAAGAATTGAATATATGGTTATTAAATCTTAGTTAATCTTATGATGGACAATATCACAAGATCTTATATGATATGTGTGCAATGAAAACTTCCAGTCTTAAGTTGAGGCATGATCTTGCCTGAACTTACATGAGAAATAATTACTTATGTAATAACTTGATTACTTACTTGTTATCACTTATTTGAATTGGAATCATAAAACTATCAGAGATTCTTTAAAGTTTATGTAAGATCTCAAGAAACACAGAAACAACAAGATTGTTATTGTATCTTGTAAGACTGACAAGTCTAAGCTGTCCAGCCATGTAACAGACAAAGTACTTTATAATACATGATATGACCATATATGGCATATAGTTAATATAATACACAATATGACCATATATGGCATATAGTTAATATAATATGTGATATGACCATATATGGTATATAGTTAATATAATACCTCCAACAAATGTTTGGTAGACAACTTGAGATGATGTATATCCATTAGTTCCAAAACAAGTATAGTTCTCATGATTCTCCTGACTAGCATTATCTATAACAATCTCAAGAGAATGAGTTCCATTTTTCTTAACATTCCAATTAGATCCATTATCATGAGATGGATATGATACATTAAGTGTTATAACTGGAGGATTAGAGTCTATTACAATACAACTCAATATATTACCACTGGAACCAGTTTTAAATTCAGCCCATACTGTACTATTAGTATGCTCTTTAAAGATTGGTCCATCTATAAATAGACATATTGACACATAATTTGAATGGGCAATATAATGAGATATTTAACTTACAGTAAACCATTAGTTCTAAACTGGAGTTAGTGACATCAATACTATTTCTAACACTCACAATATAACTTCCATTATCAGTTGATTGTAATGTATTAAATTGAAGAGCATCTCGTGTTACAGTGATACGATTATCTGATGTGATCTGTTTACCATCTTTCATCCAGACAGTAGTATAGTTAGAAGGATTAGCATTGACAGTTATTGTAAAGTTAAATGATGACCCATTATAACCAGCAGTTTCATTAGATACAGTAATGATAGGGGCATCTATAATTGAAAGGGGAAATTTATAATTAACAATAGTACTTTACTTACACAGAACATTTAGTAGAAATGTTAAATTGTTAGCACCCACAATATTAGATACAGTTAATGTATAATTGTCAAGATCTGATGGTTGAAGTTCTATAAACTGAATGATAGCATCATTTAATTTAATTCTCTTGTTAGATTCCAGGGGCACTCCATTTTTAGACCAATTATAACTACTAACAGGAGGATTAGCTGTTATATTGATCACTAATGTTATGTTATCTCCTGCTAGTTTGGTGAAATTAATTACACCATCAGTGAATACTGGAGAATCTAAAGAAGTACCAGATAAAACAAGTTTATAAAACAGGTTTGACTACTTACAATAGACATCCATTTCAATCATACCCTCTCCACTACCCTCAGTGTTATTAGCAGTAACTGTATAGTTCCCAATATCATCTTGTGTCACAGGTGTAAACTGTATGGCTGTAGCATTAATTAAATGAATACGACTAGTATTAAACAGGGGCTTCCCCTCAAACTCCCAAGTAAATGAAGTAACTGGAGGATTAGCTCTCATATCAGCTATCATCAGGGTACCATTTCTGCCATTGTAGAAGACAGTCTCTTTAGACTCAGAATATATTGGAGGATCTATAATAGATATATTATAATGATATTAGTTCAATATAAATAACTTACATAATACAGACATTGGGAGTATTGATGACTTCCATGTATGATTGATAAAAATCACATCACATTCAAAAGTTGTACCATCATCAAGATACGTTGTATCAATAAATGTAAAATTCTGACTATTATTTTTATTCATTCCAGCTATTAGTCGACTGTGTTTATCACCAGTAGTTGAGTTATCAATAGATATATTAAATATGACATTTGTATCAGTTAAAGCAGAACATGTAAATGTGAAGTTATCATATTCTTTAACAGTATCAGAGGTAGCATTAATATAGACATCAACATTAAATCCTACAATATTACAATGATATATTATCTAGTAACTACATTCACTTACTATTGATGTGAAATGATGAGTTGAATACAATGATATTATCAATCTGATTGACAGCAATTAGTGTTAGAGTATATATCCCTGATGTTACATATGTGAGATCAATGTTAACAAGTTCAGGATATGTTAAATTTTGAACTGGTATTGTATCAAATGATACAAGTTTATCTTGTATAATACCAGGTAATGATACAATCATTCCAGTAGCTGGATTATCGCTATCATCACTGAAGTTACAGTTAATTGAGAATGTTGGACCGAGTCTATTATTTTTACATGCAACATGGAAATCATCAGGAACTTCTATTGACCAGAAAAAATACAATGGATCCATAAAATATGAGATAGATGCATAGAATAATTTATGGATGTATAGAATGGTTTAATGGATGTATACATAGGTTTGATGGATGTATAGAATGGTTTAATGGATGTATAGAATGGTTTAATGGATGTATACATAGATCATACACACTTCCAAAAAATGTCCTGTAAGTTAAATTAGTTGTTCCAACATCATTAGTAGCAGAGAATGTATAGTTACCACGGTTACTGACAACTGGTGACACGAAATAAATGTACCAAGATTTATCTTTAGTATTATACTAGAGAGAGAGAGAGAGAAAATTATGTACAAAGAGAAAATGATATACAATAAATTTCATAATTAGTAGGGACATACTTCATATTCAACATCGCTAGTGTTCGTTGAATCATTTGTGATAATAAATGAGATGTTTGGTGGATTAGCCCCAGATGGTGTCGCTACAATTTGAGCTCTATATATAGTTACGAACTCCTTCAATATTGTCACATTATTGCCTTCTTCAAACTTTGGAGGATCTACAATAACAACATCAATGATAACAACATTATTATAATATAGTATCTTACAGTAAACTTGTAATGTGAAGATAGTAGACTTATATGTCATATTGCCATTAATACCCATACACATAAATGTTGTCCCATTATCTGATGCTACAGTATTAGTAAAAGTATAGTTAGTAGCATTGGTGTTAGGATTAGGTGATGTTTTTATACGAGCATATTTTGGTCCAGTGGTAGCCCCATCAATGATGATAGACATTGTGACATTAGTTGTAGCATTACATGTGAAGATAAAGTCTTCATTCTCCATTGCTACACGACTGGTTGGTATGATAGTCACATTGACATTGGTACCTAATGGACAATAATGTTAACAGATGTATATTGATAATAGTGTTGTTGATGTTGTTCTGTTAGCAGTATGTTCACTATAGGATATGACACTATAGCATTATGTATAATGTAGTGATGTACTATCACATAATACACCCATTATGAGGTAATAATAAATTATCAATCTTCCTTTAAAAAATGTAACAATTAGTAATTTGTTGAAAAGTCTTAGGCGAAGGGGTAATAGATGTGAAAGGACATTTCAGACTTTATATTTGTCCTTAGATATATTTTGATTGGTTGTTGTATTGTATATATAGCTTGGTTTTGTTTATTGATTTTTAGTATTGGTTGTCCAGACAAATATAAAGTCTGAAATGTTCTTTCACAATTTAATAATTTAGTTATATGTTATTGACTTGAGACATCATATCATGTCCATATATAATTTGTACAGTTTTAATTCCACAAGTTTTACTATTGTATGTTATTAGACTAGAATGTGTATAATATATGATAATAGTAGGAGTGGACCTCTCTCTTTTTGAAGATGACTAGTACTCAATTATATAATGTTTATTTATATTTACCATATCTACAGTAAACAGACAATAAAATTATAATATATTGATCATACTTGTTTATTGTTATTAATTATATATCCAGTAAGCCTAAATAAACAGAGATTGTATTCTATACCATCATTAACCATATGGGGCTGTAGATATTGTAATGGCCTATCAATGTGGTATCTTAATGTTATCACAGCTGCTAATATAATGAATAGTTTAAATGGACTTATTCTATGTGTTGTTTAATAGCTAAAGAAGTTATACAATTACATTAGTATCATCTTCTGACTAGAAGTAAAAGTGTTAAAATGAGTGTATTAATTGACTAATGTTGACAATATAAATAACTTCATAAACAAAGGAAAGAACTGTCACTAAAGATGATCTAACTAGATGACCTTTTAAAAAAATCCCTACTTAGTGGGCTATTAATGAAGTCCTAGTAATGGATTATTTAGACTGGGAAAGTGGGATTCACCTACAACTGTTATCAAATCAACGACACAGCAAATTTGATAATACAATATTACTATAGAGTGACTTACATACTTACTAACACTAGTTGACAAGTCTGAAGGTAAGGCTATTAGCAGAGAGTAGTAATGGTTTATTGTTCCATTAGGAAACTATATATATGTCATGCTTAGGAACACTTCTAACAACCAGCAACCACAAAAAATATTTCATGAGTAACTATATATATTAATATAGTTCCTTAGTTGACTGGCTAATGAATGAGAAAGCATTTACCAAGGGGCTTATAGGTTAATTGTTGTTGAATAGCTAGAGTTATACAAGGACACTAGTATGATCTTAAGACTATAAGTGGAAGTGTAATTATTAATTATTAAAACTGTCACTAAAAATGATCTAACTAGATGACCTGTCAAAAAAATCCCTATTTAGTCGGCTATTAAAGAAGTCTTAGTAATGGATTACTTAGACTGGGAGAGTGGGATTCACCTATAACTCTTATCAAATCAATAAATACAGGAAATTTGATTATACACTATTACTACAGTGATTTACATACTTACTACCACTAGTTGACAAGTCTGAAAGTTATGCGATCAATTGCAAGTAGTAATCCATTAGGAAATTACTCATCTCTCAAGATTAGGAATACTTCTCACAATCAGTAACTACAAAGACTGTTTCATGAGTGTATGGCATTATAATACATGTTTGTTTTATTGACTGACTAATAAGATAGTATTTAGTAAGAATAACAGTGATTATTGAAAGAAGCTATCTATGCTAATAGTTAAGAAACAACTACTCATTGACAAGAGGACATAATAACTTATTATTATCAAATTGGTGCTTTAGAATTAAGTTAGACTACACTACTATCATAGCAACTAAATTACCTGGAATAATTGTTACAACAGGATAATGTATGCTGTTGTATTAAATGTATCTCTCCTATTATAATAACATGTCAATAAGTACAAACTCACATTCTATTAACTAGTAATACATTGATATATTACAGGGTTTGCCTCGTGTAGTGATAACTTAGATATAATGTCAAATATGATTTTGATCTCTTTCTTTAGTGTGTCCAGGATAAAGTAAACATTAGTATTGTAGCATAATTTCTGTATACTTTTCCTTTTAACATAGTCTTTGATCTTATTCACTTTCATATTGTTCTAGATTTGTCTTATATACATCTTTTAATTGTTTTCGTCTGATTTTTCCTTTCTTCAAGTTTATAACATCACAAACATCAAGTAATCATTGTACACCTGTATCCCCAGGTTCCAGTAGTAAAGCAATTATTGCATTCCTAAGTATTACTGAACCACACACACACAAACTAGTGAAATTTTGCTCTATCATTCAAATTAGTTACTTCACATCTCTAATAATCTCCTGAAATCTCTAGTTTTGTTTTGGAAGTATTCAAAAACCAATACACAGTCTCTATAACACTATAATATAACATGTTACAATATATACTCTTTGTAGACTGAAAAAAGACATCTAGAGTGTATCTTGTGCTATTCCTAGATCAACTATTACAACTAATACAATTATTACAACCAATAACAGGTACTTACCAACTACTGAAGTTACTGTAGTTAATAACAAGACTGTACAGAACAATGATTGTAACATTTTGTCCTAAACAATGTAAAATAGAACTATTTTAATATTAACATCAACTTACAAACTAACAAGAAGATAAGGTCAGCAAGCAACCTTCTCTCTAAATGAACTCTTCAACTACCGCGTTGAGTTACTGAACACGTGCACGACACAATCATAAAATTTTCGATGACATAATAATAATAATAATAGTAAATTAATATTAATGATTCAATAACAAAATCAATGAATATAATTAATTACTCAGTATCACTACTATTATCTGATGATAGCCATTGTCCACTTCCTGCTGCTTGAAAGGTATAATCTGATGTTAAGGGTGGAGGTACTCGTGTCCCTAATGTCCCTAGGGGTATGCCCCCTTCATCAGAGCTACTAATATCACTGTTAATGTGTATATCATCAACATCTTTATGAACTGTAGTGGGTAAAAATGGTAGCTCTCCCTCTAATAAACTGTCATTATCAGACTCGATAGATTGATTACAGGTTCCCAATGTAACAAGAGATGGTTTAACTGATAAAACATTTCCTTTGGAAGATTTAGACCCACGTCCTGATGTCCCACGTTGAGATCCTCTAGGAGAACGATGAACACCTTTAAGTGAACCTGTAGTTGCCTTTTTAGGATTATCAGTCAATGAGGACTTCGGAGAGACATCAATTAATCGACCAGACATATCACGTAATAAGATTTTCTAAGAGATTATAGAAAGCATTACATGATATGTGCATAGACTTACAGGAGATAACTTTGTACGTGAAGTAATAACTTTTCTGTTCTTATTAGCTGCTTCTGTAGCCCAACTAATATGCTCTGAAATATGACGTAATATATATCACTTTATTTCATGCATCCATTGACTTATTTATCCATCCATTTATGTATCATGCATCCATTTACCAAATTCTTCCTCAGAGCGGTTTCTATGGAGATAGATCCATAGTTTTTTTGAACTAATATATCGTACACATGGATCTTTTTCATAATGTAGTCTGTCTAACGCCCCACTCACTGCATTATTTAACTATAATATAATATATAGTTAATTAAAGGTTATTAAAGGGGGTGGAGCTTACTTGACCATCAGTAACATTATCAGCAATAAATTGAGAATCTCGTAATAAAATACAAAGCTATTAATTAAGAGGTAGACTCCTTTGTTAATTAATCTTTATTAATTAACTTACATCTAATCTGGTACCCTCTCCATTTGGCATTCTAGAACAAGCATCACGAACTGTTAATAATATTCATAGTTTAAAATAGGTCAAAGTTCATTAATTACCTAATGATAATATTGTCACACAATTTGGTCTTTCTTGCTTAAGGAGGGCATGACCTCGAGCACGAGACCCTTGTTCCTTTTTACCAAGGTTTTTGGCCCCCTATAATCATATTGATCATACTGGTTACTAAAACCAGTCAGACAAGTTACCTTAACAGGACCAACAGGTGCTTCGTAACCATGTACTTTATATGTAAATGCCTTGTGAGGTTGTTCATATCGCTGCCTCTCCTAATAAGACACACCCATTAATTAAAAGGTAATTAAGTAGGATATTACTCACCAATTCTCTAAATCGTTCTATTTCATGAGATTTACTTGGTTTAACTGATACTGTAGTAGATCTATATTATACCAGTACTATATATTATATTATACCAATACTATATATTATATTATACCAATACTATATATTATAATACATAATATATTGTACATACACTAATGAGGGAAGTGGAGTATAGTCTGTATAATCAACTACCACCTATAAAATAGTATTAAGATCACTGGTATGAGACTGAGACTATTGGTATGAGGTTGAGACTACTAGTATGAGATTGAGACTTACCAGTGCTTTATTAAGTGTTGCTATCCAATGATTACATAATACCAGTAGTTCAATATCACTATCACGATTATTACCTAAATTATTTATTATGATATTAATATACAGGGTTTGCCCTTTCTTTTACCAAGCCATCTCCAGTGATCAATACGATCTCTAAATTCAATAATTGGATAAAAATGAGAGAGTGGATCAAATGATGACACAGCTAGAGTAATGACATCATTATGACATCATCATTATTAGAAATGGTACCTCCCACTTCTGCTCCTAGATAACATAATGCTGACAGTGTGAGCTCCGCCCAATTTGGTTGACTAGGTAACCAGGAACAAGAACGACCCTCAGATGAATCCTGAGTTATATATGTAATTAATAATTAATTAGTTAGGGACTTACCAATAAGACTTGAACCATCTCAGTCACCTGAGAGACCACATGACAATGACATCATCATGACATCATATAACCTACCTTGCTAAGGTCACCTTTACGATCAGGTAGAGATTCAAAAACTTTTTTTAAAACTGCAAAAAAACTCATAAATTGACCAGTTGGAAGAGGGTTCTCTAAACTACAAACAACAATGATGACATCATTATGACATCATCCTTACGTAATAGGTGTGACTTTATCAACCTTTAATTTATCTGGATCTCCATATACTTCATATATAGAACCTGTACCATAAAATAGCCCCTCCCACCTATGACATCATCATGACATCATACAATATAGCATTATAATTACCTTCTTTTGTCTTTAACCCTTTGTTGCTGGATAACAGCTACAGGACGTTTAGTGGGTGGAGCTTTATTCACATTCTCAGTAACTGTCTTGACAACTAATCAGATATAAAACATATAAAATTAGACTCAGTTCCATACCAGGTGGATCTGGTTTGAGAGTCTGAGATATGGAAACTGGAATACCTGCTATACTAGCTAAAGTAATACCTCTAGTATTAAGGTCTGGATCAAACTAACAGTCAATAATATTATGTATGAGAGAGAGAGAAAGGGAAAATACTTTTTTCATTCGACGTCGTCTTTTGTGTCTTCGAAGTAACCTCTGGTACTCTTCCTCTGTGAAAATATCAGCAGAGTTATTGACAGTGGGTGTGGTCTCTTCATCTGAAGAAGCCCCTGCTGTTAAACCACATTCATTATAACACTCATTTAATAATCTGTTATTAAAGTGATGACATCATATGACATCATTGATATCATACTTTCGATATTTTGTTTCAACTCGTTTTCTTTTCTTTTCATTTTTATGCTTGGTTGATGTAAATTTAGTGGGTGTGGTCTCATATAACGAGAGGTTATCTAATGATCCATTATCTAATGCACTATGAATTAATCTCTAATAATAACAAGATAATAATTAATTTAATGGACTCATTATATACCCGTTTTGATAGGAGCAGATCTTCTAATAATTTAACATGATATTGCTGCATATTTTGCTATTAGAATAGATACATAGCCAGTAAAATGGATATATAGCTAGTAAAATGGACACATTCTACCTTGTACAAGATAAACTTTAATTGTTTTACTTCTTCCACTAGCAAACCAACTTCACTAGTACATTGACCCACTATGAGAAATATCATTGTTATAATGGTAATATAACATATAGGGTAATAACCATATATGGTAATATCCATATATGGTAATATCCATATATGGTAATGTCCATATATGGTAATGTCCATATATGGTAATATCCATATATGGTAATATACTTACTGCTTAGTTTTTCCCATGTTTGGTCAACAGGATTACCAAACTTGAAATTACTACCACTGAATAAATCTCTGTCATGTGACATATTATTAGATCATGTGACTATCATGTGACATACTTTATAATATCATCTTGTTCCTCTTTATTGAGTTCTTGAGGTAATAATTTCATTAATTGTTGACGATCTTCATCAGAGAGGGTGTGTTTCCATGTCTCATGAGACATCACATGACTAAACACATCTTTCTATAAAAATATAAGAAAACTCACGTGACAATGATCTGTACATCACACGACTTACATCTTCCAACAGGCAAGCAGGTATTGAAAACTCTTCATCATTCTGTACTAGAACCACACCCTCGTCGGTAGCCATTTTACCTCACCATGTGGGTAGGCGTGACTTCACAGCTACAATAATTTTTAACCCCTTTGTTGACTTACCTCATGTAAGTACTGTATTTCATACATGACATTTATTCCATTATTATTGTAGTTTATTTTTGTCTTATGGATCTTGGAGAATTATTGGCTTATAAACCGACCACTTCCAGCAAGAGAGTACGTGATGATGATGAGGAGGATGAAGGGGCGGAGGAAGAGGGGATGCCCCTGAGGTAATTACAATATAATCCCAATTAATTACTATTTTATTATAATAGGAAAGTACAAAAAAATGGTGTTAATAATGATGACAAAGAATTAACTGATGAACAAAAATTATTGTTATTACAAAACTTAGATGATGATGAGGAAGAAGGTAGTTGACCCTATTAATTATCTTTCTAATTACCCTCATTACACAGTTAATGAACAACTAGATGCTGCTGCTGTTAAAAGAATGTTGCTAAGTTTTGAGAAACATGTCCTTCGTAATCAAGAAATGAGAATTAAATTTCCCGACCAACCTGACAAATTTATGGAGTCTGAACTCGAACTTAACGATGAGATCCAATCACTTCACATTATCTCAACCGTCCCTGAGCACTACCCAATATTAGTTAATACTAATATTGTCCAGACATTGTGTGGTCTTCTAACACATGATAATTCTGATATCTCTATTGCTGTAGTAGATTTACTACAAGAACTAACTGACACTGATAATGAAGAAACATTGGGTTTAATAGATACTCTACTTGAAGAGAAAGTAAGTAATGGATCATTAATTCTAATAATGTATTATAAGGGAGGATTTGAACCTAAGACCACTTAATATCTAGTTAGATATTCTTATCAACTGAGTTATTAGTGTCTGGTTGATAATGAGTATTACAATATTGTTGAATAAGTTGGACAAATTCACCTGATGAGCAAACACTGTTCTTGTAGTGATATAGTATTACCATATATGGTATTATAATTAATTCTGGAATTTGAGAAGTCTTATACAATACTAGTAATTTGATTATAAAGGGTAACTCCCCAAAATGTACTTAGATAACAAATACTTGTTTATGATTTAATAAATTGAGTACTATGACATCTGTTTTGTTTGAAATTTGACACTCTCTCTGTCTCTCTCTCTCTGTCTCTCTCTCTCTCTCTCTCTCTCTCTCTCTCTCTCTCTCTCTCTCTCTCTCTCTCTCTCTCTCTCTCTCTCTCTCTCTCTCTCTCTCTCTCTCTCTCTCTCTCCCTCTCCTTCTCTCTCTTAGGTGATAGCTCTATTAGTTCAAAATTTAGATCGACTAGATGAGAAGGTCAAAGAAGACTCTGATGGTGTTCACAATACATTAGCTATTATTGAAAACATGTGTGAACTTAAAAGTGATGAGGTCACTGCCAAGTCAGGAGAACAAGGCTTATTAAAATGGTTATTAAAACGTGTTCGAGTACGTCAATATGATGCTAATAAATTATATGCCTCAGAAATATTAGCAATTTTACTTCAAGGCAACGAAGGTAACCAGCGTCTCCTAGGAGATGAGGACGGCATTGATATACTCCTACAATCCTTAGCTTATTACAAGAGGCGTGACCCTCATTCTACCAATGAAGTAGAGTTGATGGAAAATTTATTTGATTGTCTCTGTTCTTCTCTAATGTACACACCAAACAGAGGCAAGTATTTGGAGGGAGAAGGTCTCCAGCTAATGAGATTGATGTTACAGAGTAAGAAATTAGCTCGATGTAGTGCTGTGAAGGTTCTCAATCATGCAATGTGTAATGCTGAAGGCAAAGATAATTGTGAAAAGTTTATTGAAATATTTGGACTAGGCAGTTTATTTCCAGCATATATGAAGACACCTAAAGGAAACAAGAAAATGTCAGGAGAGGAACAAGAGGAACATATCTGTTCTATAATAGCCTCATTGTTTCGTAACATCACTGGTACAGCAAGAGATCGGCTTGTTAGTAAATTTCTTGAAAATGATCATGAAAAAGTTGATCGATTACTTGAACTTCATTTTAAATACTTGACTAAGGTAATATTATAATGACATCATTATGACATCATTATCTTAACATTAGGTTTATGAAATTGACAATATCATTAAAGAAGAGAAGAGGTTTCAAGCTGCAGTTGATTCTGAAGACTCTGAACTCGAGACTTACCTTCGTCGTTTGGACGCTGGTCTCTTTACACTTCAATTAATTGATTACATCATCATGGAACTGTGTCTCTGTGGTATTATCTCAATTAGGGGGCGTGTCTTTACCATATTAAGTCAAAGGGGAGAGTCCCTCGTCACTGTCCTGGAAGTTTTAAGAGAGTTCATTGATCAGATAACAGAAGATGTCAAAGAGAGAGATAGACTAGAAGCATTATATGTTCAATTAAATGACATTGTTTAAATTGTAATAATGTTGTTTATTGAACATGTTTATTGAAATAGAACAAAGCTTTTTGAATTAATACATTACAGTGTAGTCGGGTAAAGGATGGAGTGTGTGGACAGAATATAACTAATCTCTGATGTAGACTTTGATGAGTATCGTTGGCTATAATTATAGTATATGTGCTCTGCTAATGAGTTAGTCCCAAGTTGTTAGTGTAATGGAAGTTAATTTGATCAGATAACAGAAGATATCAGAGAGATAGACAATTGTCAGAAGATGATTTAGAGTAGCATAAGGAGCAATGTTATTAAGATCATTTTACTCATTCATAATGTGTATTAGTCTCGTCCCCAGACCTACTCGCAAGCTAAAGTAGGTCTGGTCACATAGCTTGACTTTTGTGTCCCCAGTAAGGAATGTGGCGCAGTGTTGGTATGCAGTTAGAGGTAGTGTGAAATGTGAAATCATCAGATTGAAGTGTTAAAGCAGATTTCATGAAGAGTAGCCGTGTATTCACTTTCACACATACTTCAATTTGATTCATATTTCACAGTACCTCTAATTGCATACCAACACCCGCGCCACATCCTTACTGGGGACACAAATGTGAAGCCGTGTGACCAGACCTACTTTAGCTTGCGAGTAGGTTTGGGTACGAGACTAAATGTGTATAGGTATACCTCAGTACAATAATACTTCAATAATCTAATTACAACAAATTAGTTATGCAGTGTTATTACATTGTCAGTCAGTGACAAGATGAAGTTTCTTACTTTCTTTATATTATTGTCTACAGTATTAAGTAAGATGATCACTTTATTATTAGATGTCTCTAACATACTATTGTAGTAGGTGATTATGGACAACAATGTCCTCATAATAATATCCAGCGCTTTTTTGTTAATGACCCAGCATTTGCTGATCCATTAGTCAATACTCTCTGTTTGAGATGTGGATTTATTGGTTCAACTCTATATCCTTCTGATATTGTTTGGTCACTAAATGGGAACACTTTAACTAATGGTAGTATGAATGGACAAGTTCTTATAGATCCTGTTGATCCAAATCAAAATACTTTAATAATATTAAATCCTGACAATATACTCAGTGTTGGTGACATTTTGAGATGTAATTCAGCATCAATACCAGGAGAACATACTATTACTATAGCAACGTTTAGTAAGTCATTGTATCATAGTCTGTTATATTATGTACTCTCTCTCTCAAAACAGTCTTTGAAAATCCTACACTATCTCCTGATGGTGGACCTGATATGACAATAGATGTTACTGAAGGTACAAATCTTAACCTCTTATGTAGAGATCCTGGTAACAGTGGGACTACAAGTTATCAATGGTTTGATGATACTGGTAGTTCACTAACGGGTGTATCAAATACTCCTCCTGTTCTGTTACAATTTACTAACATTCCAAGAAACTCTAGTGGACTCTATATCTGTCAATCCACTAAAAATAATGTACCAGGTGTTATTAAAATGTCCAACATCACTATTAATGTACAATGTAAGTTAATCCTCTCTGTCTATGCTTGTTAATATCATCTCTTCATTGTAGATCCCGCAGCTATCACCTCTATCTCTCCTCTAAGTTCTACGTTACCTAGAGGAACCATGATCACCATTAATTGTACATTTAATGGAAACCCTCCCCCTAAAAATGTAACATGGGAACGAAATGGGACAGTTCTTGATCCTAATAGTTTCATCTATATCTCAATCAATACTGAGTCTACATATTCTAAATTATCTTTAATTCCTCAAGGACTAGAAGACAGTGGAACATATGTGTGTGTAACAGAAAATATAATTGGAAGAGACAATAGTTCTGAAGTGAATATTACTGTACAAAGTCAGTTATTGAAATTGCTGTTAATTGTAATATCTCTCTCTCTTTTTCCAGTTGCTCCTTCTCCTGTTTCCTCACTAACTCACCAACCTAGTGATGATCCTGCTCACTCTGTCAAATTAACTTGGTCTTATGATTTTAATGGCAATGCTGATATCGTTGGAGTTAATATAACTTATGAAGCTGTTAGTAATAATAAAACTCCCCACTCTGATAAGAAAGGGCCAGTCTCAGGAACTGAGACAACTATATCAGATCTTCAACCATTTACAACATATAATTTTACTGTTGTAGTTCTCAATGTTGTTAGTAATATAGTAGGTACTAGTAGATCAGTGAGTATAATGACTGATACTGCACCATTAGGTAAGTGATGTTGTTAACTTCATTGACACCTCTTTCTCTCTCTCTCGCAGTTCCTACTCCTCCTACTCTTAATAGTGTCACTACAATCAATTCAACTGCTTTGAGAGTGTCGTGGACTGTAAGTATATACTATTATATTGTAATATTGTATGTCAAGAACTAACAATGATTATATTGCTAGCAAGTGTTATAACTATCCTATGAGCTAATGAACTATTGTCACTGTTAACGCTACTATATCCTACCTTGACAAGCTGACAATATAACAGCTAAAATTGCTCAATATGACCAATTAACTCTATATATAATCATTATATTCCTACTATATTTATTATAGGATAACAGAGATCCATTTACACAGACACCAGTGCTGTCTTTTACAGTGACATATGTTCCAGTAGATCAGTCTCAGTTAATGTTATCTGTGATTGTATTAGCTCCACCCACTACTGTTGATATTGGTGATCTAATGAAGGGTACATATTACAATGTGACTGTATATGCTAATAATAGTGTTGGAAGGAGTCCTGATAGTAACACTGTGACAACAAGAACTGATATTGATCGTAAGTTACTTTGTTATATGTCCATTTATTAATTTGTATGTCCATATTGTTTACATTATGCATCCATTAAGTCAATATATGTATCCATTTGTCACACATTTACTTTTCAATTTGTAAATATGTTGAGAATTAATTAAATGTCAACAAAAATTGATATGATTAAAAACTACAATTGTTGAATATACAAATATTATTTATTAATATCAAAATATGATACATGCATTAATAAATTATACAATGTTTAATGACTGGTACTATTGGTAATAATGTAATTTATAAGATGAATTATACTTAGAATAGAACACCAACAATATATTATTGACATAATTTATATATTTTATTAAGTTGTAAGTGTTGATAAGGAAACACGTTGTGATTACACAGATGCTGGTTGTGTGTGGATTGTGACAGTGGTCATGTGTCATTTAGAAGTACATTTGTCTCTATATGTATTTACATGAAGTCATACAACTCCATTTGTTGGCAGCATTATTATATTCTTACCACACTTATATCCTTATATGGACATATTTGTCATTACATGGAAATGTTGGTTTAAATTTCTTGATGGATGATAATTTAACAATATCTCCTTATATTTGTGGTTTATAAAGTGTTATTTCTAGATCTATTAATCAATTCGTCTTCTTTCTAGCTCCATTAGCCATTAACATGCTTAATCTTACTTCTTATCCTGTCTCTTTGTGTGTCTTATGGCAACCACCTTCAGAAAATGGTGGACAAAATATATCAAGTTATCAAGTGTATGTAAGAAATGATGCTACACCAATTGAGGATTATATACTACATGGTAACTTAGGACCATCTGTTAGGTCTTATAGAATAGAACCACTTATGAACTCAACTACATACAGGTATTAAGTGCTGGGTTTATGAGAGATATTGATGATCCACTCTCTCTTGCAGTATAAGTGTTGCTGCCTCTAACATGGAAGGTGGACAAGGTCCTAACACTACTATACAAGCTACAACAGGTTTGATTACAAGTTTCTTAAGAGAGTCATATGATAGTCATATTCTAGGTGATCCTATACCAGTGGAGTCAGGTATCACACTCTCTGTATCAGATATCACTGCATTACAAGCTGTTGTCAGATGGACTCTGCAGTCCTCTGATAATAAAGAACTACATCTACAATATCGACTACAAGGTAACTACTGTGTATATATAGTCATGAGTTTAATATGTTATCAGATCAAGACTGGTCTCATATGAGAGAGATCAACTTTACTTCTAGTGTGCCTCACTATGTGTATACAAATTTGAGTCCAGACACTGTTTATAAAATACGACTGATCAGAATTGGAAATGATAATTGTCTACAACGTACCAGTCCGACTGTCAACTTTAGTACATTAGGTAATAAGTGGGTGTGGTCACACATGTCATTACATTGTTATCTTGTAGTATTAAAGATTTTAGTAACTAGTACAGTCAATGGACCTATTACAGCTGGTGAAGATGTAGTTCTGGTTTGTAATTTAGACACTGGAGGAGCTCCACCTACTTCTGTCACATGGTCGTAAGTCATATATTATGATATGTCATAATGACATCATTGAAATATCTATTTAGACGTGATAATGGAGTACCTATTCCTCTTGATGTCATATCTGGTAATGTACTTAACATCACAAACTCTCAAGTTGAAGACACTGCTAACTACACCTGTTCATTTCAAAATGTCAATTATACATTATCTCTTATAGTTAATAAACAGTTAATAACAGGTATATTATATATATTATAGTAATAGTAATTTATATATCAATTTATTATTAGCTACTACTAGTACTAGTACTACTACAATTCCTACTACTAGTACTTCTACTATTCCTACTACTAGTACTACTACAATTCCTACTACTAGTACTTCTACTATTCCTACTACTAGTACTAGTACTTCTACTATTTCTACTACTAGTACTAGTACTACTACAATTCCTACTACTAGTACTTCTACTATTCCTACTACTAGTACTTCTACTATTCCTACTACTAGTACTTCTACTATTCCTACTACTAGTACTTCTACTATTCCTACTACTAGTACTTCTACTATTCCTACTACTAGTACTTCTACTATTCCTACTACTAGTACTTCTACTATTCCTACTACTAGTACTAGTACTACTACATTGATAGTATCAGTTATAGTAGCTAGTGTGATATCTTCCATACTGACAGCTGTTATATTTAGTATATTCTGTATTGTCTACTTAAAACAAAAACAAAAAGGTAATAAATTATTAATTAATAGTTTATATAATATCATTAAATTTAGATAACAATATACCAAGTTATGATAATCCTACAACGTCTCCTGATGTTAAAGAACAGTCTAATATAGCATATGAACCAGTACTTACTACACAACATAATGTATCATATGCTACATCAGTGAATAGAAATGATGATATAATGTATGAAGTATTACCTGGTGAACAACAACAACAAGACAATAATGATTATTATTAAAATTAAGCTAGTAATTAACTGTTAGTAAAATTAACTGCTATATAATAACACAGAACATTAGTATTGTGTGTGTATATCTCCAAATATTAGGAGACATATAATTTGTTATAAACAATAGATTTATATAATTATATATAGATTACTTGACTTTTCCAAAACATTTAAAATTATAAATATAAATAACAATTAATTAATTATTCATTTAATATCAATTTTCTTTAAATGATATGTTATCCATAACTATCACATATTTCAATAAACACTTCTCAGGAAATAATCATTTTAGTATGTGTATTGAATAGACATTCTATAGCTAACATTAAAAGTTCTACTGTAATAGAATGTTTTGTACAGTGATCTAGAGATCCTGTGGTATGTTCGTGGTCAGTTAATCCTAAATTTAACTCTTTGACTTTAACAAAATCTTTTATTTTTATTTAAGTGGGTGTGATAAAACCATCTATTACAAAAATATATATCATATATTTGTTAAAGATTTGTATAAAATACTGTTATAAAGACCCAATATATTATATGTGTGTAATAAAGCACTGTTCAATATAACATCATCATCAAATAGAAACCAGCTATTATCATCATAGTTAATAGAACAGAAGACAAATGACCTGTAACAAAGATATATATATATATTATATACTATATGATGTTATAATATTACCTGCACCTCCAGCTGATCCAGGAGTAGGAGTAGGAACTGGAGAAGTAGCAACTAGTAATAGTAAGAAACCACAGTTAGTCAACAATTCTGATATTATTGTATCAACTTACAAGGTATAGAGAATGTACGTGAAGTTAATGTAGAATTACCAATAGTATTCTCAGCTATTACAGTGACAGTATAACTTTGTCCTGCAGTAAACTGATTGATATTAATTTCCAATGGAAATGATTTGATTGTGTAAGTAACACTATTGACTGTTACATAGAATTGTAATATCGGTTGTGGATTGTTGTCAGTATATGTAGCAGATATTATAACTGATGTAGTAGTAATATCAATTGATAGTTGAAATGATGGCAAATTGGGGAGAGCTATAATGGATACATAAGTTAGTAATGGATGAATAGATGGATATGAATGGATACATAGAAATATGAATAATGGATGAATGAATACACTTGAATGGATGAGTAGTATTATTATTATTACCTCCTACTATCAGATTATAAACCAATTGTTTTATAGCTACTATGTTAGTAGCAGTACAAGTATAATAGCCTTGATTACCACTAGTAGCACTAGTAATATCAAAACTAGTACTGGTAGTAGCTATATTGTTAGCAGTATTGTTGACGATATTGTATGTTAAATTGAGGTTGATTAGACTAGGATTAGCCATAGCTGCACAGTTCAGTGTGACACTATTACCAGATATTACTGATATATTGATAGCATCTTTACCAGAAATAAATTCAGGAGCATCTGATAGAAACAAATAATGGGAACAATGAAACAAAGAAATAATTAACTATTGGCTGAATAAAAGTTTGTAATGACTAATTTATGATTGTTGTGTCTATGAACGTTCCATATATGGTATAAATTATGCTAATCATATGAATTACTGTTTTTATTTGCAAGTGTAACTATTTTCATTATATTGTTCAATAATACTACATGTATTGTAGTACTTACAATAGACATCTAAACTGATAGTGGCATTTCCACTACCTAGTTCATCATTTGCTGTTATCAGATACTGTCCACTATCTTGACGTGATACTGGATTAAATTTTAATGTATTCACTCCTAAAATCAAACGAGAAGTAGATGTAATCTCAACATTATCTTTTGTCCAAGTAAAATTGGTAATTCTAGGAGCAGCATCTAATTCCAGCTCAATATAGGGACTGCTACCTTCCATTACAATATAACTGATACTGTCAAGATTGAATCGAGGAGGAACTAGAGAGAGAGAGAGAGGGGGGGGGGAGGGAGGGAGGGAGGGGGAGGGAGGGGGAGGGAGAGGGAGGGGGAGGGAGAGGGAGGGAGAGGGAGAGGGAGGGAGAGAGAGAGGGAGGAAGAGAGAGAGACAGAGAATAGTGATAATCCACCTGATAACAGACACTTACAATCCACAATTATAGTGACCATATTGGACATTATAGCATTACTAAAACATTGTAAAGTGGTCCCATTATCCTCACGAGTTAGTCCAGTAAACTGATATTGACTACCACTCATATCTTGACTGATCAGTGTTATCCTATCAGTTGGTATAATAGTGAAGTTACTATTAACTTGAAGAACTTGTGGTCCTATTACACCAGAACATGTAAAAGTCACATCATTGTCCTCATCCACAGTAATTATAGGAGAGGGAGACAGAGATACTTGAGCTAAAGGAGATAGAAGGAGAGAGTATATCGAGTTGTTTTAGAAGACATAGCTCACACTTACCATGACATTGCTGTACTAGTAGAGCATACAAAGATAACAGGATCAATGATAGTGGGAGAGAGCTGCCCATTGTTTGTCGTTTGCAAATAATTAATTATTCAAATTGAAGTGGGTGTTGGTATTTATTAATGAACGAGAGAAATTAATAGTATAAGTTTGAATATGAAAATATTATAATTATTTTAAAATAAAGATAGTTAAGTTACGTTTGGCAATCTTTTTATGTAATATGAAATATTAGTACCATAGATAATACATATCTATATAAGTATATCATAGATAATACCTTCTACTTTAATATCTATGTATAACAATTGACAATTAATTATTATATGTAATCATTATCATTGTTGTCACTATTATCACTAATAGTTTCATAAATACTGTTTGATCTATCTTTAATTGCCTCATAAATGTGAGGTAATTCTGGTGAGCTAGTATATGCTATATTCTCTGACAATGTAATTGACTCAGTAAGGTTAGTTATATCAGTAATGTTGAATTGTTGGTTACTCCTTGATCCTATAATAATATATTATATGATGAGATATTGTCTTAATATATCTTACCTTTATTTCTTATACATTGTAAGATCACCACAACAATTAAGATACCAATGATAATTATTAAAAAGGTGCTACTAATAATAGCAGCAATAACTCCAGAACTTAGTCCTAATAATATAACAGATAACTAATAACAATAGTATTAGATTTAGTTATAATTTGTTATAGTCGGTATGGCTGTAACAGATAATGGAGTAATGAGAGCATATGCTAGCCAATGCTATTGTATATAATATAGTTACTGAGTATTTTATCACTGTTAATATACAGTTATTAAACCTACCTAATCCTTCAAGATTTGTTATAGTGGGTGTGGCTGATATTGGAACTATCACTGTGGTGGTTGATGATGGTGCTACAGTTATATCATTTGTAATAGTACTAGAGAATATTCCATCAAGACATTGTCTGCTATTAAGTAAATTAGTACAGTTTCCACATCTTGTTGGACCCTGTATACAGTGTTAACATATCAATTGTAATGAAATGAGATCATGACAAGTGAGATATTGTTCTTAGTAACTTACCTCTCCATAACATGATCCATTACAAGAGAAATGACACTGTTCACATGTACTATCATTAACATATAAATAACTAATGAGAGAGAGAGAGAGGTTACTACCGTATTACATATTATAGAACTTACATTCCTAATGTATTAAAGTCATCACATGTTGGGACACACTGTCCTTGATAAATATAGTTCTTACAATAATCACATTGTGTATTATTAGGTCCCCAACACCATCCTTGTTCAGTAGAACATTCATCATGACATGTTAGGTTAGCTAACACTGAAGAAACAAACAGTTATCATTAAATGTAATAATATGACAATATCTGTATATATAATATCAATTAAATAATTGTGATAAATCTTCTTACCACACTCTTCTTCAGGTCTCCTATAGTCATTATCTGGTATACAGATATCTACAGAACTGTCAGTGATGTAGGTACTTAAATTCCCAATATAACATAATGATGGATTATCAATTAGTTGAATGCCTCCATTTTCAATTTTCTCCAGTGATGACAAATCTAGACTCACTAAATCTGTCCCCTCAATAAATACAGTGTATTTGATCATCTCCTCAGTTCCATTACATGAGAAAGATAACACTTGAGATGGATCTGAACCAATTACTTTCAAATTAGAGAGATATAAAAAATTTTGTTTGTTGAAGAGTTCAATTGTAAGTGAACCACGAATTTCTTGAATATCCTTAAGTCTCTCTAACTCAGATGGGCTATGTGAAAGAAAGATCACTAAAATTAAACTAGATTATGTCAAAACTCACTCATCATCAACTCCCACATTTCCAATTCTCAATGATCCAGTAATGAGATTACAACCAGTAAAGTCAACATCAGTGAATGTAGAGCCTCCAGTACATTCTAAAATTAAAACACATTATAGATGAAATAAACATTACTCAATGATTATAATAATAGAAACCTAGTTAGGACAGCAGAACAATTAGCATTTATTTTAAATTTGGATACAGACTTGTATAAATTATTCTAAATGCATGTTTAACACCTTTTGGACATGGTCCATTACAGTCAATACATTGTTGAGTTCCATTAGCTGTAGTCACAGACATATAGTTTACAGGACATGACTCTACACATAGGTCTTTTAACTCAAACAGATTATCTATTAATATATATGACAATGTTAGTATGAATTGAAGTCAGGAACATTTACTTGGACAACTTTTAACACATACAGGACCAGATGTGAACTTAAAATTTGGATTTGATATAATCATATTAGAGGCACGGTCATATATATTGCGTGGAGGACACAGTTTACGACAAACTCCACCATCACGTACATTTTTACAAGCCTATTAATAAAATAATTGTATGTACATCACTACTCTCTACTACTGACCTGACATTGATCATTGTTACCACCAGTACATCCTGCAGCACATTCAAAATGACAACATTGAATAGCCTGATCAATTTTCTGACAACGATTATCACAGTGACAATCAGATGTTACTAAAATGAAAATAATGATCTTAAAAATAAGATGTATACATATCATAATATCTGTGAGGTAAATACGATTCCTTGCTGATTGATATGGTAGTTTGTTAAAGTTTAATAGCTCACATGTTTGACAACATTCTGTTGAATCATTACACCAACAGTAGCCAGAGGAACAACCAATATTACTACACATAGGATAGTCTGTAAATATAAGATTTTGCTGCTATCACAATAGATAACATAACTTACCATCATTAGTACATCCAGTAGTCCTAATATTAATTGAAGCATTAGGAGAGGAAGTTATATCTGTCCAACTAACATTTTGAACATTACACAATGAAGGTGTGTTAGATAGTCCTCTTAAGAATACACCACCTTGAGTGATCTCTCTTAATTGTGGCATATATAATGTACCAATATCAGAGTTAGATACAATAAGTGAATACTCCTCTGAGCTAACAGTAAATCTGGTGTTTCCTCGTATTATCCTCAAATTGGGAAGAGAAAGTCTTGATATTGGAGATATACGTCGAAGATAAATGAAGCCACTAATCTCTCTAGTATAATATAGAAATGAGAAGTTACTATCTGGTATTGGTGTGTTGTCATAGAAACTAGATGGTATCTCAATGTGTACATTATGTTGAATGTAACGACAGCCACAAAATTGATCATAAGCATCTTGTAATATGGCAGCTGCAGAATTACCACTAGCTCTTTCATTATTATTATGTCCAATACAAATACCATCTGTAGAATTGAATGAAACAGTTGAAATTTGAAATGAACTACTTGAAAATGGTCTCATCTCTGGTAAGGAGTAAATAACTTATGGTTTCATTAATGTATGTCATGTACAAAACCAAGTGAGAGGCTCCAGTCATATAATATCAATTATACCTCCAATCCATGTCCCTATTATGCCATACATATCAGTATAAAATGGCTTATATTTTTGCTGACATTAATGGACATGCTAAACTAAAACCAATTTATATATATATATATATATATATATATAGTATGTACATGTAGTAGATATAATAAGGAGCTACAAACTAGTCTTTGTACATTAATTAAAGCCACAAAAAAGAGATTACAACAAAACATGTGATATTAACTGATAGTCATCATTGATTATATACTAGTTCTAGTTTACATTGTCCTAACATGTAAACATAAAAATGACTTCTATTTTTTAAAAGAAATCATTTGACCATATAGTTATAATATTGATATTATTAATAATATGGTAAGTGATAAATTAATTAATAATATAATGATTATCAGTATATTGATCTCTTGTTATTGTAAATGGACTTTCATTATATAATGAATAAATTCAGAGTACATATCATGTGATGCTCATTATATAGAATGTATAGAATGTATGATTTTGTCTAAGAAACAGCACAATATTCCATAAAATATGATATATATTTTTTAAAAATCAGTTGTTATGTGAGTTCAATACTGGTAAAGAAATACACATAGCTGGTACTTGAAATTTGTAATTGTTGTATCAACACTACTATAGTTGATATTTAATGCATGTTTTTCATTTTAAAAATACAATGACTAGTCAAATTGTTATCTTAGCATATAATGTGTTTATTTGGAAACTGTAGATAATATGTTAATTAAAATTATATTTCAACTATATATATTATATATAAAGTCAATAAAATAAGCTGATCAGAAGTCTATATATACTAAACTAGTTATATATTGTATACTTATATATTCACTAGATCTAGAAATAAATACTAATAATTTATTATCACAGATAATAATACAGTTCATTTTTACCTCCTTTGTCTGGACAATTTGGAGGATCCAAAGCCACTGATATGGATACAAGAAGGAGTGTACAAAAATAATAGAAAATTAGCTGCTGAATCATGATGGTTTACTGAAACAATAGACTCACAACATAATTTACAAGTAACATCATTCGCTAAAATATTTCATGTAATGACTTTGTCATACCATATATGGTCATACTGATATTGTTATTTTTGTGTAGACCGGTAAGTAATCGTTTTTACTTGAAGTGTTATAAATAAACTTTTCCAGTATAATAACACAATGTAAGAGTGAAACTTATAACAATTAAAAATGTAACGCAATATAACTCAAACATATTTACTGTTGACAGTGAAATATTGGGGACTCCACTCTCAGTTATGTCAATATTCCTAACATTAACTGGATCAGAGTAATGCAATAAAACATCATATGAGTATATAATATTGATATCTTTTGGCAGATATTAAAAATACAATTATTATAATTGTAGTTGTATAAAGAAACTCATTCCATTGATATTAATAAACATAAAAATCAATATTAATAATTCATATAACATCATTGATATACATCAGTACTATCTTGTATATGTGTGTGTGCATGTGTGACCTGATCTGATTTGCAATATAGGACCACTTCTGTCAGAACATTCTGGACGTGATTTATGAAAAAAACACTATTAAAAACTCCTCATAAACTGTTTTGTATACATACATGCAATTACCATGAACAGTTGTGAATATATAGCAACTGTATGTATACAAAACTGTTTTTTGAGACTTTTTAACAGTTGTCCTTTGATAAGCCACATCACAAATGTTTTGCCAGAAGTGGTCACTTATTGTAAATCAAGTCACACACATGCACACACACACACACACACACATAGACACACATACACACACATATATATATATGTTATTAGAGATTAGAGAACTAGATTTAGACATAACTAATAACTAATGGATGATAACAATAGAAATCCTAAGTTGAATATTTTTGTTTGTCCAGATGGTCCAAATAGTATTTGTGAGAGATCAAACTTATTGGTAAAATGTAGTATATTAACTTTAGTATATTAAATTTAGAATGACATCTCCAATAGCTGTGATTTTACCCACTAGATCAACTGAGGATGCTAACTCACTAGAAGTATTATATTCAGTTGTAAGTTCCATAGCATCTGTTGATCTCTTGACTAACTATCTTGTTTATACTTGTATATTCTTACTATTCATCTCACAATAAAGAGATACGTTGAGTGTTTCTTCCTCAACTAAAGTATAGGCTGGTCCACTATTAGTACTAGAAATAGTTGTGTACTGTCCATTGTTTGTCGTTTCCAAATAATTAATTATGCAAATTGACGTGGGTGTTGATAATGAACAGCAATCCAGAAAAGATAATGTTATTTGTTTGAATATGAAGAGATAATTCTTATTATAAAATAGAAATTGTATAAGTAATGTTACCATAGATAATACATATCTATAAGTACATCATAATACCTTCTACTTTAAGATCTATATATAACAATAGACAATTAATTATTATATGTAATCATCATCATTGTTATCAATATTATCACTAATAGTTTCATAAACACTGTTTGATCTATCTTTAATTGTCTCATAAATGTGAGGTAGTTCTGGTAAGCTAGTATAAGCTATATTCTCTGACAATGTAATTGGTTCAGTAAGGTTAGTTATACCAGTAATATTGAGTTGTTGATTACTCCTTGATCCTATAACAATATATTATATGATGAGATATTGTCTTAATATATCTTACCTTTATTTCTTATACATTGTAAGATCACCACAACAATTAAGATACCAATAATAATTATGAAAAAGGTGCTACTAATAATAGCAATAACCCCAAGACTTAGTCCTAATAATAGAACAGATAACTATTAGTAGATTTAGTTATAATTTGATATAGTGGGTATGACTGTAACAGATAATGGAGTAATAATGAGAACATATACTAGTCAATACTATTGTATATAATATAGTTACTGAGTATTTTATTAACAAACCTACCTAATCCTTCAGGATTTGTTATAGTGGGTGTGGCTGATACTGGAACTATCACTGTGGTGGTTGATAGTTCTACAGTTATATCATTTGTAATAGTACTAGAGAATATTCCATCAAGACATTGTCTGCTATTAAGTAAATTAGTACAGTTTCCACATCTTGTTGGACCCTGTATACAGTTTTAGCATATCAAGTGTAATGTAATAAGATCATGACAAGTTAGGTATTACTCTTAGTAGCATATTAACTTACCTCTCCATAACATAATCCATTACAAGAGAAATGACACTGTTCACATGTACTATCATTAACATATAAATAACTAATAAGAGAGAGAGGTTACTACCAGTATTACATATTATAAAACTTACATTCCTAATGTATTAAAGTCATCACATGTTGGGACACACTGTCCTTGATAAATATAGTTCTTACAATAATCACATTGTGTATTTTTAGGTCCCCAACACCATTCTTGTTCAGTAGAACATTCATCATGACATGTTAGGTTAGCTAACACTGAAGAAACAAACAGTTATCATTAAATGTAATAGTATGACAATATCTGTATATATATATAATATTAATAAAATAATTGTGATAAATATTCTTACCACACTCTTCTTCAGGTATCCTATAGTTATTATCTGGTATACAGATATCTACAGAACTGTCAGTGATGTAGGTACTTAAATTCCAAATATAACATAATGCTGGATTATCAATTAGTTGAATGCCTCCATTTTCAATTCTCTCCAGTGATGACAAGTCTAAATTCACTAAATCTGTCCCCTCAATAAATACAGTGCATTTGATCATCTCTTCAGTTCCATTACATGAGAAAGATAGCACTTGAGATGGATCTGAGCCAATTACTCTCAAATTAGAGAGATATGAAAAATTTTGTTTGTTGAAGAGTTGAATTGTAAGTGTACCATGAATTTCTTGAATATCCTTAAGTCTCTCTAACTCAGATATGCTATGCAAAAGAAAGACGACTCAAATTAAACTAGATTATATCAGAACTCACTCATCATCAACTCCCACATTTCCAATTCTCAATGATCCAGTAATGAGAGTATAACCAGTAAAGTCAACATCAGTGAATGTAGAGCCTCCAGTACATTCTAAAATTAAAACACATTATAGATGAAATAAACATTACTCGATGATTATAGTAATAGAAACCTAGTTAGGACAGCAGAACAATTAGCATTTATTTTAAATTTGGATACAGACTTGTATATAAATTATTCTAAATGCATGTTTAACACCTTTTGGACATGGTCCATTACAGTCAATACATTGTTGAGTTCCATTAGCTGTAGTCACAGACATATAGTTTATAGGACATGACTCTACACATAGGTCTTTTAACTCAAACAGATTATCTATTAATATATATGACAATGTTAGTATGAATTGAAGTCAGGAACATTTACTTGGACAGCTTTTAACACATACAGGATCAGATGTGAACTTAAAATTTGGATTTGGTATAATCATATTAGAGCCACTGTCATATATATTTTGTGGAGGACACTGTTCACGACAAACTCCACCATCACGTACATTTTTACAAGCCTATTAATAAAATAATTGTATGTATATTACTACTCTATACTACTGACCTGACATTGATCATTGTTACCACCAGTACATCCTGCAGCACATTCAGAATGACAACATTGAATAGCCTGACCAATTTTATGACAACGATTATCACAGAGACAATCAGGTGTTACTAAATTAAAAAAAATGATAATAACTGGTCATAATATCTGTGAGGTAAATAAGGTCCTTGCAGATTGATATGGTAGTTTGTTAAAGTTCAATAGCTCACATGTTTGACAACATTCTGTTGAGTCATTACACCAACAGTAGCCAGAGGAACAACCAATATTACCACACATAGGATAGTCTGTAAATATAAGATCATATTTCTATCACAATAGATAACATAACTTACAATCATTAGTACATCCAGTAGTCCTAATATTAATTGAAGCATTAAGAGAGGAAGTTATATCTGTCCAACTAACATTTTGAACATTACACAATGAAGGTGTGTTAGATAGTCCACTTAAGAATACACCACCTTGAGTGATCTCTCTTAATTGTGGCATATATAATGTACCAATATCAGAGTTAGATACAATAAGTGAATACTCCTCTGAGCTAACAGTAAATCTGGTATTTCCTCGTATTATCCTCAAATTGGGAAGAGAAAGTCTTGATATTGGAGATATACGTCGAAGATAAATGAAGCCACTAATCTCTCTAGTATAATATAGAAATGAGAAGTTACTATCTGGTATTGGTGTGTTGTCATAGAAACTAGATGGTATCTCAATGTGTACATTATGTTAAATGTAACAACAACCACAAAATTGATCATAAGCATCTTGTAATATGGCAGCTGCAGAATTACCACTAGCTCTTTCATCATTATTATGTCCAATACAAATGTCATCTGTAGAATTAAATGAAACAGTTGAAATTTGAAATGAACTACTTGAAAATGGTCTCATCACTGGTAAGGAGTAAATAACTTATGATTTCATTAATGTATGTCATGTACAAAACCAAGTGAGAGGCTCCAGTCATATAATATCAATTATACCTCCAGTCCATGTCCCTATTATGCCATACATATCAGTATAAAAATAGCTTATATTTTTGCTGACATTAATGGACATGCTAAACTAGAACCAATATATATATATTTATATATTTATATATATATATAGTATGTACATGTAGTAGATATAATAAAAAGCCACAAACTAATGTTCGTACATTAATTAAAGCCACAAAAAAGAGATTACAACAAAGCATGTGATATTAACTGATAGTCATCATTGATTATATACTAGTTCTAGTTTACATTGTCCTAACATGTAAACATAAAAATGACTTCTATTTTAAAAAAATCATTGACCATATAGTTATAATAATGATATTGTCGATGATTTGGTAAGTGATAAATTAATTAATAATATAATGATTATCAGTATATTGATCTCTTGTTATTGTAAATAGACTTTCATTATATAATGAATAAATTCTGAGTACCTATCATGTGATGCTCATTATATAGAATGTATAGAATGTATGTTTTGTCCAAGAAACTCCACAGTATTCCATAAAATTTGATATATTAAAAACACTCAGTTGTTGTGTGAGTTCAATTCTGGCAATGAAATACACAAAACTGGTATTCGATATTTGTAACTGTTGTATCAACATTATATAGTTGATATTAATGTAGGTTTTACATGTAATATATAGTCTCAATACAATGACTAGTCAAATTGTTATCTTAGCATATAAAATGTTTATTTGGAAACTGTAGATAATTTGCTAATTAAAATTACATTCCAACTATATAATTCCATATATATATTATAGTCAATAAAATAAGCTGATCAGAAGTCTATATATACTAAACTAGCTATATATTGTATACTTATATATTCACTAGATCTAGAAATAAATACTAATAATTTATTATCACAGATAATAATACAGTTCATTTTTACCTCCTTTGTCTGGACAATTTGGAGGATCCAAAGCCACTGATATGGATACAAGAAGGAGTGTACAAAAATAATAGAAAATTAGCTGCTGAATCATGATGGTTTACTGAAACAATAGACTCACAACATAATTTACAAGTAACATCATTTGCTAAAATATTTCATGTAATGACTTTGTCATACCATATATGGTCATATTGATAATGTTATTTTTGTGTAGACCGGTAAGTAATCGTTTTTACTTGAAGTGTTATAAATAAACTTTTCCAGCATAATAACACAATGTAAGAGTGAAACTTATAACAATTAAAAATGTAACGCAATATAACTCAAACATATTTACTGTTGAAAGTGAAATATTAGGGACTCCACTCTCAGTTATGTCAATATTCCTAACATTAATTGGATCAGAGTAATCCAATAAAACATCATATGAGTATATAATATTGATATCTTTTGGCAGATATTAAAAATACAATTATTATAATTGTAGTTGTATAAAGAAACTCATTCCATTGATATTAATAAACATAAAAATCAATATTAATAATTCATATAACATCATTGATATACATTAGTACTATCTTGTATATGTGTGTGTGCGTGTGTGACCTGATCTGATTTGCAATATAGGACCACTTCTGTCAGAACATTCTGGACGTGATTTATGAAAAAAACACCATTAAAAACTCTTCAAAAACTGTTTTGTATACATACATGCAATTACCATGAACAGTTGGGAATATATAGCAACTGTATGTATACAAAACTGTTTTTTGAGACTTTTTAACAGTTGTCCTTTGATAAGCCACATCACAAATGTTTTGACAGAAGTGGTCCCTTATTGTAAATCAAGTCACACACATGCAGACACACACACACACATACAGACACACATGCACACACACACATATATATATATGTTATTAGAGATTAGAGAACTAGATTTAGACATAACTAATAACTAATGGATGATAACAATAGGAATCCTAAGTTGAATACTCTTGTTTGTCCAGATGGTCCAAATAGTATTTGTGAGAGATCAAACTTATTGGTAAAATGTAGTATATTAACTTTAGTATATTAAATTTAGAATGACATCTCCAATAGCTGTGATTTTACCCACTAGGTCTACTGAGGATGCTAACTCACTAGAAGTATTATATTCAGTTGTAAGTAACATAGCATCTGTTGATCTCTTGACTAACCATCTTGTTTCTACTTGTATATTCTTACTAATCACCTCACAATAAAGAGATACGTTGAGTTTTCCTTCCTCAACTAAAGTAAAGGCTGGTCCACTATTAGTACTAGAAATAGTTGTGTACTGTCCATTGTTTGTCGTTTCCAAATAATTAATTATGCAAATTGACGTGGGTGTTGGTATTTATTAATGAACAGCAATCCAGAAAAGATAATGTTATGAGTTTGAATATGAAGAGATAATTTTTATTATAAAATAGAAATTGTATAAGTAATGTTACTATAGATAATATATATCTATACAAGTACATCATAATACCTTCTACTTTAATATCTATATATAACAATAGACAATTAATTATTATATGTAATCATCATCATTGTTATCACTACTTTCATTAATAGTTTCATAAAGACTGTTTGATCTATCTTTAATCGTCTCATAAATACGAGGTAATTCTGCTGAGCTAGTATATGCTGTATTCTCTGACAATGTAATTGGTTCAGTAAGGTTAGTTATACCAGTAATATTGAGTTGTTGGTTACTCCTTGATCCTATAACAATATATTATATGATGAGATATTGTCTTAATATATCTTACCTTTAAGTTTTTGAAGTTGCCCATTCTAGTAGATAACTGTTTTAACAATCGATGTTTAGCTTCAAACTAACTGTCCAGTGATGCACAAGTGGACCAAACCTATCAAAATAGCATACACATAGGATTATGATAACTTAGATCACGTACTTCAAAATTAATCGAGAGGGTATGTATAAGAAAATGCATCTTTGTAATTACACTAACATCAGGATAGAGAATACGGAACTTCTGATGGTGTTCTGTTATTAGGACATACAGATAAGCTACATCATCTTCATCAATTTTGGGAGCAAACAAATATTGGGAAATCTCAAGTAATGTAAAAAAACACAACCAATAAGGATCGTCTTCTGAAACCATATCACCAATCATCAAAGGTAAAAACTGACACAGAACCCACATTTGTACTCCTAGGTAGTGTATCATAATTATAGAACCAATTTAACTTTATCTTGCTGTTTGAGTGAATGGCCTGGATCAACAAAATGTCTCTTGCGTGATATCAAGGATGGACGGTCCATTTAATCAAGATGCCCAAGCTCGATGCTCTCAATGGCATAGTTAAGTTGATTCAAGGTTAAACAGCCTTCATCTTGTATCAAGTGCCTAAGCAACAGTTTAACTTCAAAAGGAATAACCCCTTCAAGTATATCGTGAAATATATCGGGTAGCATTGCTCCAGTACAGACATGAAAGTATGTGAGATCATTCAAAATTAACCTAAAGTTGAGACCATATTCTATTGAGAGATCATTTCGTCGAGTTGGGTGTGTTTCCATTTCAGATAAAGAACAATCATATTGTTCAGTAGTCCTCACTGTACACAGACTTTCATGAATCTAAACAAAGCAGATATTTAACTACCAGCTAGACATATGATAACCTTCAATGACATTTCTCTCAGCAATATGTTGCATTGCCGACAAGGCCGATAAGCTGAGCAGCTCTCTTTAAAGCCACCAATAGAGCAACTGGCAGGATTGTCAGCTAAAACACCAACTAAGGTACCATACATTAATTCAGGATATCCTTGAATACAAAAGCTGTGACCATTTTCCTGTATACAGTTAAAGTATTATATGCAAATAAATCACTTTCACTCACCAAAACTGCTACATCCCTTACAAATGGGTCCAACATTTTGTTCATAGGATATTTTTTAATGTAATTCAGTTTTACAAGGGCCAGTAATTGAATCTGGTTGACCCTTGTACGATAAAGTGGTCTTAAATTACCCAATGAATAATAAAACACACCTATAGCAAGCATAATATAAGATATCAATAAGAAAATACTTACCAAGTTTGTGTTTGTGCTTTTTAGATCCAAGGGGTTTACAAAATTCAACATCATCATAATAGAGAAATCATCTAACACTTTTGTATTAACAGTGAGAATACCCATCAACTGCAATAAAATGTGTAACCCCAAACATAATTAACTTTTCATTCTGATCTATATGCAATTTGTGACCAAATACGTTGAATTTTATGGGATTGGGTTATTCCTGTCTACTGTATTCTGCCTTCATTGTTCATAACTTTCTGGTGCCACTCTTTGAAGTGACTGAGCAACTTTTTCTTCACTAACAAACATCCCCTTAGAATGTAAATAACCTTTCATCATTTTTCTGCCATATGTCTCACCAACCTATGATTTATGGTAGTATATTTAATTCACTCATATAGAGATTTGTATTAAAATGAGATTATGTCATAGATACTATTATTTATCAAACCTCTTGGACTGCCTCAAAAACAGTGTCATCAACCTCATCTTCAGGCATTTTTTCTAATTTATGCTTTTTGCAGTAATGACGAACAGTTCTCACAGAAAAGCCTTTGTCAACATTTGGAAACATAGACTTAAGCTTTCATTAATAGAATGACCATACTTTCTCCATTTTCTAACCATGCTTTCATCCACCTCCTCCAAATAAAGTTTGCAGTGATAAAAGTACAAATTATTCAATTAAAAAAATTACATTATATAAATCAATTGAACATATTCTTGCAAAACTACAATTGGTGAAATTGTTAATCTGTCAATATGCATGCAATTCTGCAAATCTATCAATTTGTTAATTTTGTATATCTGTCAATCTGTAAATTTAAAAATTCTACAATTCTGCAAATCAAACATTCTATATATCTGAATTTCTGAAAATTTGTAATTCTGCAATTCTGCAATTCAGCAAATCTGCAAATCTGTAAATCTGAAAATCAGCATTTCTGCAAATCTGTAAATCTGTAATCTGCAATTCTGCAAATCTGCAAATCAGCAAATCTACAAATCTGTAAATCTGCAATTCTGCAAATCTGTAATCTGCAATTCTGCAATCTGCAATTCTGCAATTCTGCAAATCTGTAAATCTGTAAATCTGCAAATCTACAAATCTGCAAGTCAGCAAATCAGCAAATTGTATATCTGTAAATCTTCAATTCTGTAAATCTGTCTGTAAAAATGCCCTAAAATACAGAAATGCAGATTGGCCACTTTTTTACACTGGTTCACAACAACATATATCAATTTGTTATTTAAATTTGACCTAATCATATTTACATGTGATTTTGTTCAGACTGTGAATACCTTATTAATGAGCCAGGAAGATGAATCATGTGTTTCTTCATGAACTTGTTTCAGACACTGTAACTGTTTACCAGTGATTGATACTGTTATGTGAAATGACTGACTAAGACATTCCCAATTGACTGTACACATTATGTTGTTTGATTGTATTTCATCATAGTATTGTTTGAGATCTATATAGGACAAGATTATTTATTTAATGCATTGTAACTGACATTCATATACCATCCATTGTTGGTAGTTTTGTTAATGTACCACATGCATGTACTGATAGAGCCCTTGTTTGCTTTTATTTTCTTGCTTTAGCTCTTGTGTACATAGTAATATGGCAAGTGTGCTCCTCTCTTTGATAAGTGCTTCATCTCTGGTTGATAATTCTCTTAGAAGTTTATCAAATAGTTGTTTTTGAACATTAATAATTTCAGGAGACTGTTTTAGTGAACTCTAAAAATCACAGGAATAATGATGTGTATAATATGTGTAAACTAGGTTAATGTGGTTGAAATTATGCGGTATTTAAGTGCTTGGATTGGAAGGTGGTTTCACCATCTATTCAGGTTACCTTAACACTTTTCTTTTGATATATCAGTATATAACCCTGCTTTTGTAAGATCTTATCATGATCCATGTGGTATACCTTGAAGTAATTATATTTTATTAACATCACTTGTATAGCCTACCAAGGAGTCATCCATTTTGTACCACCTTTTGTTGTTTAAAATGTAGCAAACATAATGACCTTGTGTACAAGATGGTCCAATGTGCTCTATCATTGCCACCAGGTCAAACATAACTGTAGCTCCCTAAATTGTACATGTTATGATAACTTGTAATTTTGCTTTAAGCACCTGTGCATCACAAAGATGTAATTCTTCAGAGAATGATACTAGTGATGTATATTTTTGTGCTTGGCCATTCTTCCAAAAGAATCTATATTTGAAATTTGTTCTTCATATATTCATTGTCAAACAATGAGAAGAGTATACCTTTGTAATTGAAGTATCAAAATTGATGGCAACAAATGCAGATCTTGTTTTACTGTTGTTTGAGTTTGTTTGTCACATCTATTGTTGGTAATGAAACTAATATATTGGACTAGTTGAAAATGTATTCATCACCTCAGACATATTACACCACCTCTTTTTCAGATAACATCACTTTTTGGAATGAATTTTTGATTGCTTCTTCTATGTTAGCTCCCTACATGATATGTCCAATGTATTATCAACATATTAATAGTAACTGTTTATGTCATACCTGCATAGCTACTTGTAGATTTGATTGGTTGTTTTCAGAAGATCTGGACAATCCACATTTTAGACATTGTATTATGTTAAATATACATTATATGTACATATGTGTTCTTACTAGTAGTAGTTATTGTAGTATCAGTTATAATTTGTGTACACTGGTGTCACTTATGATTCAATTAATATATCAAAAGTACTAATATTGACTATAAATACCTCTCTTTGATTTGAAGAAGAACTTAGTAAGAAACAGGGTCACTGCTTTCGATCATATCGAAGGAAGAAGAAGAGTAGGAGAGGCTTAATATGCTTGAATATCGACTAGATACATCGCTTTGAAAGTCTTCAGCCATTACTTTGCACCTACCAATGCTAGCATTCGTTCTCTCTGTGACGTCACAAGGGAGCCCCACCCTACTAGGAAGAACATTGCAATCTCAGACAAAGCCTTTAAAGAGCTTCGAAAAGAAGCTTGCTTTTAACAGTAATAACAATTTTTAAAAATTATTTAAATATTTTTAGGGTGAATTCCATATGTCAAAGATAACATTCATGCAAAAAAAATATTTTTGAATTTTGGCATGTCCCGCCCTTTAAGTATTTGTTCCTCGGGTCCTCCATTACCAGCCCCACCTAACTAAGACCACACCCTAGCTATTTTTAACTCTTTGTATACTGTGTGGTGTGATAATCTATTGGCTAATGGCTATTGTGAACTGGTACATTGTTTATTCAATACTATATTGGTAATATATTTAATATATTGTATCTAATACTGAACTGTATACATATCTATTTTATAAAATTTATTTATTCTTTTCTAGTTTATAAAAGTTCCAGTTGTAACCATTACTCATGGACAAGACCACCTCACCTCTGTCTGTGACATACCTGTCACCTCCAGTAGGTTCTGTCACTAGAGATGTTGTCCCAAGACAGTCTAGTCCACGAACTACTAGCTCATTGGTGAGTGATGATGTCATTGTCATGTGACCTATATTCCCTCCTATATAGCTACCTACATCTAACACAGTACAGGATAAGATGACAAGTTTAAGAGAAGAGAACACAAAGTTAGTATCACAAGGACAGTGTCTATAATATATATGTAATGGATGTCTCTGGTAGGGAGTCAGAGTGAGGCTAAACTACTTTCAGATAATGTATCAAAGTTACTTGCACAGTTAGATGGTGAGAGAGAGTCACACAGGTATAGAGCCTTCCTCTTTATAGCTGTGTTAATATTTTATTTGTTTTCAGGGCCTCAATGGAATGACTTCAAAGTGAAGCTGAGATAGGTCAGTGTAAAGTGACTGAGTTACAATGTGAATTAAAGTCTTGTCAACATCAATTGACACAATGTTTGTCTGAAGTGGAAAAAGGAAATAGTCAAAGAGATAAAGAGATTGAAGAACTTCAAGAACAGGTTTGTCCTCTCTCTTTTCCTTCCTTCTTCCTTAATCTCTCCTCTTCACATCTCTTTAACTTTCACAGGTGACATCATTAAGCTATCAGTTACAACAATGTAAAGAACAGTTACTTCAAGGTAGTCAAGTTATTCATCAACTCAACAATCAGTTAGACACTGCACAACAACAAACAAAAAAGGTTGAAGAGATCAGAGAAGAAAAGATGGCCAAGCTATCAAGTGAATTGAGTGAAAGCAACTCAGCAAAGCAGAAATTATTACAAAAATTAGAGAGACCTAATTCTGAAATATCTACATTCTCACATCAAGTCAGATTATTTCAAGAATCTTCATTGAAAGCTCACCAATTAGGGGGCGAGGTCTTACAGCTTTGATAATCCCTATCAGATCAGGAGAAATTAAAGAGTGAACATCAACGAGGACAAGAGAGAACTGAGAGAGATTCTGAACAACTTAAAAGAGAGAGAAATGACTTGAAAAAGAGGGTTGGAACAATGTAATTGTCAGTTAGCTGAAATGCAGCAACGCTCTGAAGATTGGAGGAGTGAAAGAGAACGTTTCACTACTACAGTTAGGGAGGTATGTGTAATGGATGGATAGATGGATTGAATGGATGCTACATGAACAAATGGATAGATATATTATGAATGGATGGACAGATACATGTAGATTGATAAATAATACATTTTCACTATGGATGGATGGATGAACAAATGGATGAATGTTACTACTCTTAATGGATGGACAGGCAAACAAATGGACACTATGCATATAGTGAGTGATATCTACTTTTACATTTAGTTGCAGACAGAAATAACTGACAAACTAAGAGAACAACAATTTAAAAGACAGTTTACAACAGGCACAATCTAATAATAAGCAGAAAGAGAAGGACATGGAGTCCTCCATAGCTAATATGTAACAAGATCTCGTCAAACAAGTTGAACAAGTTATGGAATTACAAGAGTTGCTTCGTAAACATCAAGCTGAGACAACTGCTAAAAGGTTGCAACTGGAACAAAATTTAGCTCAACATCAACCTGATTTGAGGACTAAAACACAGGAGCTGGAGTATCTATCACGATCATAAGTACAGTCACAAAAGGTAGAGAGAGAGAGAGAAAGAGAGAAAAGGTTCCAATTTGATTACTTTGTATTTAGACAATACAAGATTTACAAGAAGAATTACATAACTAACCAATCTATAAACCACACCCACCCAACAAAGTCAGTCATAGTTATGTAATTATCACATCATTATCGACAAATTAAACAGGAGCTATCCTCACAACTACAACATCTAGAACAACAAAGTATTTTAAAAGACACACACCTGACTGACCACAGACAATGGGAGACTTAAAAGTGACAAAGTAAAGTTAGATAAAGAAAACTCTAAACTTAGAACTTCACTTAAAGGTAACTGTTATTTCTCTATAATTATATATGTAATGGAGGTTTCTGGTAGGGAGTCAGAGTGAGGCTAAACTATTCCAGTACTTACCTCAGGAGGGCCATGTCTTAAAGAAGAAACTATTTAAAAAGAGCAGTCATGTCTATAGACTATTATACAAAGATTGTAAAAATTAGAGAAGGGACTTATGGTATCATTTACAAGGTAAGACTTCAGTCACACTATATCTCTTACTTGTTATAAAGGCTAGTTATAAAGTCACTGGTAAGTTTGTGGTCTTGAAGATAATATGTCTTGAGAGTGAGGAAGAAGGTGTGCCCAGTATTAGCTATTAGAGAGATATCGATATTGAAGGAAGTTAACATCCTAATGTTGTGGCATAAGTGAGAGTGTGTGTGTGTATTGTGAAGTAAGCAGAATGACATTTATACGTTGATAGAATGGTTGGAAATAATCTCAACTATCTCTCTCTCTCTCTCTCTCTTTCTCATACAGACTCAAGGAAATAATCCATCAAGATTCTATGTTCTATCTTATTTTTGAATTCATAAGTATGGACTTAAAGAAATATCTTGATACTATTCCAACTGGACAGTATATTGATCCAGTATTGTTAAAGGTAGTAATAGATAGATACATAATTTGATAGATGGATACATGGATTGACAAATGGATACATGAAATAATATTTAATGTAAGGTAGTCTGTTAATGAAGCTATTGTTGTATTGAGTATGGATTGTGTTAGACTTATGATGTGTTTTGTCTTGTCTTCTTAGATGTAAAGTACATATTACATCTAAAATTACATCTAAAATATATCTTGTCTGATATATTTTATCTTAGGATGAAAATTATCTTGAGATATCTCATTTTAGGACATATTTTTAGTAGGACAAGATTACTAAGGTACAGTTTTCTGTCATTGTCGATTTATTATTCATTGTGACTTAAAAAACAAAACCTGTTAATTGAAGACAAAAGTGCTATTAAATTTGCTGATTTTGGACTTGGACGAGCCTTTGGTATACCAGTCTGTGCACATACCCATGACGTATTACTCTCTCTCTCTCTCTCACTGACCCCTTTTTAAATTACACAGGTAGTAACACTGTGGTACATGGCGCCTGAAGTCTTACTTGGTTCAGCACGATATTCTTGTCCCATTGATGTGTGGAATATAGCTTGTATATTTGATTAAATGTCTAATAAAAAACCTTTGTTTCAAGGAGACTCTGAAATTGATCAACTCTTCAGAATTTTCAGGTTTATCAAACAGGTTTTATAAACTAGATTAACTACACTGTAAAAATAGTTTTGTCATTTCAACAAATTTTGTTGCAGTGACAATTTGTCAAAATTAGAACAAACTGTCACTTTAACTATTATTTCTTTAATTAACAACATGTATTATAAAATAACAAATTAATTTTTGAAACAACATACTCTTTCCATAAATGAATTTACATTTGTTAAAACAAAAATGTAACTCAACACTTAATCAAAACCAATAAATATGATATATAAACATACTCATTGCTGAATAAATAAAGGTACTTACAATATAATGTACAAAAACTAAAATGAAAGTGTTATATATATATATAAGGTAAAAAGGCTAAGCATTAATATACATGTAATAATATATATACTTGTTGAGAGGAAGAAGTGTGTCCAATCGTAGGAGGATGTCCATCTAATTCTTTAATTAGCATTAATTTCTTTTGGCAAGTTCGACCCACTACATAGCTATGATAGTGTGAATAGATTCCTTCATTAATATACATTGTTAGAGCCACAAAAACTATCCCTTTTACAGATAACAATTCCTCAATCATGCCAAACTTTGGTAAGTCATCATCTTGATATCCCACTACCACAAATGAAAAAGGACGGTATGTAATACCATATATTTTAATCCATGCTGGTCTATAAGGAAGACAAAATAAACATTGGAGAAACAAAAGATAATTAATTCAAATCCTCAATATAAACTATATTTACCTATAAACATAGTCAGTATCCAAAATATTTGATATGAATTGCGTAATACTTGTCTTGTACTCAGTTGATAGTGAGGAAAACAATGTTGAATCTTTAGCTATAAAAATATATAAACAAAGAACATCATAAACATATTTGTTATGGTATTATTAGTATCATTCATTCATCCATGCAATCATGAATGAATAACAAGAAAGGAAAGTACATGTGAACTGACTCCTTCAAGATTAATTAAAATGCAAGATAGAGCTCTCCAAAGTTATGTTATTGTATTTAGGTTAATAACTTTAT
This sequence comes from Xestospongia muta, assembly GCA_963693285.1. Taxonomy (NCBI): domain Eukaryota; kingdom Metazoa; phylum Porifera; class Demospongiae; order Haplosclerida; family Petrosiidae; genus Xestospongia; species Xestospongia muta. The sequence continues at coordinate 335,505 of OY848918.1, forward strand.
TAACTTATAAATATTAACATAGCAGTGTGGGTAAGAGCTACATGTAATCATTATCAATACATTTATATGTATGTATGTATGTATGTATGTATGTATGTATGTATGTATGTATCTATCCATTCATCCATCCATCCATCCATCCATCCATCTATTTATAATATTTATATATTTATGTTGTACTTTTTATTATGTCATTTAAAAGTCATGAATTTACTCTTAAGCCTATCGGAGATATTTTCTTAGAAGTTCGCATTTTCCTTTACTGTTGCATTACAAAGTCATATGCCAATTACAATGCATGCTAGTCCAAATATAATAACACAACTCCAACAACTAGCATTTAAATCATTTGTGTGAGAGTTCCATACTCTATTTACGATAATGAATGCACCATATGTATGCATATAGTTATGTATTCATAATGCAAACTTGAACAGAAACTCACAACATACATCATCATGTTACACATACCCGGTCCACTTTTGAGTTCCTTGCCAAAGAAGTCCCTTTCATTGGAATAAGCACACATAAGTCGTTGATGACGTTTGGCAACTGATAAGGCAATATTCTTAAAATTCCCAATTGAAGCAGCTCGCTTGATATAACAGTTTTTAGCCTCCATACGAATACACCATGAAGTACTCAGAGGTCCAAATCTATAGCAAAATGTTACAAACATTCAGTGGAATTATTACAGTGCAAAAGTGATAATTAACACCAGGAGTACTTGAGGATGTGTATTGTATAGTTAAAACCACAATAATCAATATATGACCATATATGGTATCATAAGTATTTGTTATAACATTAACACCAACAGTTACTTACAATTAGCTATGTGGTCATTATTACTGTTAACATAACAAACTCACTTTAAGATCTGAGTAGGAAAGTGAGTCATGTAGTGCATTTTAGGTATAACTGATGAACCAGGATAACAACGCTTGAACATAACATGATGGTCTTCAATCAAGGCACTCAAGTAGTTAACTAAACCAACAGACAATACACGTGCAGTACAAATTTCTAAAATGTCTAGCAGCATTAGATAGCAATCCCACAGCTGATTATTTGTTGGAACTTTATTACCAATGATCAATGGCAAGTACCTTGCCAATGTCCACATTTGAGCAGCTACGTAAGTAAATAAATTAAAACTTGCAATAATATTTCTAATTGCACACAAACCGGAATGTTGAAATTTTGATTTATTCCCTGCTTTCAAATGTTCTGCTTTTATTGGTGGTGGCTTTTCAGAAATCTCTTCTGGACTGTATGGAAAACATAGTATCCTGTCATTTAGAACACTGAGGGTGAAGTAATGTTCATTATTTATAAATTGTCCCAGCATTAGCTTCATCTCATAGGTATGACACCTTCAAGCATCACATGCATAATGTCTTGAGGTAGTTGAAAGTTTGCAACATGAAAATATTTAAGGTCATTTAAAGGGCTTCTAAAATTAACACCGTAAGTTACCGAATCTTGCTCAGCCAAAGGCCCACTTAACAGTGAGCAATGATAATCATATGATTGTGGTGTTCTGAGGATGAAATCCTTTTCTCTAAACTGCATAAGAAAATAGATAAATCTGTAAGACACTTTATTATAAGTATTAGTACATAGACATCAAAATTATCATAGAAACAGGATGTTGATAGAAAACTTAAAAATTCTAGTACTAGCAATTGTTTAAGAATGTTTAATGACAGAATAATATAAATATAAGCAAATTTATGTTGTAAAAATATTTTAGGTCAAATATTCATGTTTAACAATAATAAGTGAGGTTCAAGCATTGAAATAAAACTCATTTTAATACTTACATTTTCGGACATAGACTCTTTAGTTGCTAAACACATTCGACATTTACGCAAAGAGAAGCTAACACCAACTTTAAAACCTCCAATTTCATGAGCAGCTAGTGTATCAGCTAGCATCGTGACCACTGTTCCTCTCACAAGTACAGGTTGACCATGAATGCTCATATTTACACCCTGTTTGTATAAAGATATCATATACTTTAATCATGATAATCACTGTACAAAGTTGACTTACATCTGCTAGTTTATTTGCATCTGTAATAAAAGGTTTTAATACCTTTTCAAATCCATATTCAGCTAGATTATGACTTGTAACAACAGCAATTAGCTGTATTGTCTTTAATGAAGAACGAAGTTTTGGATGTAAGTTACCAAGAGTGTGGTAAAATAGAGCTAAATTAAATAAAGCCATATAGGTATTACAATTTGCTGATATGAATGCCACATGTTTAACTATGTATCTTAATAAACATCTTAAAGAAAATCCTCTTACAATATATGTGCAGTGTACACTACTGTATATGCATCAAATATACCTAATTTGTGAGTTCCACGAGCATGGCCAAGAGGATTGCAGACTTCGAGTTCATCATAATATGTTATAAGCTGTAAAGCTAAAGGATCATTACTGAACAGTGGGTGTTCTCTGAAGTAAGCACCATCACAGATATCACCAATTTTGTCATCTGTTCGTACATGAGTGTTTGTTACCTATTAGATGTAAAATAAAGTGTGTTTAGAGCCATAATATAATAATTATTACAAAAATACGAACTGGATGTTAAACAGACTTAAATTTCAAAATTGCCTGTTAATTTTATACTTGAGTGCAGCATTTTTTAGACATTTCACATCATAAACACAAGCAATTTGTACATATTACCTCCGTGTAGATCTCTTTGTTTTGTAAAATACTCTGCAGGTTCTCAATGAGAGGAATGTATTGGAAAGTATCCTTTTGCTCAACAAGCAGCCTCCTGTGCCCACACCTTCTATATTTATACGATGTTCCTAGTTCAATTGTCACAGGATCCTATATTAAACATTAATGATATAAAGCATGCATACATAATTATTATTTAAAACTCTTACAACAAGTCCCAAATATTCACGGTAAAATTTATTTTGTTGGTACTCTGTTGCCAGTCCATCAAGTGGGCTTGTAAAAGATTCAAAACACCTATCAATATCACCCATTGTTGTGATTTCATTTTCTTGAAATACTTCTTCAACAGAATATTTCAATTTTTTGCAAACGTGACCCACAAGCTCATTGACAGAAGCAACAGTAAAATCTATAGCTGATTGAGAAAGGTGATGTTGCTCCTTTAGAATGAGCAAAAACTGAGCTGCTACATTAGTAACACCAGTAAATGTTGGTGATAGCATGGAGGTTTCATTATCTAAAGAAAGGGGATGGTCATCATATCCTACTATACTGTTTCCATGAGTTAAAGCACCACTGTCACCTTGGCCTACATCCATCATACCAGCAGTGTGAGTTGGATCAACACTGTTTAGTAAACTCTGCCAATTATGATGCTTTCGATTCACATGACTGAGAAAAGAAGAGTATTTTGATCCAGATTGGAAAAAATGAGCACATCCACCCATGGAGCAGGTGTAGTTGAAATCAGCTTCAGACGAATGAGCCTCGAAAAGATGTTTGACAAGTTGTGATTTCAGGCCGCAACGAAAGCTACAGTAGTCACAAAGACTTGCATTCATTTTAGAATTTAACTAAAATTAATACTGGGGGAATTGTTCCGGCCTAAGAGACCTTATAAAAGATCACGGGATAACGGACAGACTTCCAGTTCTTTACGCTAAGCTTACAGATAGCACTGATATCTCTTGAGTGTATAGAATTATATACTTTAGTTGACTACGACATGGCAAGGAATAAATCTATGCCATTAGAATGTATGACAATAGACGAAATCTGTGACTGGCTCGAAGAAAAAGGTTTTTCTTTAGATATTCAGGAGTTCTTTAGAGGTACAATGTCTATGTAAATGTTATGTACTAACGTCCCTTGCTTCTTTTCGTAGAGCAAGAAATGGACGGTGAGGCCATTACAGTTGCTCTTGGTAGCTGTTCTGGACCAGATTGTTTGAAGGAAGTGATTCCTAAGGTTGGAACTAGGCTCAAGGTGTACAGCGCTTTGAAGACTCTTTGTGAACAGTCTTATGATCGATATCAGGTGTGTGTTACAAGGACTGTATGCATGGTCATACATGTATATTGCATTTATAGAGGAAAGCGTCAGTGGAAATGTCTCCAACACCAATTAGTGCAAGTCCAGTAAGTCCTGAGTCTTCTAGTATACTTTCGTGGAAAAAGGTAAGTACACTTATTTATTAGTATACAAACTAACATGAGTTTACAGGCTACATCAGACGAACATGTCCATTTAACTTCTCATGAAGTCAAGTCTAAGTTGAAAAAAGTGAGTGACTACAATAATAATTATTGTTCATAATATCATATGAATATTGTTTATATTATTGTAACAACTAAGTCTACAAACTATAAGAGTATATTGTCTCAATAAATGCATCTTAGCTCTGTGAGTCAATGTACGTATAGTACAGTGATGTCTAATTTTGATTGTTCCTCAAATCTACATGAACAGAGAAGACAAAAATCATACTAGAGATTTGTAGTATTTTAAATATACTATACATTTAAATCTAGAAATACCTCTAGTTTCTATATAAAATAATCAACAAATATATGTGATTGATCTCAATGACTTGGAGTGTAAAAGTATTGTCATTATTTTATTCTGCATTTACAAGACAAAATTTTGTATAATAGGCATTATATATATATAGTACTTTCTATACATGTGGATGAACATTTTTATTATTGTTTTATTTTAAGGTGGTTAATGTACCAGATCCATTTCCCATACCTGTATTTCGTCAGAGCACCGAAAAAAATCTTAGAAACAAACAACTCCTCGACACGGACCGAAAATATATTTGTCAAACGCTAGCTACGATGCTAATGACATACGACCAGCGTCCATCACTTAGTACTTGTCTCATTGTAGCCAGATCACTTGTAGCAAGATACAAATTCCTTCAAGATGATGATGGGACTACAGAGGTAATGTTTTATTTATTGTTATTTAAATGAATTTTTAATATCATTCTAATTGTATACACAGTAAAATAAATCTCTTTATTCCATATATTGACACTTGCAGAACTCATGGAAATATTTCATCTATAATCGTACCCAAAATTTAAATAGAGCTGGGGCCAATGAGGATCAGCCTAGCCCTTCAAAAAAGAGAAAAACTATCAATATAGAAAGGCATGTATATCCCCCACTTCCTCCTTCATCTGAAGATAATGAATCTCTCACACGAAACAAGAAGCTTCTAATAGATGAAATAGCTAAACCAAAACCAAATGTCCAAATATTAAAAGATCTTATGTCCCGAACATATGAGAAGCGTACTGAGTGGATTCGATCTGAATGCCCACCATTAAGTACAATATTAAAAGAATATCCACTATTAAAAAAAAGTTCTTTTGTGAGTTTTTTGTATGTGTGAATTATAACTACATGTAAATCCATATAACTAGGTTGGCCAAGAGTTTGCACTGATAGTGCAGCAAGAAAATGTCAGGGATGACTTTGAAGAGTCCTTTCTGAAGTGGATTCCTTCAATTGTACTATATTGTAAAAACACTCAAGTGAAAAACACTGCCCTAAAAGTAGTTATATCAGGCTATAGTGATGATGCTTCTACAGGTAAACATAGATAAAGTATACAACAGTAGTGATTTTTCCTTCTGTCTGCGTATTTCCATAGATGAGTCTGCCTTAGTATCACTAAGGTGTTTGGGTCTTTTGCTGATTGGCACAAAAGCTAAGAAGTGTGATGGAGATATTCCATTTCTTGTCAAGTTTGTGCAGGTATGAACTTGTCATCTAATCAGTATACATACTGGTTTTAGTTATCTAAACAGTTTTTATAGGAGGGACTATTTATGTTTTTATAGTTGTGTGAACAGTATTTTAGTGACATGTGTCAACCAACCTTCTTTACCACTAATACTTTAATTTAGTTATGAATATTACTTCACAGCATTCTTCAAAGACATGATGTTGTTGTTGTTTTGAAATAGCCATTCTTAAACCTACTATTAACAATTAACACCATTTTATTGAAACAGTTTGTAGCAAAAGAAATAATATCTTATTATGTTTTGATGATTTCTTTACTGCATACACTTTTGGTGAAGTGCCTTTATTTTTATTTTCATTGACACAGGATGGGACTCCCCCAGTTGAGGCAACAGATCAAGCCAACAATCAACCACACATTGTGGTATTTACAGATGACGATGTCGTAGATGATCCAATGAACCAGTACTTTATAGCAGTGGAGCAAACTCTATTAATGCAGTGCAGCAACGCCATTTCAGCAATCTTCTTCTTGTTGGCCGCTCACTATATTTTTAATATGGCATACCATCCTAAGACAAATGATATCCTAACATTCCTCCAGCATAAAGTGGCAAAGCTACCACTACAAGTAGACCACAAGTGGGGCACAGTAGCTGGTACCCATATTACTGGATTGGATCGCCAATACAAATCTTTCATCACAGAGGAGATGGACATTTGACCTAGAATCCTGCTGTTCTATTGACTATTTGTTTCACTCTGATATGATTTTGACAATTTCTTTGTTATAAATAAGTTGTAAAAAATACTTATGACAAAAATCAATATGACAATTTAAAAGGCAACTTGTTGTCTAAACAATAATAGCATGCTAAATAAACAACAATGAAATACAAACTGTGATCGCATAGGTTCAGTTAACAAGTTGCAACATTTGTTTTACAACATACTCACTTGTCATTTTAACACAACATCTGTCATTGTAATTCTTCTGTTATATCAACAAATAATGGAGCTGTTGTTTGAAGCTCATTACCCACACAAACAAAGTTTGTTAAAATAACAATATTTTATTTACAGTGTAGTAACACTGTGGTACAGGGCCCCTGAAGTCTTACTTGGTTCATCACGATATTCTTGTCCCATTGATGTGTGGAGTATAGCTTGTATATTTGATGAAATGTCCAATAAAAAAAACTTTGTTTCAAGAAGACTCTGAAATTCATCAATCTTTCCAAATTTTCAGGTTTATCAAACAGGTTTATAAACTGGTTTAACTAGTTCCACTGTAGGATTTTGGGCACACCTAATGATACAACATGACCTAATGTAACAGAACTGCCAAACTTTAACCAAATTTCCCTAAATGGATTGGTAAGACAATAAAACAAGTTTGTCCTCAACTTGATGCAGCAGGCTATGACCTATTAATGGTAAGTTATTGTTGAGTGATCCTTTTAATTCTAGTTGTATTTAATATCAGGAAATGTTGGTTTATAATCCTGGGAAGAGAATGTCAGCAAAGACTGCTATACAACATCCTTATTTCAGTGATTTAGACAAGTCAGGTCTACCTGATACAGTGCAGTCTTAAGATGTTATACAGTACTAGTTTATGTCTCATTAACTGTATACTGTATTAACACACACTAATACATGTGAATGGAATAAGTTCTAATAAATAAAATGACTTGTATATTCTAAGATTACTTGTTTTATGATGGAACTTGTAAGTAGTGAGTTGTCCTCAATTAAAATAAGTGAGAGGTTGTTATTAAGGGCGTGTCTGTAGAAAAGATGGCTACATCTAGATCAGGTTTGACTACATTATTATAATAGTTATCTATTGTTATGTGTGTGTGTGTGTCATGTTCTACAGATTATTATGTACCTAGAAAGAGGTACTTTCACTCCACACATATATTGGGTGACTACCTCTACATGTGGGGTGGTGATATAGATGGTCTCCCTAGTGTACATGATAATGAAGTCAAACGGAGGATGACCTCTGTTATTGAGTTATTTCACTTACCAACTGGTAGGTGGAAACAACAACCTACCAATGGAAAACCTCCACTGGGTGTCTATAATTATGCATCAACTGTTATCAGTAACAGGATCTACTACTTTGGAGGCGATTGTAATCATGACCAGTGTCGTCATAATAGTGTCAACTCATTAATAACAGATTCACTTACATGGAATGAACTGTTCCCAACTAATCCAAGTATTGGTCCAATGATGAAGTCACGCTGTGGGATAATATCTCTTACATTCAATAAAGTGGCTTATCTACTGGTAGTTGGTGGATATGGTACACGTCCCACCTCTCCACAACCTGGTGCTCAGTATAGTAGTGGTGGTAATAATACTAGTACTAATGAACACCACTACTATCAGTTATCCAGTGGTAAGTAGATCAATATTTCATGTTATCAATACATTATACATCAAATACAATTTTATAACTGTTTGTATTTCAGGTCAGTGGATAATACCAGAAATTAGTGGAGAACGCCCACCTCCTTGTAATAGCTTCACTCTTACATCACTACCAAATAACAGAGCTCTATTATTTGGTGGTCTTACTCTTAATGGTCCTGATAACACTGTGTATATTGCTCAGTGTACAAATACTGCAGTGGTGAGTACAATATGTACTAAGTTAAAGTATTTAGTTACTCTATAATATTGTGGAGTAATCAAGTTTAAAGTTTGAGAATGTTGAATGAACTAAATTTAGAGTATAGTGTCTTTATATTATTTTTAGGAACTGTTTTATTAATGAACAAGTGATTCACTGTGTGTTAATATTTCTTTAGTCAACTTAGAGGTTATAGTGATAAGTGAAACATTCCTATAGTCATCTATAGTGATACCATATTTCCTTGACTAAATGTCACTCTTGAATAGTAGCCTCCCTTTTTGTTTATCAATGAAATTGATGATGACCTTGAATAAATGCTGCAATGTTTGCTGAACAAAATTGTCTATTACTAAGTTGTTCTTAAACAATTGAGTTGACAAGGAGGTAATATTTACTTAAAACTCCTGTCAAAGCTTGATCTATCATTTACTAACTGATATACAAAGTTTAAAGCTATTGTTTATCAGGAATGTTCATAATCACTTCTAACTCTAGAAACTTTAATGATTGACAATTATATTTAAATGCTGTCCTTGATTAGACAATGTCCTCAAATAGTAAATTTCCCTGTTGTTGATGAATATTGAAATAGATATCCCAGGTCTTATTGAAGGAAATATGGTAACTAAATTAAAATCCACATAAAGTACAAAATGAGCAATATTCTTAAACATTTCCCAGTATACAGTATTAATTACTGCTATGTTAATTGTATAATATGTTAACTTAAGTATTATCTACCCAGCACTGGGAGAAGATAAGTGAACCACTTCCCAAATCAGTGAATTGGCCTCAGAGGAGATTCAGTCATGCTACCACTATTATCAGTGACCTACATGTGATGATGGTATGTGGATATTCTGTTCTCAATATTATTGCTGACAGCTGGTTATTTAACATTTATACAAAAACATGGACAAAGGTTAGTTACTAGTTATCATGTGATCTAACTCTAACACAAAGTGAGTTAATGTCTATGATCTACAGTATGAAGGGACATAATAAAGTGTGACTATTTGAACTTTGATCTCTGAAAATAACCCTCATCTATAGAAAATTTATAATTAATAATAGTTATTGTTTTTTATGACTTGGTTTTATAAGTGTAGTCCTGACACTATAGTATGTTAACATTTATGATAGTATAGTCTTTTGATATATCTGATTTGTTTATAGTTGTAATTCAGTTATTAAAGACTGTACATAAGTACTTATGTTCATGTTTTAAAGTCTTGTAACATGTCAACTCTACCAGTTGATACAAAGTTATAGTCTGTTACTAGAGTACATGTATCCACTGATGTTACATGTATAATGACTAGTTTTGTAGTAATATCATAACATCATTATTATAATGTCATATAGTACACTATATTCCATCTTATAGCTCACTATACCAGAGTCAGTGACTAAAAGAGATAGCCACTCCCTCTCAGTATGGAATGTGTCACCTACCACTGTATGGGTAGTACAATTTGGAGGAAGAACAAGTCTATTTAAGGGATTTGAACTCAATGATACTACAGTGATCGAACTTAGTAAGTACTGTCTATTGATGATAGTATTTGTTATATAGTACACACACACATTATCAGTATTATCACAGTATGATATAGGAGTGTTGACACACTAACTGTTTGTATTACAAAGTAGTCTCATAACTCAATACTATTGTAACATACTATATCTCTCACTGTAGTATGTAATAACGACCAATGGTCTCTAGAAGATGTAATAACTAACCTGAGGTCAACTGAAGAATATCAACTTAAGCTACGACAGAAGAGACAAGAAACATCTGTACAACCTTTTGTGAGACATGGACAACCTCAACTTACTGTTCAATCTCCTACATGTCTTCAACCTTCTGTTTCATCACGTCTAGAGTCACAAGAGAAAGACAGAGAAATCCAACGATTAACACGAATGTGTCACCTACCACTGTATGGGTAGTACAATTTCTCACAAAAGGTTGTACAGATGTTCATGTTTTAAAGTCTTGTAACATGTCAACTCTACCAGTTGATACAAAGTTATAGTCTGTTACTAGAGTACATGTATCCACTGATGTTACATGTATAATGACTAGTTTTGTAGTAATATCATAACATCATTATTATAATGTCATATAGTACACTATATTCTATCTTATAGCTCACTATACCAGAGTCAGTGACTAAGAGATTGAGCCACTCCCTCTCAGTATGGAATGTGTCACCTACCACTGTATGGGTAGTACAATTTGGAGGAGACAATGGTGGTAAACGCAATGATACTACAGTGCTAGAACTTAGTAAGTACTGTCTATTGATGATAGTATTTGTTATATAGTACACACATACATTATCAGTATTATCACAGTATGATATAGGAGTGTTGACACACTAACTGTTTGTATTACAAACTAGTCTCATAACTCAATACTATTGTAACATACTATATCTCTCACTGTAGTATGTAATAATGACCAATGGTCTCTAGAAGATGTAATAACTAACCTGAGGTCAACTGAAGAATATCAACTTAAGCTACGACAGAAGAGACAAGAAACATCTGTACAACCTTTTGTGAGACATGGACAACCTCAACTTACTGTCCAATCTCCTACACGTCTTCAACCTTCTTCTTCATCACGTCAAGAGTCACAAGAGAAAGACAGAGAAATCCAACGATTAAGACAACAACTTGAAGTTACTAACAAAGAGCTACAAGATACCAAACAACAGCAGATAGATTTGACAAGAGCTCTTCAACAAACTCAAGCTACACTTCAACATGAACAAAGATTACTTCAACAACAGCTACAGGATAGTCAAGAGAGGGAAAGAGTACTACGTCAAGAGTGTGATGACCTTCACCGAGAACATGAAAATATTGAACAAGATCTTCGTCAACAACTCCAAGAGTCAACCTCTGCTCTTCAACAAAGACAACACACTATATCCACTCTTCAACAACAAGTTCAACAGTTACAAGAACACTCTCACTGGGTAGTGAGGAGGGAGGAGATTGAGATGACTGAGGAGGTCCTTGGAAAAGGAGGTTGGGGAGAAGTCAAGGTGGCTAAATTTCGTGGCCTTAGAGTAGCTGCCAAATGTCTTCATGAAGTTATCCTGTCACCATATAACATATCAGTTTTTACAAGAGAAATGGAGATTGCTGCTCGAGTACGTCATCCTAATCTCCTTCAGTTCATAGGAGCCACTCGAGTGGGTACTCCTATCATCCTATCTGAATTAATGCCAACAAGCCTTCGTAAAGAGCTAGAAACTGGTCCTCTTCCTTATCATGCTGTTTTAGCAATCAGTCAAGATATAGCCTGTGGTCTCAACTATCTCCACCTCTTTAAACCAGACCCAATACTACATAGAGATGTCAGCACTGCTAATGTCCTTCTGGAGTTGATTGGTAGCAGTTGGAGAGCCAAGGTATCAGACTATGGTTCAGCTAATCTTCAACCAATGATTGGTAGAACAGTCAATCCAGGTAATCCAGTTTATTCTGCTCCAGAAGCTGGTGTACCAAGAGACCATTCTCCTGCAATGGATGTTTACAGTTATGGTGTTGTCTTGATTGAAATGATGATCTGTCGTATTCCTGAGGTAGCTCAGAGACAACTTCATATTAACAGTATTCGACGACAAGCATTTAAAGCTCTTATTGAACAATGTTTGAAGGAGAATCGTAGAGAACGTCCAACAATGTCTGAGATCATAAGAGACTTCAATGAGACCATTTAATAGTAGACAATAATATAGTGTGTGTTACAATATTAGTAGTGAGTTAATTATAATAGTTAGTTTAGTTATTGTACTTTGTGTGATCATTATAATAATATTATCATATTTGGACATTGCACTATCTCAAAGTTTGTATTCCTTTTGTGGTAGTATTTAATAGTTTGTATATTACTGTTGTATTACTGTGTGACTAGAATTATTATTAGTATTGAGTGTATTACCATATATGGACATTATGAACATAATTAGTATTACTTATGAATAATCTTTTGAGTGTGACCTTTTTCATTTATTAATTTTATATTAACAAGTTATTATTTATAACATAATAAGTTGATCTTTAAAGTGTTCCACTTTCTACTATGTCAAGATTTCATATGAATTGACTACATTTATAAAGATGTCTGTGAACTTGTTGTTGTAGTAGCTTCAAAAAGATGGTTAGTTGTTATATATATTGTAGAATATCTTTTATCTGGATACTGGTTGGTCTAGTTTGACTAGCTAGGGACACCTTCCTTTCATAGGATACAGAGGTGTCCTCAATATAGAGTTTGTATAATTTGTATAATACACTAAAGTATTAGTATGGGACTAGAACAAGTGTCCTAAATATAGAGGGTGTCCTTACTGGGAGGTTCCACATTATTACATGATATGTTTCACTTTTAGTCAAGCTACCAACTGTTACTATTGAGTCAGAAGGTCCATTGGTTTCCATGGCAACACATACTCCACTAAATTGTGGTTCACTACCTGTATCAGTCTCGTTTGCCATTCATCATAAGTGGGTGTGGTTACATTAGTAACTATGATGTAATATTGTCCTCTAGATGGTCTAGTCTCCTTGATCCTACAGGAGGTGAGATGTCACTATGTTCTGGTTTAGTGAGTATTGTAGTCACTGACAAGAATATGTTAACTGGAGTTTAAACTAGGTAACCACACCCACTACCACACCCTTTATATTGTGCTAGCTAAACCTTTCAAAAATTGTATATTCTAACTTATAAATTTATCAGTATAATAGTTCATGATTATGTAATATTATGTAACAACAACAATATCATATCATAACAAACTAGAATGGTCTATTGTAACCTTGTTTAATAACTAGTATTAATAAGCTATTTCATTCATTAGTTGATATCATTACTAATTATTAATTATCTCTATTATATTAGGGGGCAGAAGCATCCCAGAATGTCTAATCCAAAACATCTAGTTTGAGGTCTCCTAGCTGGTTGTCCATTAGGAGTCAGTGAACACAATCTATCTCTAATGAACTCACTAGCCATTAGCCGGAGAAAGTTAGGCATTAATTTTTAACCCCCTTTTGTGGTGCATACATCACATGATTGACATCCATCTATATCTAGCACTTGTGTTGATATAGCTGTGTGACCAGATCTACTTTAGCTTGTGAGTAGGTCTGGGGATGAGACTAAGCGAGCACCAGATTTAAACTTGTACAAACCCTAAATGTTCTCTATGAAAATAAATTTAAACAAATATCACTTACTTGTCCATTTCTCTTGCCATCAGCATATTGACCTTTGTAAGTCTCTCCATTTGGAAGGACTGCTAATCCTTGTCCATGACGTTCACCAGCTTCATTTCTCTCTCCTTCATAAGTCTACAAAGAGAACGTCAGTACTAGTATAGTATATTCTACTGTTGACTTACTCCTAAATTAGGTCCCTGATCTTCTCCTTCTTCAGATTCAACGTCAGACATGATTACTATTACTTACAGTTGTTTTTTAAATGTGGTTACTATGGTAACATTGACCGCCATCTTATAAATCAAATTTAATATTATTCATAGTCATTACTAATTAATTATTCATAGATGTAACAATGAGTGAAGTAGTTTTATTAAGAGCTAAGAAGGAACCTCATGATAATTATGAACAGGTAATACTACTCTCAAATGATAATCTATATTGTCTTTACAGGTTCTCAGTCAAGTTGGTTACAATCTACAATATATACCAGTATTAGAATTTAAGTTTATATCACAATATGATTTGGAAGTGTGTCTAAAACAGTCTCATCAATTTGGTGGTACAGTTATTAGTTATATATTCTAATATTATTTTTAATACAGGATTAGTATTTACCAGTCAGACATCAGTACAGTCTATAGTAGCACAAGTTAATAATATAGGTAAATTTAATATTGTCATCAGTGGTAGCCATTATAATGTCATTAGAAATATTTAAAGAAAGTTGGTCTCATTTACCAGTATTTGTAGTAGGACAAGCTACTGAAGAATGTGGTCAGTATTATTAGTACAATAGTTTCTAATAATTTGTATTATTTTAGTAAGGACACAACTTGGATTAGATAGAGTGTTAGGATCATCTGGTAATGTTGAATTATTGAGTGATGTCATTATTAAATGTGAGTTCATTTCTATATACACTATATTAGTTGTTATTGTAGCTAGATCTCTTAATGATAAACCACTCTTATTTCCTTGTGGTAATTTACATAAAGAAACATTACCTCAACGACTACATGAAGCTGGTATTGGATTACATTCTCTAATATGTTATGAAACATGTCCTCACTCACAACTTGATACAAATATTAGAACACTGGTTAGTATCTATCTATCTATCTTTTATCTCTTTATCTAGAACTGGAAGGATGGGACAAATGTTGTGTTTTTCAGTCCATCTGGTGTTCAATTTGCTTTTCCCATAATCCAGTCAACAGTACATGATATACTCACTAAATGTCAGTATATTATATAGTACATTATATTATTGATGTTAGTATTATAGTATTGTGCTATTGGACCCACTACTGCTGAGGCTCTCTCTGCTGTAGGTATATCGCCAGTGGTAGCTAAAAAACCAACTCCACAAGAAGTACTATCAATACTACAAACTATTAAACAATAAATTCATTTTTAATTCCACATAATTCATTAATGATTGAAGTATTAATCAATACATTTACTTAATGTAATACGTGGTATAATGTTCATTGACTGAAGCTCTTGAAATAACAGTTTACAAGCATAGGGTATCTTGAGAGATGATATATGACCAGATGATTGACAATAATGACACCTACATTATTATAATAATAATATATTAACTATATTATAATATAATAGAGAACTTACCATCCTGAGTAGCCTAGTAGACCACATTGACCACAGACATCAACTTCAAATATATCACTAGAAATCATGAGACGTTCTAATAGTAACAGACTAGCTCCATATCCAATAAGACAATCTCTTTCCATCTCACCGAGACGTAGGCCACCATCACGAGAACGACCTTCAGTAGGTTGACGAGTAAGAACTGCACGAGGACCACGTGATCGAGCATGCATTTTATCTAATACCATATGTTTGAGTTTTTGATAATAGACAGGACCAAAGTAGATGTAAGCTTGTAATGGTTCACCAGTTATACCAGATGTGACATAATCCTTACCAGCATAGTTGAATCCATTACGTATTAAATCAGCGCTGACATCAGCAACTTTATCACCACCAAATGCTGTTCCATAATGAAATTGTCCATCTAACACTCCAGCTTTACCTGCTATCAACTCAATGAGTTTACCAACAGTCATACGAGATGGAAAACCATGAGGATTCATAATAATATCAGGACAGATTCCTAAATCAGAAAATGGCATATCTTCCTGTTGTACAATAAGACCACATACTCCTTTCTGTCCATGACGGCTACTAAACTTATCACCAATTTCAGGACGTCTTGTGTCACGTAAAAGAATCTTGATCAAATAAGATTCCTCAGAATTAGAAGTTACTAATACTTTCTCAGCATACACATCTGTAGGACCTTTGTAGTTAACAGGAGATTCTTTATAACCATCCTGTCTTCCCATTGTACCAGGAGTCTGTTGCTGGAGGGGCTGTGTTACAAGTGGTATTGACTTGTTAACCAATGTCTGTCGATTACAGACCTTCTCTCCAGGGGACACAATACCATCTTGATCTAGTGGTTCATGTTTCCATATAGGTTTACCGCTATGAGCATCACGACTTGGTCCCATAATACGATCAAAACTTTGATTAGCATAACGTTTTAATGAGCAGACTTGTTTACGATATACTAGACAACGACCAAACCCTCGATCAAGTGAAGCTTTATTGAGAATGAGAGCGTCTTCAATTCTGTGATATTTGACTCATAAAGAGCTATAGAGGAGTCATTCTCTTCATTAACATCTAGATACTCCACTAACCCTCGCTGTAAAAAGTCTTCAAATTCCATTCCTTTTGATAGCATATCAATATGATCTGAAGTGACCCTGGGTTGACCTTTCTCCACGATAATATAAGGTCTACAGACACGCCCACTATCACATGATATATTAACACAATGATGATGATGATCAGGATATATTGATACAAATTCACTCAGTCTACGACATCTTCGAAGGAGACGAAACTTGTGAATGAGTCCTCTGTAATCTTGAACTACTCCCAGGATGTTACCATTCAATAACACCAGATATACTGATGTACTAGATACCTCTTCACCAGACAAGTAGCGAATATCTTCAACTCCCAAATTAAAAGCAAGTCTCTTAATAGGAGCCTCATCTTGGTCAGTTGTAACATGAGTCATTAAAGCTAAGTTTTTAACAAGACCACAAGCCTCACCCTCAGGTGTATCAGATGGACATAACATACCCCATTGAGAGGGTTGAAGAGAGCGTGGACCACTCACTTTATGAGTCTTCTCAAATTGACTGGTAATTCTGGTCATGTGACCTAGGGCAGATATAAACGAGAGACGAGAGAGAACTTGAGTAACACCAGCACGTTCCATTTTGAATCTCTTCAGTGTCCAATTACCAGTGGAGATAGCGTTATCTAGACCATGAGTAATCTGGTCTTGTCTCATGTGACGTACTACATCAAACTGTTGAGCTCTTTGTTTAGGAATTGTTTGGTCAGCAATTCTCTGGAGCTCAGAGTTGAACTTTTTAAAGAGATCTTCAAAAAGTAAAGATAATAACTGACCAGCTAATTCAAGTCTTTTGTTGCCATAGTAATCTCGATCATCAACTTGATTCTCACGTTGTGCTATTATAACACGACGTACCATTAGAGCTAAAAAGACAGACTTCATACGATAATCATCTCCTTCAACTGGTATATGTGCTAAGACAAGATTTGATAACACCTCTTGAGCTTCTTCAACTTTAGTTTTGCGTCTTCCCCACGTACTCCTACGAGTCTTTGTTCCTATAAACTCCAGAGCTTGTTTTCGTGTGAATATTTGAAGACTGGCGCATTCTTCAAGAGAGGGTGCAAATGTTGACAGTATATGTTCCTCACAACCTACTGTCTGTACTATCTCTTGGTCACTAAGTACTCCCATAGCTTTAAATACAGATACTATTGGAATATCATCAGTAAATGAATTATGTTTCAAGTAAAAGCGACCTGATTTAACAATGAGATTTGTTCGACTTTTACGCTCATGAGTGGAACTAGTAACAGAACATCCAATGTTACCCTTCCTGTCGAGATCCACAATGATACGATTCTTTGAAAGCTGTTCTTGAATTAAAATGACTTTCTCAACTCCTCTTACAATAAAATATCCTCCAGGATCAATCGGACACTCATTGAGTCGGGCCATATCTTTAACTGATATATCAGATAGTATACAATTTGAACAACGTAACATAATTGGCATACGACCAATAGGTAGTCCTTTACGAATGACCCTTTGAGCCCCTCTTGTATATTCAATGTCTACTGTTATAGGAGCTGAGTAAGTCATGTCTCTAAGACGACATTCATGAGGTGAGATAGGTTTTGTCACATTAAAAGACTCTTCAACTTCAGGTCTACCAATATATATATTGAGGTACTTGAGATAAAAGTTAGGATCAGCGTCACTCGTAATCATATCATTTGCTCTAACTATTTTCTTGATCTCAGTATTAATGAAATAATTAAAGGAGTCTATATGTTGTTTTACTAATCCTCTGACTTTTAAGAAAGCAGGTAATAACTTCCATTTGTCTTGTAATGTACGTATAGGTTGAGCTATGTTCACTCCATCATAGAGACACTTTGGTAATACATCGTCTTCATCAGGATCACCATTGGGATAAAACTCTGCCATTGAACACCACGTGGTTGTATCATCGACTACCGCCCACTTTATTATAGTACTATACGAAGTTAGGAGAGGAAGGTAATAAAATTAATAGGGGTTTACCATAATATCATATTTTATTTTTTGTAGGTTGTCTCTATTATTTTATCTTATTTAAAAGACTTAAAATAAAGTTAGTACAATATTATACACAATGTGTACAATGATCAGTGTATTAATAATTTAGTAAAGTCATTGAACAATGGCAGACTCTGTTATCTATTTGGATTATAATGCAACTACTCCATTAGCTCCTGAAGTAATAAAAGTAATTACTCAATCATTACAGGAGCACTGGACTAATCCCAGTAGTAGTTATGGTACATAATGAACATTATATTAATATTTATAATATTATTGTCTTCAGATAAAGTCTCTAAACTAGCCATTAAAAATGCCAGAGAGCAGATTGCTAACATGATCAACAGTTCAACTGAAGGTAAGTAGATTATTAATGTTATATAACAATTATAATAATTTAATAGATGTTGTATTTACTTCTGGAGGTACAGAGGTAGTCTATTGTGGGTAATTGATGTTATTATTATGTCCCCTTTATTCTAGAGCAATAATATAGTATTTTATAGTGTTACTAATAGACCAATTAACAATAGTAACAAGAGGGGCATTTGTCCTCATATTATAGCATCTTGTATTGAACATGTGTCTGTTTTAAGTCCATTACAACAACTAGTACACGATGGAGTCATTGGTACATAACAACAATACATTATATAGTAATACTGATATTATATAGAACTAACTATCTTACCACTGATGGAAGGGATTGGAGCAATTAGTGTTGATAGTATTATGAAGGCTATACAACCTAACACAATATTAGTGACTGTTATGTTAGCTAATAATGAGACAGGAGCTATACAAGTAAGTATAGCAATATGTTTGAATATAATATTGTTGGTGTATTAGCCTGTAAGAGAGATCTGTGAGGCTATTGGGAAGTATAATGAAGTACATAGTCCATCTAGAGTATTAGTTCATACTGATGCTGCTCAGGTAATCTTTAGATAACTGATTAAAATACTATCTTTTTCAGGCCATAGGAAAGATACCAGTAGATGTACAAGAACTAGGAGTGGACTATTTAACAATTGTAGGACATAAGTTCTATGGACCACGTATTGGAGCACTCTATGTTAAAGACCTAACAACTGGTGGAACACCTTATCACCCTCTATTATATGGAGGTGGACAGGAAAGAGGATATCGTCCTGGGTCAGTAATACATTGTAATAAGATATCTTATATTAACTCTATAGAACTGAGAATACTCCTATGATAGTAGGTTTAGGCAAAGTAAGGGACGATAGTTTGATTTATAATATCATTTAATGTTATAGGCAGCTCAACTTGTAACAGAACACCTTAGTGAATATAATAGTCATATGAAAACTATTAGAGATTATTTAGAGTCTCAACTACAGGTCTGTACTTTCCTCATCTCCTCAATATTATCATTATATAGACTGTATTTGGTGACCAACTTCATTTCAACAGTCACTTTTCAGTGGACACTTTACCTAATACTTGTAATGTGTCACTGATAGGCTCTGGACTAGAAGGTAGAATGATGATGTCATAATGATCTCATCATATTCTGCAGGATTCAAGATACTGAGTTTGTTAAAACATTGTCAAGCAAGTGCTGGAGCAGCCTGTCATTCTAATGTTATAAAGTATGGCTCATATAATGTAGTATTATATTATTAGTATTGTCTGTTAGACCATCTTCAGTGCTATTAGCTACTGGTATACCAGACTCTATAGCTATAAATGCATTAAGGATAAGTGTAGGCCGTCAGAAAACTACTAAAGATATTGATCTCTTTATTGAAGATCTTAAAGATGCTATCAAGATAGTCACAACACAATGAACTATAATGAAATCCTAGACAATGTTTAGTGTGTAATATACTAATATATGTAACATTCCTATGTGTGCTCTATGGAGTCTCAAGTCTTTTAGTAATAAGTTTCTCTCTCTACCCAACCTGTAATAATACCAGTAATTAAAGGGGTCAACAATTAATTACTTACTTCCTGGGTATCTACGTAATATCAATTTACGTATTTCATCATAGATAAAGATCAGGATAGAGAAGGTCAATGCTACACACCACCATTCCAAACGTAACCCCTGCATTCTCAGAGCAACATCTAGTCCTGGACAATATGCTAAAAATATAGCCAGAGCTGTCTCAAAGATCAGACCAAATGTCAAATAATGGTTCCTATTATAGAAACACTGATAGCATGAAGTTATTAAATTGCTCTCACTTAAATCCTTGTTGAAAGAGAGAATTTTGTCTTGTCTTACAGATAATGAGGTCAGCCCATTGTACTATAATGATACTGACAAAGAAAAAGTATGACAGGTATATTCCAGCTTTTTACGATATTCATAGGTCTAGAAAATATATAAAAAACTTTTTAGTTTGTAAGTTGACTTATCCACTCTTGTCCAAAACTATCAGTTACATAAACACTTCTATCATCCCACATTTCTCTAAGTCCTAGCAATGTCAAAGGCAGAAAACCATTTTCTCCCATTATAACAAAGTAGGTAAAGAAACCAGCTAATGCTTGCATCATACCAATTTGACCATATGCCATACTAATCAACCTGAATATGAGATATTAGTAATTGAATATTAATACTCATGACACAGTTAGACAAACCTTTTGTTAACTAGTTTATCACATTTAGCATCTCGTGGTTTTCTCTCCATAATATTACTCTCTGGTTGTTTGTATGCAAAGGAGATGGCTGGTACCATATCAGTTCCTAGATCAATAAAGAGGATAGTGATAGTGCCGAGAGGAAGTGGGATAAAGGCCACAATAAACAACAAAAATGGAGTAATCTCGGGTATATTTGATGTCAAAGTATAGGCCACAGATTTCTTCAAATTGTCAAAAATCAGACGACCTAATATCAATAGTAATTAATATCATAATGAAGGGGTCAGTCTACCTTGTTCTACTCCAGTTACTATAGATGCAAAATTGTCATCTAACAAAATCATATCAGCAGCTTGTTTAGAGACATCAGATCCTGTAATACCCATAGCAACACCTAAATCATGTAATAAAACCAAGTTATCAGTATACAAGTCATTATACCAATATTAGCTCTCCTTAATGCAGGGGCATCATTTACTCCATCTCCAGTCACAGCCACTACCCAACCAGCACGACGACAACCTTCTACAATACGAAGTTTCTGAGTTGGAGATGTACGAGCAAATACAATTTCAGGATAACTGGTTAATATTAAATCAACTTCATTATCTGACATATCCTAGTAATATATAAATAGTATTAATATATAATTTAATATTACCAGTAACTCTGTGCCATGAACTACAATAGCTTTAGCTCTCCTGTGCATGGAGGACAGTCATTATATCATACAGTAGATTATTACCTAGGATCAACTTGGTCTACTGTAGTACCAGTCATTTCAGCAATTTCATCAGGAGTATTATTACCTTTAATATAATAATGTACTGACTATTATCGTTAAACTACTAACATACCAGGACTTATAATACCAACACAGCGAGCAATAGCTTTAGCAGTAATAGGATGATCACCAGTCACCATAATCACCTAGGTACAATATATATGTATATTATATTATATATGATTGTACTGACTTTAATTCCAGCTGTCCTACATTTAGATACAGCTTCAGGAACATTAGATCTTGGAGGATCAATCAGTGATACTAACCCAACAAAACAAAGTCCATCTAATGGAAAATTAACCTACAAATAAACTTGATATCAATCTATAAATTATAAACACTATTTTACATCCTCAGAATTAAATGAGTAATTCTTAGGGAAGTTCTCCTCAGGTAAATGATAATGACAAAATCTAAAGGACATAGTCATAATAGTTATATAATATACTCTAGTACCCTAGTACACGCTCTCCGAGTCCACCTAACTCAAGGTAGGCTTCATTGAATGCATCAGCAAAATTCTCATCAATAGGATGCTCCTGTAATTAATAAACATTAATAGATAATGATAAGATTATCACCTCTCCATTATCAATGTATGTTTTACATCGACTCAATATCCTTTCTGGAGCTCCTGTAACAATAATAGTTAATTAAATATTAATTAATAAATTAATTCCACCTTTCATCACTAGTAAATAACCTCCAGTACTTGGGTTATCATGAATTGAGACCTATATTATATAATATATATTATATTATATTATATTATATATATATTATATTATATATATTATATTATACTATATTATATTATATGTATTCTAATGTAACAGTATATTTGAGAGCTAACTTGAAATTTATTTGTGGAATTAAAAGGTATCTCTACTACTTTAGGATGACTGTCTCTCAAATCTTCAGCACTACCAACTTCTAATTCAAAACATTTTAGAAGAGCTGATTCAGAAGCATCTCCACAACATTCCCTTAACAGAAGATGACCCCTGTTATTAATGAGTATTAACTAACTTGTCTAATATATTAACTGTCTCTTGTCCTTCTTTGAAATATGCTCTGTTACATAACCCAATAATTCGAGCTAATGCATTCCATGTTGGAGTTGGTTCCTACTATAATAATGAACTATATTATATAATTACATGGAACTTACTCTTCTAGTATGTTCAGGATGGAGTGGATTTTCATCAGTATTAGCACCCCATATACTGCCATCAAACCACATATGTGCTATTTTATATTGTCATAATGAGTGTAGGCGTTAAAATACTTACCAACTGTCATTCTGTTCTGAGTCAATGTTCCAGTTTTATCAGAACATATCACAGATGTAGAACCAAGTGTTTCCACAGCCTCCAAGTTACGAACTAAACAGTTTTTCAATCTCATTTGTTGAGCAGTTAACGAGAGACAAACCTGTAGTACACCCTTATCATAAAGTCTATTAATTAAATACATAATAACATACAGAGACTGTAGCTATTAGTCCTTCCGGTACATTAGCCACAATGATACCAATAAGAAATGCAACAGCATCAAGCCAGTAATAACCCAGTATAAGGCCAATAGTAAAAAAGGAGACTCCTAATATCACTGCTACCACTGAAATGATAGTAATAAAGTGATGAATCTCTATAGCTATAGGTGTTTCTACAGGAAAAGGAAGGAGGTATATGATCAAAGAATCATAACCCTAGCTTTATATTGTAATATATAATATATACCACCTGCTCTCAAGTTGACAAGTTGCTCACAAGTGGCCACACCTACCACTACATTAATATTACCTTGTTGTAGAACATGACAGGTCATGTTCTAAACATTAATGTGAACTTCATTCTAATAACTTACTTTCCTGGACAATACTACCAGTTAGACGGGCTATTCTACCCATAATAGTATGATCTCTAGTATTGACTACCACACCAGTACAAGTACCTATATCATAATATAACTCAATGTGTCTAATATAATATATTACCTTCTACAGCATTTGAAGAGAAGAAGGCTAAGTTTCTTGTTTCTAATAGATTGTCATGTCTATAGTGGATACTACAGTAGTCAGTGTGACAGTCTGAATCTTAGGTCATATACTTAATGTTTAAGGTTTAGGATCAGTATTAATATATGATGATCTTGGGATGGTTCTTGGTGTAACTTGCCTATGATGACATCATGTGACATCATAACTGTCTTATAGGGGTTAAAATAGTATGTATAGCATAAGTAATACATGGTATATTATAGGGACATGGAGTAATAATCTGCTTAGATAATAGATAATAATCCGCTTATAGTATGTGAAATAAACAACAATAACAACACCCGGACTGTGTAACAAGGAAGTCATTTTTACTAAGAATTCTACATGTAGTTAGGAAATATGAGCTTACCAATACTAAAGACATTATTATAACATTATGTATACCTTAAAACCAGATGACTTTATCACACAAATATCAGCTGGTAGTCTATCTCCAGCTTTAACATCAACAATATCTCCTACAACTAGTTGTTCAACTGATAGTAAATAATGTTGACCTTCTCTCAACACCATAGCTTCCTATAAGGGACCTGATAGTATTATAATCAATCATAACATTATACCTGTGGAACTAGTTTAGCAAAACTAACTATACTCTACACTACAATGTCTACCTCATCTCTACAGAAACCTTCTCTCTCACTTACCGAGTCAGTTTTAAGACAATCCTTTGAGGTCTCCTAGCTGGTCGTCCATTAGGAGACTCTGTTGAAGTTAGCAGCACATTCGTGCAGCAGCACATTCCCATAGATAGTATAGACTACGTAACGTTATGTAGTCTATACTATCTATGACATTCCTCAGGTACTAGATAACCACGCCTTATTAAATATTTGTGGTTTCAAGTATTTTTGATAGGGTGGAGCTGCAGTTGCTGTTCGCTGTATACTGAAAACTTACAACAACATTGTGTGTAGAACAGAACATTCCATCCATTTAGTTAATATATTATAAATGATAGCCAATTAATTCCTTTCAAAATACTTTGTTTAATAAATTGTAATCAATTACTTTTTATATTTTAAGAACAAAATTTTTAGCATGAAATTGTTAGCATAAATAATCAATAAAACTAGCACTACAGTCACTGGCCTCCAGCAAAACTTGGCCTTAATTCCTTATACTAGATTTTTTGCAAACAAGTCTAAAAAGTTAGGTTATTATAAATATTTACGTGAATTTTATTACTAAATTGAAACAGATAGTTTAAGTTCACCTCACAGTGACAAGTTTAACACTCTTGCATGCAAATATAAAATTATAATGGTTTGTCATATACAAAGATGACACCATTATTCAATGTGATTTCTTAATATAGATCATTACAACAGTTTACATTCAAAAAGTCATAATAACAAGCATTAAAAGGATATGTACTAAATAATGAACAAATGGTCTTATTGCTGGGCGAGGAAGACACACCCACATCAAATCAACTGACGATAGTATTTGCACTAACTTGACACACTTGAATATCGTATTGTCATTTACATCTGTACTCTCAAGAGCCAGCAATAAAAAGAAATGTATTGAAAAATGAACAAATGGTCTTATTGCTGGGCAAGGAAGACACGCCCACATCAACTCAACTGACGATAGTATTTGCACTAACTTGACACACTTGAATTTCATATTGCCACTTACATTCAAAGTCTCTATAGCCAGCAATAAGAGGAAATGTACTAAAAATGAACAAATGGTCTTATTGCTGGGCGAGGAAGACACACCCACATCAACTCAACTGACGATAGTATTTGCACTAACTTGACATACTTGAATATCATATTGTCATTTACATCTGTACTCTCAATAACCAGCAATAAGAAGAAATGTACTGAAAAATGAACAAATGGTCTTATTGCTGGGCAAGGAAGACACACCCACATCAAAACAACTGACAATAGTATTTGTATTAACTTGACACACTTGAATATTATATTGTCGCTTACATTCAAGGTCTCTATAGCCAGCAATAAGAGGAAATGTACTAAAAAATAAACAAATGGTCTTATTGCTGGGCGAGGAAGACACACCCACATCAAGGCAACTGACGATAGTATTTGCACTAACTTGATACACTTGAATATCATGTTGTCGTTTACATTCAAAGTCTCAATAGCCAGCAATAAGAGGAAATGTACTAAAAAATGAACAAATGGTCTTATTGCTGGGCGAGGAAGACACACCCACATCAAAACAACTGACGATAGTATTTGCACTAACTTGACACACTTGAATATCATATTGTCATTTACATCTGTACTCTCAATAGCCAGCTATAAGAAGAAATGTATTAAAAAATGAACAAATGGTCTTATTGCTGGGCGAGGAAGACACACCCACATCAAAAGAACTGACGATAGTATTTGTACTAACTTGACACACTTGAATATTGTATTGTCGCTTACATTTAAGGTCTCTATAGCCAGCAATAAGAGGAAATGTACTAAAAAATAAACAAATGGTCTTATTGCTGGGCGAGGAAGACACGTCCACATCAAAACAACTGACGATAGTATTTGCACTAACTTGACACACTTGAATTTCGTATTGTCACTTACATTCAAAGTCTCTATAGCCAGCAATAAGAAGAAATGTATTAAAAAATGAATAAATGGTCTTATTGCTGGGCGAGGAAGACACACTCACATCAAATCAACTGATGATAGTATTTGCACTAACTTGATACACTTGAATATCATATTGTCATTTACATCTGTACTCTCAATAGCCAGCAATAAGAGGAAATGTACTAAAAAATAAACAAATGGTCTTATTGCTGGGCGAGGAAGACACACCCACATCAAGGGAACTGACGATAGTATTTGCACTAACTTGATACACTTGAATATCATGTTGTCGTTTACATTCAAAGTCTCTATAGCCAGCAATAAGAAGAAATGTACTAAAAATGAATAAATGGTCTTATTGCTGGGTGAGGAAGACACACCCACATCAAAACAACTGACGATAGTATTTGCACTAACTTGACACACTTGAATTTCGTATTGTCACTTACATTCAAAGTCTCTATAGCCAGCAATAAGAAGAAATGTACTAAAAAATGAACAAATGGTCTTATTGCTGGGCGAGGAAGACACACCCACATCAAGGCAACTGATGATAGTATTTGCACTAACTTGATACACTTGAGTATCATATTGTCATTTACATCTGTACTCTCAATAGCCAGCAATAAGAAGAAATGTATTAAAAAATGAATAAATGGTCTTATTGCTGGGCGAGGAAGACACACCCACATCAAAACAACTGACGATAGTATTTGCACTAACTTGACACACTTGAATATCATATTGTCATTTACATTTGTACTCTCAATAGCCAGCAATAAGAAGAAATGTACTAAAAAATGAACAAATGGTCTTATTGCTGGGCGAGGAAGACACGCCCACATCAAAACAACTGACGATAGTATTTGTACTAACTTGACACACTTGAATATTGTATTGTCGCTTACATTCAAGGTCTCTATAGCCAGCAATAAGAGGAAATGTACTAAAAAATGAACAAATGGTCTTATTGCTGGGCGAGGAAGACACGCCCACATCAAAACAACTGACGATAGTATTTGTACTAACTTGACACACTTGAATATTGTATTGTCGCTTACATTCAAGGTCTCTATAGCCAGCAATAAGAGGAAATGTACTAAAAAATAAACAAATGGTCTTATTGCTGGGCGAGGAAGACACACTCACATCAAGGCAACTGACGATAGTATTTGCACTAACTTGATACACTTGAATATCATGTTGTCGTTTACATTCAAAGTCTCAATAGCCAGCAATAAGAGGAAATGTACTAAAAAATGAACTGACAAAACATGTCCTCCAAACCCAATTTTTCAACCTAAATGGATCGAAACAATGGAACGGAAATGGTTGTCTATGGTTCCTTTTTGGACAAATATACTGAGGAGTGTTAATTCAGGAGATATGTCAACAAGCAGAAATCGAACTGCTGGAACAATTGAGGCCTGGCACCTCATATTGAAAAGAAGTGACCATCCAAAGCACAGAAAGCGACCAGATCTTTTTTTAAAGGAGCACTACTCAATTCACTTTGGAAGGCAGCTGGCTTATATTGACAATGTTTCTACTAAAGACAGACAGAGGCTAAAGGTAAAGTACATTATTTGTCTATATATACAATATATATATATACATGTATTCAGAAACAGCTAGATAAACCAAAAACAAAACTGCTTGAGGAGAAGTGGTCAAAAAGATCTAAGAAGCCAGGACAAAACCTAATGGGTCACTACCAAAAGCCTCCAAAGAAGGATTTTATATTGCTGTATGCACAGAAATATGTTTAGAGATAACTTTCAGTTTTCTCACTTAGGTCCCAATATGATGAAGTTAGCAATACAAAATCATTTCAAGTGTCCATCAAACCAAAGTCAGATGACTAACGATATTTACACAAATACATATTATAATCTCCTATAGGGGAGGCTGTGATGAAACATTGTCCGTAGAATGCAATGTATGATTAATTAAGTGTTTAATGTACTAAGTACTCACTTTAATGCAGGAAAAACAAGAAGTCATTAATGATAGTGAAAAGTTGAAATTCTCTAGGAGTGATGAACACAATGATGATGATGATGATGATGTCATTATAACATCTTTTCAACCTTGTTTGTTACCATCAAAACCTGTGAGTTAATAAACACTCATCTTTGACAAGGTGTTTGTATATATATGACAGATCTATGAGACTGGAGTGCCACTGGAGTTATGCTATACACCCAACAAGGGTTTTGGAAATCAAACCAGCAACCTATGTTGGATAAACAGCGTCCTCCAGTTATTGCATGTAACCCCCCTGGCAAAACATCTATGTGGTAATTAGAAACCCCAAACTTTGAAGTATTGATGAATTATTATAATAGGTATACCACAAGTGGAATTAACACCAGTCCAAAAAGAATACTTAAACATTGAGTGCACAGTAGAAGATAACGTTGCTAATTCACAGATGATAACAGTATTCATTTATTTCAGGCAATATTATAGGATTTATGTAATTTAATAGGCATTGATGACATCAACACACATAGCTTTTGGTGGCCAGAATGATGTAATAGAAGGAATAGAATTACTTATTGATGCTGTTAGTGTTCAATCAATGCAGGTAATGCAGATTTAAGCAATGTACAACTGTAATCTACTAAGAATGTTTGTCTAATAAACAGAAACTGTTTAACATACATACAATCACTAAGAAACAATGTCCTATCTGCAAGGAGGTCTGTTATTGTGACGATGACAGTGTTGTTTATATTAACAATTAGATATATGTTGGAGAAGAGTACACAAAAATACTATTAATTTCAGTGGTTGGACAAAAAGAAGACTGTATATCAGAATTGTGGCGAAAGAAAATATCTTGCTACTCAGATGAAACATCCCATCATTTGTAAGCTATATATTGTGGACAATAATGCCATAATAAAGCCTATAGATGCATACCTTGCAATGAACGTCTAATGACTGTTAGCACAAATGTTGCTTCACTACCAGATGTACAGATACTAGGCATTTCTCGAAACACATATTCAAGTAAAAAATCAAACCAGCCATTGTTGCTACAAGAGTAAGTTGTAAGCAATGTAATCAATCTGACATTATATCTAATAGGACAATTACAATTGCAAATACTACCAAACATGATTACACCTCAAGAACTTACCAATTACTTGGAATAGCTGTTAGTACTGATTACAATGAAAGTTTCCATTTAATCCTGTCGCTGTGTAGGTTCATCATGGACGTCCAACATCTGTAGACACAGGTCACTGTAAGTTATTATACAGCTATAAGTTACCTATATTAAAACAAACAAAAACAATAGACACAGAATTAGTGAAAACACCTGGTGGAGAGTGGATTGAATATGATGACAATAACATAATTACTAACTATGATTACAACAAAAATATAGACTATATTTCTGTGAGTAAAGCTAATGAAAACAATACATCATTATGATTGCCTCTTAGAGAAATGTATGTCTAGCTATATACAAGTCGGATGAGTCGGAGGTTAGTATGAAATTATTTCATATCACATAATACATATTGTAATTAATTATACTAACTAAACTTGTATAGACCGTATTGAAAGTGATTGATGATTGTCCACCAATTTTATCATGGAGAGAAGTCAGTCTGTTGTTAAAATGTGCATGCTTTACTGTTACAATATATTTCTATCAGAGTCCATTAGTTGTTAATGAAGACAAGGAAATAGTAAGTACATTGCTAGCAAAGAATTTATTCTATATATATGATAAAGGACTGGAAAGAGATTAAGGCACCGTACAACACCTTACAGCCAGGAGTGTGGCTAACTGCAGAAGTAAACTATATATATGTATTCATAAATTATTATATATACATACACACACATAAGTATACATATACATATATAATCATTGTATATATTATATAATAGTATCTACTTGTGTAGGTAATAATGAATTACTTAATATTGTTAGCAAAGGATGTAAGTCAAATAATTTTACATGCATGTCACAGAAATTGTTAAAACTAGAGGAATATTGCTGTTGTCGACTCCATATTCCTTCCATTATTAAAAGCAAGAGGCTTTAGTGGTGTCACAAAATATGTAAGTATTTTATAACTTTAAAATTAAACAAAAAGTAATAAATTCTAGGGCAAAAATCTGTTAGAGAAAGACATGATCATATTTCCAGTTC
Organism: Xestospongia muta; assembly: GCA_963693285.1. Taxonomy (NCBI): domain Eukaryota; kingdom Metazoa; phylum Porifera; class Demospongiae; order Haplosclerida; family Petrosiidae; genus Xestospongia; species Xestospongia muta. The sequence continues at coordinate 366,114 of OY848918.1, forward strand.
ATCGTCCACAACATTGGATTCTCATTGTCAGTGCCTTAATCAACATAATATATGTTTGGGATACATTAATTACACAGGTTGTTGATGTAAGTGATAAGATCATATATGAAGTCGATTCATATCATAATAGTCGGCCTCATTTAATTAATAGCATATGGTAAGGAATTATTGCATAAGATAACATTTGAAAAAAGCAGGCTATATTTGTGTAGACTGTCAAAGTTTAAACTATCCATTCGTGAGTGGAGATACTGTGATTCCAAAGTATGTTACACTAATTCATTTTTATAGTACTTGTACATCCATAGATGTGCAACAGTCCAACACAGAGTAATGCCTGTGATTGTGGGGTATTTGTCTGCATGGTAAGACTTCATTAACTTGTTTAATGTTCATTTACGTTTACAGGCAGCAAAGTGTTTCATCGAGAAGAGAAAATTAAATTTTAAAGAAGTAAGTGTAAAAAATGCCTACTTGCATAGGCAGGTTACATAAATCATAGAGTGAAGCTCGAATAGCTCAAACAATGATCTTGTTGGAGCTAAATAATCTTCATAAGCAAGAAAGTTAGTGATTCACACAAAATGCTTAGATAAGTCATTTCTTATTGATAACCAGTTTTGTACACTATGTCTGAAAGCAACAGCGATGATGATAATGAATTTCCACCAGTACACTTTAACTCTAATTGTGAGTTGTTAAACACAAAACATTCCATTCCAGTTTGTTCTATTTAGTAGTTAACACCAAAACAGAGACAAGTGAAACAATGCAATCAGAAATGTCAGTTATTAATACCCACAAAATCCCACTGAATAAGAGCAATGGTTTGGCACTTAAAACAATATTATCCATTGACGATAGTTTGACTGTGTTGTCATTGGATGATGTAAACCTCAATTTAAAAGACATAAAAGAATTAACAAACAGTGAAAAATTTATTTCATCTAAGGTACAGTCCATCTCAAATGCCTAATCATTAATAATACACTCAAATAAATGTAGACAGTATACTTTTTTATAAATGTTTTGAAGACAATTAGTAACAACAAATTTGAAACCTTTTATACAGTCAGTAATTGAAATAATCAAATATGTCATGTTTGAACAATACTCTATTATAAAGGATTTGGGTTATGTTGAAGTCATAAACAGTGCTGACTTACAAATTTGCATGACAAGAAAATTCATGTCAGAATTTGATAGAGTGAATCCATGTTTTTACATGAAAGTAAGTTATAATGAAGAAGTCTTGACTATGTACCATATATACAACAGAGGTCTAGTGGACACCAACGATATGGAGAGATATTCCTGATAATTTGTCCTATTTTGGAAGAGGACATGGTTCTAGTGAGTGAAAACTAATAAAACACATGCACTATCATCACTTTATCTATTACAGTTCAGCCAACATGAGAATAAGGATGTATTGGTATAAACTATTCATGACAAAATAAGTGATAAAGCAAATGAACTCATTGAAACTTTCAGGTATATTCACATGTGATACTGCACATGATTGAGACAAACTTACAGGAAAGCAGTTGCTACGTGGAGGGCAACAGTAATGAAGGAAGCAAGAAGATATAACAATTGGAAAATTAATGTGGTGAAGGTTGGTAAACGATTTAATCAAAAATGGGTACCCTGACATATTTAATCATAAGGACACATGCCCTGACATGTACAGAAATGTATATATACGTAAGGTATGTGAAAAGCATAGCTAAGATTTAACATTTACATCAGATAATTAAATTTAACAGTATGTGGCAAGTTATCTCAGAATACCATACGATGAGGATAATTTTGAGGTAGAGACTGTTTATTACATGTTGACATTATCTATAAAAATAGCTGACAACTTACAAGAAGTGGATCCTTAAAATAAGGTATGTTGTCCATGAAATAATGTATATTAATACATTGTCTGTTAATTCCTAGCTGTTCAGTAGCAGAAGTGCATATGGAAAATGTTCCTCCAGATTACGTAGAAACCATTAAAACTTATGTCAACCCAAGTACATTATAAACTACATGATTACTGAATGATTGTAATTCCAATCTTTGTTAACTTTAGGTTGTGATAGAGAAAATGAAGTTAATTATATAATGGATCGTAAGCATATAGTTCTATAAATTCTGTTTATTGATATTTAGAAGAAGATTTAGAGGACAATGACATACTACTTCCATCATTTACATCTCAACCAGTAACAGATAAGGATGACATCTTTTGTACTAAACAAAAATGGGGCAAGGAGTTTTACCTTAAAAGTTATCCGAATTTTAGACGTGACAAATCAGATCAGTATGTTATTCATATATGTGAATACTATATCTAATACTCTATCATTGTATCAGTGACAGCATATTTACAAGAAGGTTCATTAGAACAACAATCAAAGCAAATGAAGTATGTTTACAATTATCATTTAAAATTTTAAAAATCATGTGTTTATGATATACAAACAGCACACAATCAGACAATTAATAAATGGAGAATGTTGCAGTGATTTTGGTAAAGTGAAGTATTTAGATGATGGCTGGCCAATTGACCTTGATGATATGGTGAGAATATCAGTCTAACAAACAATTATTTCATACAAGTTTCATGTAGCTAATGGAAATCGATTATTATTTACTTGCTTTGGTGAGTGATTGTCTAAAAAAACCTGCATTCTATTTAAGTGATTTTATGAAATCAATCATCTGGCCAGAGGTAATTCCAGATAATAATTACAAGACATAACCTCATTGAATTATACTTGTAGGTTCTCACTTTGTTAATAATGGAGAAATTTCACTTTTCATACGAAATAGCTGTTAAGTGCCTTCTACAAAGACAACTTCCCTCTATATAAACACAAAATTATTGATTTTAGATTAAGCAATTTATTGAAAAATAGTTCATTTGTAAATTATATGCTTCTAAATCTTCTTACGTGTTCTAACAAAAACACTGACCTTCAGACGTCTTTTCAAAATAACACAAGTTTCCTTGTTGCAGTGTCATGTGGTGATGGGCAGCAGCACATTCAAATGAGGAATGTACATTAAGTGCAGCAGCACGAATGTGCTGCTAACTTCAACAGAGTCATTAGGAGTCAGTGAACACAATCTATCTCTAAAGAACTGATGCTCCTCCATTATCAGCCCCACCTAACTAAGACCACACCCTAGCTATTTTTAACTCTTTGTATACTGTGTAGTGTGGTAGTCTACTCCTGGCTATTGTGAACTGGTACATTGTATATTCAATACTATATTGGTAATATATTTAATATGTTGTATCTAATACTGAACTGTATACATATCTATTTTATAAAATTTATTTATTCTTTTCTACTTTATAAAAGTTCCAGTTGTAGCCATTACTCATGGACAAGACCACCTCATCTCTGTCTGTGACATACAATTAGCTAATGCTATGATATTTAATTAATTCTTTTAATCATAGGGGTTTGTGTTATTATCCTCAGCATTATATTTACAGTTTCGAGGGTCGACATCTTTTATAAGGTAAGTCTTCAGTCACACTATATCTCTTACTTGTTATAAAGGTTAGTTATAAAGTCAGTGGTAAGTTTGTGGTCTTGAAGAAAATGTGTCTTGAGAGTGAGGAAGAAGGTGTGTCTAGTACAGCTATTAGAGAGATTTCAATATTGAAGGAAGTTCAACATCATAATGTTGTGACGTAAGTGAGAGTGTGTGTGTGTGTGTGTGTGTATTGTGAAGTAAGTAGAATGTCCTGATAGAATGGCTCAAAATAATTTCTCTCACTCATACAGACTCAAGGAAGTAATCTATCAAGATTCTAAGTTCTATTTTGTTTTTGAATTCATGAGTATGGACTTAAAGAAATATCTTGATACTTTTCCAGCTGGACAGTATATTGATCCAGTATTACTAATGGTAGTAATGGATACATGATTTGATAGATGGATACATGGATTGACAAATGGATACATGGATGAATAGATAAATGGATTAATAGATAAACATATAACTGAATGGATGGATATATGGATCAATGGATGGACATACAGATACCAATCTACAATGAACATACATTATAGTAGTCATATCCATTGTAGATGTTCTATTATTAATATTATTATTTACTTCATTATTTCTTATATTTATAGAGTTATACTTACCAGATCATCAAAGGTACAGTTTTCTGTCATTGTCGACGTATTATTCATCATGACTTAAAACCACAAAACCTGTTAATTGAAGCCAAAGGTGATATTAAACTGACCAATTTTGGACTTGGTTGAGCCTTTGGTATACCAGGGTAAGCATGAGGTATCACACACTCTCTCTCACTGACCCCTTTTTAAATTACACAGGTAGTAACACTGTGGTACAGGGCCCCTGAAGTCTTACTTGATTCATCACAATATTCTTGTCCCATTGATGTGTGGAGTATAGCTTGTATATTTGATGAAATCTCTAATAAAAAACTTTATTTCAAGGAGACTCTGAAATTGTTTAACTCTTCCAAATTTTCAGGTTTATCAAACAGGTTTTATAAACTGGTTTAACTATTTCCACTGTAGGAGTTTGGGCACACCTAATAATACAACATGACCTAATGTAACAGAACTGCCAAACGTTAAACCAAATTTTCCTAAATGGATTGGTAAGACAATAAAACAAGTTTGTCCTCAACTTGATGCAGCAGGCTGTGACCTATTAATGGTAAGTTATTGTTGAGTGATCCTTTTAATTCTAGTTGTATTTAATATCAGGAAATGCTGGTTTATAATCCTGGGAAGAGAATGTCAGCAAAGACTGCTATATAACATTCTTATTTTAGTGATTTAGACAAGTCAGGTCTACCTGATACAGTGCAGTCTTAAGAAGATGTTATACAGTACTATTTTATGTCTCATTAACTGTATAGTGTATTAACACACACTAATACACGTGAATGGAATAAGTTCTAATAAATAAAATGACTTGTATATTCTAAGATTACTTGTTTTATGATGGAACTCGTGAGTAGTGAGTTGTCCTCAATTAAAATAAGTGAGAGGTTGTTATTAAGGGCGTGTCTGTAGAAAAGATGGCTACATCTAGATCAGGTTTGACTACATTATTATAATAGTTATCTATTGTTATGTGTGTGTGTGTGTCATGTTCTACAGATTATTATGTACCTACAAAGAGGTATGGTCACTCCACACATATAGTGGGTGACTACCTCTACATGTGGGGTGGTGATATAGATGGTCTCCCTGAGGTACATGATAACGAAGTCAAACGGAGGATGACCTCTGTTATTGAGTTATTTCACTTACCAACTGGTAGGTGGGAACAACGACCTACTAATGGAAAACCTCCACTGGGTGTCTATAATTATACCTCAACTGTTATCAGTAACAGGATCTACTACTTTGGAGGATTTTGTAATCATGACCAGTGTCGACATAATAGTGTCAACTCATTAATAACAGATTCACTTACATGGAATGAACTGTTCCCAACTAATCCAAGTATGGGTCCAATGATGAAGTCAGGCTGTGGGATGATATCTCTTACATTCAATAAAGTGGATTATCTACTGGTAGTTGGTGGATATGGTCCACGTCCCATCTCTCCACAACCTGGTGCTCAGTATAGTAATGCTTATGTTGTTGTTAATATTGTTGGTACTAATGAGCACCACTACTATCAGTTATCCAGTGGTAAGAAGATCAATATATCATGTTATCAATACATTATACATCAAGTACAATTTTATAACTATATGTATTTCAGGTCAGTGGATAATACCAGAAATTAGTGGAGAATGCCCACCTCCTTGTTATGGCTTCACTCTTACATCACTACCATATAACAGAGCACTGTTATTTGGTGGTTATACTCCTAATGGTCGTGTTAACACTGTGTATATTGCACAATGTACAAAGACTGCAGTGGTGAGTACAATATGTACTAAGTTAAAGTATTTAGTTACTGTATAATATTGTGGAGTAATCAAGTTTAAAGTTTGAGAATGTTGAATGAACTAAATTTAGAGTATAGTGTCTTTATATTATTATTAGGAAGTGTTTTATTAATGAACAAGTGATTCACTGTTTGTTAATATTTCTTTAGTCAACTTAGAGGTTATAGTGATAACTGAAATATTCCTATAGTCAACTATAGTGATACCATATTTCCTTGACTAAATGTCACTCTTGAATAGTAGCCTCCCTTTTTGTATATCAATGAAATTGATGATGACCTTGAATAAATGCTGCAATGTCTGCTTAACAAAATTATCTATTACTAAGTTGTTCTGTCTAAAAGTGAACAACACAAAAAAATTTCATTTTAAAACATCTTTTATCAGTCATTAAATAGCTATAGTTTGATAAAGTCCTTAAACAATTGAGTTGACAAGGAGGTAATATTTACTTAAAACTCCTGTCAAAGCTTGATCTATCATTTACTAACTGATATACAAAGTTTAAAGCTATTGTTTATCAGGAATGTTCATAATCACTTCTAACTCTAGAAACTTTAATGATTGACAATTATATTTTAAATACTGTCCTTGATTAGACAATGTCCTCAAATAGTAAATTTCCCTGTTGTTGATGAATATTGAAATATATGTCCCAGGTCTTATTGAAGGAAATATGGTAACTAAATTAAAATCCACATAAAGTATAAAATGAGCAATATTCTTAAACATTTCCCAGTATACAGTATTAATTACTGCTATGTTAATTGTATAATATGTTAACTTGAGTATTATCTACCCAGCACTGGGAGAAGATAAGTGAACCACTTCACAAATCAGTGAATTGGCCTCAGAGGAGATGGCGTCATGCTACCACTATTATCAGTGACCTATGTGTGATGGTTGTAGGTGGATCTGGTACATCTGACAGCTGGTTATTTAACATTGATACAAAGACATGGACAAAGGTTAGTTACTAGTTATCATGTGACCTAACTCTAACACAAAGTGAGTTAATGTCTATGATCTACAGTATGAGGGGACATAATAAAGTGTGACTATTTGAACTTTGACCTCTGAAAATAACCCTCATCTATAGAAAATTTATAATTAATAATAGTTATGGTTTTTTATGAACTGGTTTTATAACTGTAGTCCTGACACTATAGTATGTTAACATTTATGATAGTATAGTCTTTTGATATATCTGATTTGTTTATAGTTGTAATTCAGTTATTAAAGACTGTACATAAGTACTTATGTTCATGTTTTAAAGTCTTGTAACATGTCAACTCTACCAGTTGATACAAAGTTATAGTCTGTTACTAGAGTACATGTATCCACTGATGTTACATGTATAATGACTAGTTTTGTAGTAATATCATAACATCATTATTATAATGTCATATAGTACACTATATTCCATCTTATAGCTCACTATACCAGAGTCAGTGACTAAAAGAGATAGCCACTCCCTCTCAGTATGGAATGTGTCACCTACCACTGTATGGGTAGTACAATTTGGAGGAAGAACAAGTCTATTTAAGGGATTTGAACTCAATGATACTACAGTGATCGAACTTAGTAAGTACTGTCTATTGATGATAGTATTTGTTATATAGTACACACACACATTATCAGTATTATCACAGTATGATATAGGAGTGTTGACACACTAACTGTTTGTATTACAAAGTAGTCTCATAACTCAATACTATTGTAACATACTATATCTCTCACTGTAGTATGTAATAACGACCAATGGTCTCTAGAAGATGTAATAACTAACCTGAGGTCAACTGAAGAATATCAACTTAAGCTACGACAGAAGAGACAAGAAACATCTGTACAACCTTTTGTGAGACATGGACAACCTCAACTTACTGTTCAATCTCCTACATGTCTTCAACCTTCTGTTTCATCACGTCTAGAGTCACAAGAGAAAGACAGAGAAATCCAACGATTAACACGACAACTTGAAGTTACCAACAAAGAGCTACAAGATACCAAACAACAGCAGCTAGATGTGACAAGAGCTCTTCAAGAGGACCTTCAAACAAAAGAAAGACAACTAAATCAACTACATCGAGAACTTCAAGAAAAACAACAAACTCAAGCTACACTTCAACAACAGCTACAAGATCAAGAAAAGAGAGAACGACAACAGCTACAGGATAGTCAAGAGAGGGAAAGAGTACTACGTCAAGAGTGTGAGAACCTTCACCGAGAACATGATGATTATTGTCGACAACTCCAAGAACGTGACAATATTGAACAACATCTTCATCAACAACTCCAAGAGTCAACATCTGCTCTTCAACAAACACGTCAAGCTAATACCACTCTTCAACAACAAGTTCAACAGTTACAAGAACAGTCTCACTGGGTAGTGAAGACGGAGGAGATTGAGATGACTGAGGAGGTCCTTGGGAAAGGAGGTTGGGGAGAAGTCAAGGTGGCTAAATTTCGTGGCCTTAGAGTAGCTGCCAAATGTCTTCATGAAGTTATCCTGTCATCATATAACATATCAGTTTTTACAAGAGAAATGGAGATTGCTGCTCGAGTACGTCATCCTAATCTCCTTCAGTTCATAGGAGCCACTCGAGTGGGTACACCTATCATCCTATCTGAATTAATGCCAACAAGCCTTCGTAAAGAGCTAGAAACTGGTCCTCTACCCTATCCTGGTGTTCTGACTATCAGTCATGATATAGCCTGTGGTCTAAACTATCTCCACCTCTTTAAACCAGACCCAATACTACATAGAGATGTCAGCACTGCTAATGTCCTTCTGCAGTTGATTGGTAGCAGTTGGAGAGCCAAGGTATCAGACTATGGTTCAGCTAATCTTCAACCAATGATTGGTAGAACAGTCAATCCAGGTAATCCAGTTTATTCTGCTCCAGAAGCTGGTGTACCAAGAGACCATTCTCCTGCAATGGATGTTTACAGTTATGGTGTAGTCTTGATTGAAATGATGATCTGTCGTATTCCTGAGGTAGCTCAGAGACAACTTCATATTAACAGTATTCGACGACCAACATTTAAAGCTCTTGTTGAACGATGTTTGAAGGAGAATCGTAGAGAACGTCCAACAATGTCTGAGATCATAAGAGACTTCAATGAGACCATTTAATAGTAGACAATAATATAGTGTGTGTTACAATATTATTAGTGAGTTAATTATAATAGTTAGTTTAGTTATTGTACTATGTGTGATCATTATAATAATATTACCATATTTCGACATTTCACTATGTCAATCTCCTGCTTCTTAAACAGCTGACAAAATGACTCAATCAGAGACTATCCAATGGCCAGCTATGAAACGTCTTGTCTCATTCAGGATGTCCTTACTGGGAGGTTCCACATTATTACATGATATGTTTCATTTTTAGTCAAGCTAACAACTGTTACTATTGAGTCAGAAGGTCCAGTGGTTTTGGTTGTTGTTATTTTATTATTATTTTAGTTGCTTTAGTTAGTTTAACAGAAATTGTGTTTTAGTTTAGTTTTAGTTACTTAGGAATGTTTTGATTTAGGTAGTTAAATAAATGTTGAAAACCATCAACTAAAAGTGATTTCATTTTAGTTTTAGTTAACTAAACCAACATGTACCATTAAACATGTGAACAAATTATGTATCATGATAATCATGATACATAATTTATAATCAAAGCTTTAATCAAAGCTTTACATAATGTGTATGTGTCTGGTATATTCAGAGATTTTGCATTTGTTGTTATTTAGGTATAATTGAACTTGAATATAATTTCTTGGCTGATTGATGGCATTTCATAATTTCACAAATCCTATGACTGTTTTTGTCCATTTCTATCTTCCTCAATTTTCAAAAACTGTATTTCTCTATATCTTAATCAAGGCAACAAGAAGACAATGGACATGTTTATTCTGTTTATGATGTAAGTATACTATTTTAAAACTATAAAAGCCTCTAAAAACATATGACAATATGTATTCAGAATATCTTAAATTAAAATAAGTTTGTATTATTCAATAAGATCATTATTACTAATTGCTGTATTTTTGTCTAACATAAATAACTTACAATAGCTTATCTACTTTAATTATTAATCTTAACATAGAAAGTGATTTGAAATATTTTGTCTGATATATTTTATCTTAGGATAAAAATTATCTTGAAATATCTCATCTTAGGACAAATTTTCAGTAGGACAAAAATTACTATGAGATAACTATAATACATAGTAAATATATCAGGTCATGTTACAGGGTTAACTTGTCCACCTCGCCATCTTGGTACAAGCTTTTAACTTACTTTTTACTGTATGTATAGGTTGAGCTATGTTCACTCCATCATAGAGACACTTTGGTAATACATCGTCTTCATCAGGATCACCATTGGGATAAAACTCTGCCAATGAACAACACGTGGTTGTATCATCGACCACCGCCCACTTTATTATAGTACTATACGAAGTTAGGAGAGGAAGGTAATAAAATTAATAGGGGTTTACCATAATATCATATTTTATTTTTTGTAGGTTGTCTCTATTATTTTATCTTATTTAAAAGAATTAAAATAAAGTTAGTACAATATTATACACAATGTGTACAATGATCAGTGTATTAATAATTTAGTAAAGTTATTGAACAATGGGAGACTCTGTTATCTATTTGGATTATAATGCAACTACTCCATTAGCTCCTAAAGTAATGAAAGTAATTATTCAATCATTACAGGAGCACTGGACTAATCCCAGCAGTAGTTATGGTACATAATGAACATTATATTAATATTTATAATATTATTGTCTTCAGATAAAGTCTCTAAACTAGCCATTAAAAATGCCAGAGAGCAGATTGCTAACATGATCAACAGTTCAACTGAAGGTAAGTAGATTATTAATGTTATATAACAATTATAATAATTTAATAGATGTTGTATTTACTTCTGGAGGTACAGAGGTAGTCTATTGTGGGTAATTGATGTTATTATTATGTCCCCTTTATTCTAGAGCAATAATATAGTATTTTATAGTGTTACTAATAGACCAATTAACAATAGTAACAAGAGGGGCATTTGTCCTCATATTATAGCATCTTGTATTGAACATGTGTCTGTTTTAAGTCCATTACAACAACTAGTACACGATGGAGTCATTGGTACATAACAACAATACATTATATAGTAATACTGATATTATATAGAACTAACTATCTTACCACTGATGGAAGGGACTGGAGCAATTAGTGTTGATAGTATTATGAAGGCTATACAACCTAACACAATATTAGTGACTGTTATGTTAGCTAATAATGAGACAGGAGCTATACAAGTAAGTATAGTAATATGTTTGAATATAATATTGTTGGTGTATTAGCCTGTAAGAGAGATCTGTGAGGCTATTGGGAAGTATAATGAAGTACATAGTCCATCTAGAGTATTAGTTCATACTGATGCTGCTCAGGTAATCTTTAGATAACTGATTAAAGTACTATCTTTATCAGGCCATAGGAAAGATACCGGTAGATGTACAAAAACTAGGAGTAGACTATTTAACAATTGTAGGACATAAGTTCTATGGACCACGTATTGGAGCACTCTATGTTAAAGACCTAACAACTGGTGGAACACCTTATCACCCTCTATTATATGGAGGTGGACAAGAAAGAGGATATCGTCCTGGGTCAGTAATACATTGTAATAAGATATCTTATATTAACTCTATAGAACTGAGAATACTCCTATGATAGTAGGTTTAGGCAAAGTAAGGGACAATAGTTTGATTTATAATATCATTTAATATTATAGGCAGCTCAACTTGTAACAGAACACCTTAGTGAATATAATAGTCATATGAAAACTATTAGAGATTATTTAGAGTCTCAACTACAGGTCTGTACTTTCCTCATCTCCTCAATATTATCATTATATAGACTGTATTTGGTGACCAACTTCATTTCAACAGTCGCTTTTCAGCGGATACTTTACCTAATACTTGTAATGTGTCACTGATAGGCTCTGGACTAGAAGGTAGAATGATGATGTCATAATGATCTCATCATATTCTGCAGGATTCAGGATACTGAGTTTGTTAAAACATTGTCAAGCAAGTGCTGGAGCAGCCTGTCATTCTAATGTTATAAAGTATGACTCACATAATGTAGTATTATATTATTAGTATTGTCTGTTAGACCATCTTCAGTGCTATTAGCTACTGGTATACCAGACTCTATAGCTATAAATGCATTAAGGATAAGTGTAGGCCGTCAGACAACTACTAAAGATATTGATCTCTTTATTGAAGATCTTAAAGATGCTATCAAGATAGTCACAACACAATGAACTATAATGAAATCCTAGACAATGTTTAGTGTGTAATATACTAATATATGTAACATTCCTATGTGTGCTCTATGGAGTCTCAAGTCTTTTAGTAATAAGTTTCTCTCTCTACTCAACCTGTAATAATACCAGTAATTAAAGGGGTCAACAATTAATTACTTACTTCCTGGGTATCTACGTAATATCAATTTACGTATTTCATCATAGATAAAGATCAGGATAGAGAAGGTCAGTGCTACACACCACCATTCCAAACGTAACACCTGCATTCTCAGAGCAACATCTAGTCCTGGACAATATGCTAGAAATATAGCCAGAGCTGTCTCAAAGATCAGACCAAATGTCAAATAATGGTTCCTATTATAGAAACACTGATAGCATGAAGTTATTAAATTACTCTCACTTAAATCCTTGTTGAAAGAGAGAATTTTGTCTTGTCTTACAGATAATGAGGTCAGCCCATTGTACTATAACAATACTGACAAAGAAACCAGTATGACAGGTATATTCCAGCTTTTTACGATATTCATAGGTCTAGAAAATATATAAAAAACTTTTTTAGTTTGTAAGTTGACTCACCCATTCTTGTCCAAAACTATCAGTTACATAAACACTTCTCTCATCCCACATTTCTCTAAGTCCTAGCAATGTCAAAGGCAGAAAACCATTTTCTCCCATTATAACAAAGTATGTAAAGAAACCAGCTAATGCTTGCATCATACCAATTTGACCATATGCCATACTAATCAACCTGAATATGAGATATTAGTAATTGAATATTAATACTCATGACACAGTTAGACAAACCTTTTGTTAACTAGTTTATCACATTTAGCATCTCGTGGTTTTTTCTCCATAATATTACTCTCTGGATGTTCGTATGCAAAGGAGATGGCTGGTACCATATCAGTTCCTAGATCAATAAAGAGGATAGTGATAGTGCCGAGAGGAAGTGGGATAAAGGCCACAATAAACAACAAAAATGGAGTAATCTCGGGTATATTTGATGTCAAAGTATAGGCCACAGATTTCTTCAAATTGTCAAAAATCAGACGACCTAATATCAATAGTAATTAATATCATAATGAAGGGGTCAGTCTACCTTGTTCTACTCCAGTTACTATAGATGCAAAATTGTCATCTAACAAAATCATATCAGCAGCTTGTTTAGAGACATCAGATCCTGTAATACCCATAGCAACACCTAAATCATGTAATAAAAACAAGTTATCAGTATACAAGTCATTATACCAATATTAGCTCTTCTTAATGCAGGGGCATCATTTACTCCATCTCCAGTCACAGCCACTACCCAACCAGCACGACGACAACCTTCTACAATACAAAGTTTCTGAGTTGGAGATGTACGAGCAAATACAATTTCAGGATAACTGGTTAATATTAAATCAACTTCATTATCTGACGTATCCTAGTAATATATAAATAGTATTAATATATAATTTAATATTACCAGTAACTCTGTGCCATGAACTACAATAGCTTTAGCTCTTCTGTGTATGGAGGACAGTCACTATATCATACAGTAGATTATTACCTAGGATCAACTTGGTCTACTGTAGTACCAGTCATTTCAGCAATTTCATCAGGAGTATTATTACCTTTAATATAATAATGTACTGACTATTGTCATTAAACTACTAACATACCAGGACTTATAATAACAACACAGCGAGCAATAGCTTTAGCAGTAATAGGATGATCACCAGTCACCATAATCACCTAGGTACAATATATATCTATATTATATTATATATGATTGTACTGACTTTAATTCCAGCTGTCCTACATTTAGATACAGCTTCAGGAACATTAGATCTTGGAGGATCAATCAGTGATACTAACCCAACAAAACAAAGTCCATCTAATGGAAAATTAACCTACAAATAAACTTGATAACAATCTATAAATTATAAACACTATTTTACATCCTCAGAGTTAAATGAGTAATTCTTAGGGAAGTTCTCCTCAGGTAAATGATAATGACAAAATCTAAAGGACATAGTCATAATAGTTATATAATATACTCTAGTACCCTAGTACACGCTCTCCGAGTCCACCTAACTCAAGGTAGGCTTCATTGAATGCATCAGCAAAATTCTCATCAATAGGATGCTCCTATAATAAATAAACATTAATAGATAATGATAAAATTATCACCTCTCCATTATCAATGTATGTTTTACATCGACTCAATATCCTTTCTGGAGCTCCTGTAACAATAATAGTTAATTAAATAAATATTAATTAATAAATTAATTCCACCTTTCATCACTAGTAAATAACCTCCAGTACTTGGGTTATCATGAATTGAGACCTATATTATATAATATATATTATATTATATATATATTATATTATATTATATAATATTATATTATATTATATTATATTATATTATATTATATTATATTATATGTATTCTAATGTAACAGTATATTTGAGAACTAACTTGAAATTTATTTGTGGAATTAAAAGGTATCTCTACTACTTTAGGATGACTGTCTCTCAAATCTTCAGCACTACCAACTTCTAATTCAAAACATTTTAGAAGAGCTGATTCAGAAGCATCTCCACAACATTCCCTTAACAGAAGATGACCCCTGTTATTAATGAGTATTAACTAACTTGTCTAATATATTAACTGTCTCTTGTCCTTCTTTGAAATATGCTCTGTTACATAACCCAATAATTCGAGCTAATGCATTCCATGTTGGAGTTGGTTCCTACTATAATAATGAACTATATTATATAATTACATGGAACTTACTCTTCTAGTATGTTCAGGATGGAGTGGATTTTCATCAGTATTAGCACCCCATATACTGCCATCAAACCACATATGTGCTATTTTATATTGTCATAATGAGTGTAGGTGTTAAAATACTTACCAACTGTCATTCTGTTCTGAGTCAATGTTCCAGTTTTATCAGAGCATATCACAGATGTAGAACCAAGTGTTTCCACAGCCTCCAAGTTACGAACTAAACAGTTTTTCAACCTCATTTGTTGAGCAGTTAATGTGAGACAAACCTGTAGTACACCCTTATCATAAAGTCTTTTAATTAAATGCATAATAACATACAGTGACTGTAGCTATTAGTCCTTCCGGTACATTAGCCACAATGATACCAATAAGAAATGCAACAGCATCAAGCCAGTAATAACCCAGTATAAGGCCAATAGTAAAAAAGGAGACTCCTAATATCACTGCTACCACTGAAATGATAGTAATAAAGTGATTAATCTCTATAGCTATAGGTGTTTCTACAGGAAAAGGGAGGAGGTATATGATCAAAGAATCATAACCCTAGCTTTATATTGTAATATATAATATATACCACCTGCTCTCAAGTTGACAAGTTGCTCACAAGTGGCCACACCTGCCACTACACTAATATTACCTTGTTGTAGAACAAGACAGGTCATGTTCTAAACATTAATGTGAACTTCATTCTAATAACTTACTTTCCTGGACAATACTACCAGTTAGACGGGCTATTCTATCCATAATAGTATGATCTCCAGTATTGACTACCACACCAGTACAAGTACCTATATCATAATATAACTCAATGTGTCTAATATAATATATTACCTTCTACAGCATTTGAAGAGAAGAAGGCTAAGTTTCTTGTTTCTAATGGATTATCATGTCTATAGTGGATACTACAGTAGTCTAGTGAGACAGTCTGAATCTTAGGTCATATACTTAATGTTTAAGGTTTAGGATCAGTATTAAAATATGATGATCTTGGACTGTCCCACTGAGGTTCTGTAGGACACTGTCATTAGTAGAGGTGTGTCCTCAATAAAAAGGTCACTAAAGTATTAGTATGGGACTAGAACAAGTGTCCTGAACTTCAAAGTATTAACATATTCCAGTTTTTATTACCAAGAGGTAGAGGTGTTTTAATTCTCATATAATAAGATGGTCCTGTCCTTGTAGTTAAAGATGAACATCCAATTATATGAGGTATATTATAGGGACATGGAGTGGGATTCTAAAATTAAATACATTCAATAAAAATTACAACTAAATTATGTATAAATTACTTGTTCCCTGTCCTGATTAGTAAAATAAATCCATAAATTTGTGGTTGTAATTGGAGGGGTTTTACCAGTTACCATGACAACACTACCAATTTAATCATAGTAATAAGATCATACTTTTAATGTGATGGGTTGATATCCAACATAATGGACCTTTACTACTTAAAGAAGATGGTCAGACATTATAGGTACAGGGAGAAGGTGTTGCTATTTGTTCCAGAGAGAGAGGTAGGCCATGAGACCAAGTATTGTCTTAAACCTTAAACTATAATTCTCTAAAGATATTTCACTATTTTATTTACCAATATAACAAGATTTGTTTAGTTTTTCAATAGTATAGAAAGTGGAGGAGTTGTGGTTACTATAGAGACAAAAATACATGGTTAACAATGGTCTAATTAATTGAATCTATTAATTTTATTGCTAATAAATAATAGCGCGAATTATTGTTAATTAAAGATAGCTAGCAGATAAATAGTTGATCTCGTCCCCAGACCTACTCACAAGCTTTAAGCTTGTGAGTAGGTCTGGGGACGAGACTATCTCTAAAGAACTGATGCTCCTCCATTACCAGCCCCACCTAACTAAGACCACACCCTAGCTATTTTTAACTCTTTGTATACTGTGTAGTGTGGTAGTCTACTCCTGTCTATTGTGAACTGGTACATTGTATATTCAATACTATATTGGTAATATATTTAATATATTGTATCTAATATTGAACTGTATACATATCTATTTTATAAAATTTATTTATTCTTTTCTAGTTTATAAAAGTTCCAGTTGTAGCCATTACTCATGGACAAGACCACCTCATCTCTGTCTGTGACATACAATTAGCTAATGCTATGATATTTAATTAATTCTTTTAATCATAGGGGTTAGTGTTATTATCCTCATCATTAGATTCACAGTTTCGAGGGTCGACATCTTTTATAAGGTAAGTCTTCAGTCAAACTATATCTCTTACTTGTTATAAAGGCTAGTCATAAAGCCACTGGTAAGTTTGTGGCCTAGAAGAAAATACGTCTAAAGAGTGAGGAAGAAGGTGTGTCCAGTACTGCTATTAGAGAGATTTCGATATTGAAGGAAGTTCAACATCATAATATTGTGATGTGAGTGTGTGTGTGTGTATATTGTGAAGTAAAATGTCCTGATAGAGTGGCTCAAAATGATCTCTCTCTCTCTCTCTCTCTCTCGTATAGACTCGAGGAAATAATCCATCAAGATTCTAAGTTCTATCTTGTTTTTGAATTCATGAGTATGGACTTAAAGAAATATCTTGATACTATTCCAGCTGGACAGTATATTGATCCAGTATTACTAAAGGTAGTAATGGATACATGATTTAATAGATGGATACGTGTATTGACAAATGGATACATGGATGAATAGATAAATAGATTAATAGATAAACATATAACTGAATGGATGGATGTATGGATCAATGGATGGACATACAGATACCAATCTACAATGAACATACATTATAGTAGTCATATCCATTGTAGATGTTCTGTTATTAATATTAATGTTTAATTCATTATTTCTTATATTTAGAGTTATACTTACCAGATCCTCAAAGGTACAGTTTTCTGTCATTGTCAATGTATTATTCATCATGACTTAAAACCACAAAACCTGTTAATTGAAGCCAAAGGTGCTATTAAACTGGCTGATTTTGGACTTGAATGAGCCTTTGGTATACCAGTGTGTGCATATACCCATGATGTAACACTCTCTCTCTCTCTCTCTCTCTCTCTCTCTCTCTCTCTCTCTCTCTCTCTCTCTCTCTCTCTCTCTCTCTCTCTCTCTCTCTCTCTCTCTCTCTCTCTCTCTCTCTCTCTCTCTCTCTCTCTCTCTCTCTCTCTCTCTCTCTCTCTCTCTCTCTCTCTCTCTCTCTCTCTCTTTCTCTCTCTCTCTCTCTCTCTCTCTCTCTCTCTCTCTCTCTCTGTCCTCTCTTCACTCTCTCTGACAACTTTTTAAATTACACAGGTAATAACACTGTGGTACAGGGTCCCTGAAGTCTTATTTGGTTCATCACAATATTTATATCCCATTGATTTGTCGAGTATAGCTTGTATATTTGATGAAATCTCTAATAAAAAACTTTTGTTTCTAGGAGACTCTGAAATTGATCAACTCTTCACAATTTTCAGGTTTATCAAACAGGTTTTATAAACTGGTTTAGCTAGTTCCACTATAGGATTTTGGGCACACCTAATGATACAACATGACCTAATGTAACAGAACTGCCAAACTTTAAACCAAATTTCCCTAAATGGATTGGTAAGACAATAAAACAAGTTTGTCCTCAACTTGATACAGCAGGCTGTGACCTATTAATGGTAAGTTATTGTTGAGTGATCCTTTTAATTCTAGTTGTATTTAATATCAGGAAATGTTGGTTTATAATCCTGGGAAGAGAATGTCAGCAAAGACTGCTATACAACATCCTTATTTCAGTGATTTAGACAAGTCAGGTCTACCTGATATAGTGCAGTCTTAAGATGTTATACAGTACTATTTTATGTCTCATTAACTGTATACTGTATTAACACACACTAATACATGTGAATGAAATAAGTTCTAATAAATAAAACGACTTGTATATTCTAAGATTACTTGTTTTATGATGGAACTTGTAAGTAGTGAGTTGTCCTCAATTAAAATAAGTGAGAGGTTGTTATTAAGTAGAAGAGATGGCTACATCTAGATCAGGTTTGACTACATTATTATAATAGTTATCTATTGTTATGTGTGTGTGTGTCATGTTCTACAGATTATTATGTACCTACAAAGAGGTCATATCACTCCACACATATAGTGGGTGACTACCTCTACATGTGGGGTGGTTGTATAGATGGTCTCCCTGAGGTACATGATAATGAAGTCAAACGGAGGATGACCTCTGTTATTGAGTTATTTCACTTACCAACTGGTAGGTGGGAACAACGACCTACCAATGGAAAACCTCCACTGGGTGTCTGGGACTATGGCTCAACTATTATCAGTAACAGGATCTACTACTTCGGAGGCTATTGTAATCATTTTGGGTGTCGTCATAATAGTGTCAACTCATTAATAACAGGTTCACTTACATGGAATGAACTGTTCCCAACTAATCCAAGTATGGGTCCAATGATGAAGTCAGGCTGTGGGATGATATCTCTTACATTCAATAAAGTAGATTATCTACTGGTAGTTGGTGGGTGGGGTCCACGTCCACCCTCTCCACAACCTGGTGCTCAGTATAGTAGTGGTGATAATGTTCGTACTAATGAGCACCACTACTATCAGTTATCCAGTGGTAAGAAGATCAATATATCATGTTATCAGTATATTTCACATCAAGTACAATCTTATAACTGTTTGTATTTCAGGTCAGTGGATAATACCATAAATTAGTGGAGAACACCCACCTCCTTGTCATAACTTCACTCTTACATCACTACCAAATAACAGAGCTCTGTTATTTGGTGGTTCTACTTCTAATGGTCCTGTTAACACTGTGTATATTGCACGGTGTACAAAGACTGCAGTGGTGAGTACAATATGTACTAAGTTAAAGTATTTAGTTACTGTATAATATTGTGGTGTAATCAAGTTTAAAGTTTGAGAATGTTGAATGAAGTAAATTTAGAGTATAGTGTCTTTATATTATTATTAGGAACTGTTTTATTAATGAACAAGTGATTCACTGTTTGTTAATATCACTTTAGTCAACTTAGAGGTTATAGTGATAACTGAAACATTCCTATAGTCAACTATAGTGATACCATATTTCCTTGACTAAATGTCACTCTTGAACAGTAGCCTCCCTTTTTGTATATCAATGAAATTGATGATGACCTTGAATAAATGCTGCAGTGTCTGCTTAACAAAATTTTCTATTACTAAGTTGTTCTGTCTAAAAACAATGAATAAAAAAAGAATTTTTTATTTTAAAAAATCTTTTATCAGTCATTAAATAGCTGTAGTTTGATAAAGTCCTTAAACAATTGAGTTGACAAGGAGGTAATATTTACTTAAAACTCCTGTCAAAGCTTAATCTATCATTTACTAACTGATATATAAACTTTAAAGCTATTGTTTATCAGGAATGTTCATAATCACTTCTAACTCTAGAAACTTTAATGATTGACAATTATATTTTAAATACTGTCCTTGATTAGACAATGTCCTCAAATAGTAAATTTCCCTGTTGTTGATGAATATTGAAATAGATGTCCCAGGTCTTATTGAAGGAAATATGGTAACTAAATTAAAATCCACATAAAGTATAAAATGAGCAATATTCTTAAACATTTCCCAGTATACAGTATTAATTACTGCTATGTTAATTGTATAATATGTTAACTTGAGTATTATCTACCCAGCACTGGGAGAAGATAAGTGAACCACTTCCCAAATCAGTGAATTGGCCTCAGAGGAGGTTTTTACATGCTACCACTATTATCAGTGACCTACATGTGATGATGGTAGGTGGATATCTTAAAACCGTTGCTGACAGCTGGTTATTTAACATTGATACAAAGACATGGAC
Source organism: Xestospongia muta (assembly GCA_963693285.1). Classification (NCBI taxonomy): domain Eukaryota; kingdom Metazoa; phylum Porifera; class Demospongiae; order Haplosclerida; family Petrosiidae; genus Xestospongia; species Xestospongia muta. Next base: position 387,024 of record OY848918.1, read on the forward strand.
AAAGGTTAGTTACTAGTTATCATGTGACCTAACTCTAACACAAAGTGAGTTAATGTCTATGATCTACAGTATGAGGGGACATAATAAAGTGTGACTATTTGAACTTTGACCTCTGAAAATAACCCTCATCTATAGAAAATTTATAATTAATAATAGTTATTGTTTTTTATGACCTGGTTTTATAACTGTAGTCCTGACACTATAGTATGTTAACATTTATGATAGTATAGTCTTTTGATATATCTGATTTGTTTATAGTTGTAATTCAGTTATTAAAGACTGTACATAAGTACTTATGTTCATGTTTTAAAGTCTTGTAACATGTCAACTCTACCAGTTGATACGAAGTTATAGTCTGTTACTAGAGTACATGTATCCCTTGATGTTACATGTATAATGACTAGTTTTGTAGTAATATCATAACATCATTATTATAATGTCATATAGTACACTATATTCCATCTTATAGCTCACTAATCCAGAGTCAGTGATTAAGAGATTTGGTCACTCCCTCTCAGTATGGAATGTGTCACCTACCACTGTATGGGTAGTACAATTTGGAGGAAAATCAAGTCTAGGGAAGGGATTTGAACTCAATTATACTACAGTGATAGAACTTAGTAAGTACTGTCTATTGATGATAGTATTTGTTATATAGTACACACACATTATCAGTATTATCACAGTATGATATAGGAGTGTTGACACACTAACTGTTTGTATTACAAACTAGTCTCATAACTCAATACTATTGTAACATACTATATCTCTCATTGTAGTATATAATAATGACCAATGGTCTCTAAGAGATGTAATAACTAACCTGAGGTCAACTGAAGAATATCAAGTTAAGCTACGACAGAAGAGACAAGAAACATCTGTACAACCTTTTGTGAGACATGGACAACCTCAACTAACTGTCCAATCTCCTACATGTCTTCAACCTTCTTCTTCATCACATCAAGAGTCACAAGAGAAAGATAGAGAAATCCAACAATTAAAACAACAACTTGAAGTTACCAACAAAGAGCTACAAGATACCAAACAACAGCAGATAGATTTGACAAGAGCTCTTCAAGAGGAGCTTCAAACAAAACAAAGACAACTAAATCAACTACATCGAGAACTTCAAGAGAAACAACAAACTCAAGCTACACTTCAACATGAACAAAGATTACTTCAACAACAGCTACAGGATAGTCAAGCGAGGGAAAGAGTACTACGTCAACAAGTCCAAGAGTCAACATCTGCTCTTCAACAAAGACAACACACTATATCCACTCTTAAACAACAAGTTCAACAGTTACAAGAACAGTCTCACTGGGTAGTGAGGAAAGAGGAGATTGAGATGAGTGAGGAGATCCTTGGGAAAGGAGGTTGGGGAGAAGTCAAGGTGGCTAAATTTCGTGGCCTTAGAGTAGCTGCCAAATGTCTTCATGAAGTTATCCTGTCACCATATAACATATCAGTTTTTACAAGAGAAATGGAGATTGCTGCTCGAGTACGTCATCCTAATCTCCTCCAGTTCATAGGAGCCACTCGAGTGGGTACTCCTATCATCCTATCAGAATTAATGCCAACAAGCCTTCGAAAAGAAATTGAGAAATCTCCACTAACACAACCTCAAATTATCAGGATTGGACAAGACATATCTGCTGCACTAAACTACCTTCATCTCTGGCAACCACACCCTATACTACATCGTGATGTTAGTAGTCCTAATGTCCTCCTTGAACCATCTGGTAGTGGAATGTGGAAGGCTAAACTCTCTGATTATGGCTCAGCTAATCTTGTTCAAAGCATCTCTGCTAATAGCATAGCTCCTGGTAATCCTTTTTATTCTGCACCTGAAGCGCCATTTCCTGATCAACATTCTCCAGCAATGGATGTCTTTAGTTTTGGTGTCTTACTAATGGAGATCATCCTATGTCAACCTCCTGCTTCTAAAACAGCTGACAAAATGACTCAATCAGAGACTATCCAGTGGCCAGCCATGAAACATCTTGTTCAGAGGTGTATCTCTCGTGAGAGTCAAGTTCGTCCATCTATTTCTCAAGTACTTACTTACCTTGAACATATGTAGTTCATCCACTATACATGTAAGTAGTTCATTTAGTATAATCCTCCTATAATGTACTATGACTATTATATTATTTAGTAGTTTGTATATTACTGTTGTATTACTGTGTGACTAGAATTATTATTAGTATTGAGTGTATTACCATAATATGGACATTATGAACATAATTAGTATTACTTATGAATAATCTTTTGAGTGTGACCTTTTTCATTTATTAATTTTGTATTAACAAGTTATTATTTATAATATAATAAGTTGATCTTTAAAATGGTCCACCTCCTACTATGTCAAGATTTCATATGAATTGACTACATTTATAAAGATGTCTGTGAACTTGTTGTTGTAGTAGCTTCAAAAAGATGGTTAGTTGTTATATATATTGTAGAGTATCGCTTATCTGGACACTGGTTGGTTGGTTCCCTTTAATGTACTAAAGATTTTGTCTTTATGCTCTTGTGGGGCATGATCATGTTGCTTATGAATCTCGTTAACAAGAACTATGAAATATGGTTAACAACAGCGTCCCTCAACGTTGACGACGTTATATGATTAACAGCATTGATAAAGTAAAAAGGCTGTTAAAATAACTAAAACTAAATACTTTAACATAAAGTGAAATACTTTAAGTCACACATAAACAACCAGGAACCCATAGCTTCACAAAGGAGTAAGAAACACACAACTACATAATGGTTATTGAGTACTGAAAATTTGTTTTGTCTCAAGAGTTTTGCATAATTTGGAGGGACACATCTACAATATCCAATCTTCACTATCAATAATGGGACACAGTGTAATGTAATAATAAGTCCCGTCTTCCACACAAAATCAAAAGTTAACAGAAAACTGTCATCTAATAAGTGATATCTTTATGTTGATATATCTTTACCAAAATAATCTTTGAGAAGAACAAGTGATAAAATGTAAATGGTATTGTTGACTATTCCAGCCAGTATCATAAGTCCATACCAAGTTCTAATGACTAATACAATTATTAACTATTCAGTCAATATTAAAGCAGTAAATGTGATAACCACAACATGAATTAACTGAGACTCAAATAGCCAAACCAAACAACATATAATAATACCACCTACACAAATTATTGTATTACTGGTATCATAAAATATGATATACCTGATAGACAATGATTAATATTCATAAAAAGAAAATCTTTATGACAAAGAGCAACTCCATTAGTAGGACATTAAAATGTAAAAGAACAAAGAGAATGACAAGGATCATTTGTGATTTAAGAAATGAAGTAATTTAATGGATACCTTTATTAAACCATTAGCTTACTTCATTTACATTTAAATAAATTGAAACATTTAAATATTCCATATACTGTTATAAATAGTAGAAATGATCAAATATGATCCATACAAAGAGTGGTATCATATTATTTATATGTCAATGTACCACATATAGTGTGTAACAATAAGACTATATGTTAGTATTGTAATAGTTACATCACTTAAGTTTTGTTCTACCTGTTGTTTTTGAGAAGTTAGTGTGGACTTTATATTTTTAGTTATTATATTGTATTAATTGTGTACTACTATTGTATGACAATATGTATTCAGAATATCTTAAATTAAAATAAGTTTGTATTATTCAATAAGATCATTATTACTAATTGCTGTATTTTTATCTAACATAAATAACTTACAATAGCTTATCTACTTTAATTATTAGTCTTAACATAGAAAGAGCATCCCAGAATGTCTAATCCCAAAACATCTAATAGTCAAAATGTCTAATTCAATGAATGTGTGGAAGAAGTGCCAGTACTTACCTCAGTAGGACCATGTCTTAGAGAAGAAACTATTTAAATAGAGCAGTCATGTCTATAGACTATTATACAAAGATTAAAAAGATTGGAGAAGGGACTTATGGTATCATTTACAAGGTAAGTCTTCAGTCACACTATATCTCTTACTTGTTATAAAGGCTAGTCTTAAAATCATTGGTAAGTTTGTGGCCTTGAAGAAAATACGTCTTGAGAGTGAGGAAGAAGGTGTGTCCAGTACAGCTATTAGAGAGATTCAATATTGAAGGAAGTTTAACATCCTAATGTTGTGACATAAGTGAGAGTGTGTGTGTGTATTGTGAAGTAAGCAGAACGACATTTATACATTGATAGAATGGTTCAAAAGAATCTCAACTCTCTCTCTCTCTCACACACACACCTACAGACTAATGTCATGATGTGAGTGTGTTGTGTGTGTATTGTGAAGTAAAATGTCCTGATAGAATGGCTCGAAATAATCTCTCTCTTTGTCTCTCTTTGTCTCTCTCTGTCTCTCTCTCTCTCTGTCTCTCTCTCTCTCTTTCTCTCTCCTCTCTCTACTCTCTCTCTCATACACACTCAAGGAAATAATCCATCAAGATTCTAAGTTCTATCTTGTTTTTGAATTTATGAGTATGGACTTAAAGAAATATCTTGATACTATTCCAGCTGGACAGTATATTGATCCAGTATTACTAAAGGTAGTAATAGATACATGATATGATAGATGGATACATGGATTGACAAATGGATACATAAAATAATATTTAATGTAAGGTAGTCTGTTAATGAAACTATTGTTGTATTGAGTATGGATTGTGTTAGACTTATGATGTGTTTTGTCTTGTCTTCTTAGATGTTAAGCACATATTACAATATATTTTTATCTAACATAAATAACTTACAATAGCTTATCTACTTTAATTATTAGTCTTAACATAGAAAGTGATTTGAAATATCTTGTCTGATATATTTTATCTTAGGATAAAAATTATCTTGAGATATCTCATCTTATAGAACAAATTTTCAGTAGGGCAAAATTACTATGAGATGACTATAATACATAGTAAATATATCAGGTCATGCTACAGGGTTAACTTGTCCACCTCGCCATCTTGGTACAAGCTTTTGACTTTCTTCATCATCTTCATTATCTTGTTCAACCTCTTCACTCTAAATAATGAGAGGAGACCCCTATCATTTAGTACATCAATTACATTTCATTACTAACTGGTTTCTCCAGAACATAATCACCTAATTGTTGTACTCCAATATCAAATGAGTATTTCCCTGCTCCATGAGGCTAATATATCACAATATACTTAATATAAATCACAATAGTATGTGTACCTGATCTCCAAGGAAATTTCCTTTATATTTATAGCTGGGAAAAATGAGTTCTCCTGTTCCCTCACGTCGTCCATTGACCAACTGTCCTACATACTGTATTGAGATAAAGTTTATCACATATGTCAATAATATTACCTGAGCTCCAGTTTGTTTGTATGTATATGTACCAGTACCATGACGTAGGTTAGTGTCCCATTCTCCCTCATATGTGTCTCCATTAACATAAGTGTATTTACCAATACCTTGACGAACATCATTATACCATTGACCTATCAATAATACATTATTGTTGTCATTTTATTGTTGTATCATCATTACCTTCATATAGAGATCCATCTGGATAATAAAATGTACCTTCTCCATGTTTCAAATTGTTTTCATATTGTCCATCATAGCGAGCACCAGATTTAAACTTGTACAAACCCTAAATGCTCTCTATAAAGATAAATTTAAACAAATATCACTTACTTGTCCATTTCTCTTGCCATCAACATATTGACCTTTGTAAGTGTCTCCATTTGGAAGGACTGCTAACCCTTGTCCATGACGTTCACCAGCTTCATTTCTCTCTCCTTCATAAGTCTACAAAGAGAACGTCAGTACTAGTATAGTATATTCTACTGTTGACTTACTCCTAAATTAGGTCCCTGATCTTCTCCTTCTTCAGATTCAACGTCAGACATGATTACTATTACTTACATTTGTTAGTTCAATACGGTTACTATGGTAACATTGACCGCCATGTTATAAATCAAATTTAATTTTGTTCATAGTCATTACTAATTAATTATTCATAGATGTAACAATGAGTGAAGTAGTTTTATTAAGAGCTAAGAAGGAACCTCATGATAATTATGAACAGGTAATACTACTCTCAAATGATAATCTATATTGTCTTTACAGGTTCTCAGTCAAGTTGGTTACAATGTACAATATATACCAGTATTAGAATTTAAGTTTATATCACAATATGATTTGGAGGTGTGTCTAAAACAGTCTCATCAATTTGGTGGTACAGTTATTAGTTATATATTCTAATATTATTTTTAATACAGGATTAGTATTTACCAGTCAGACATCAGTACAGTCTATAGTAGCACAAGTTAATAATATAGGTACATTTAATATTGTCATCAGTGGTAGCCATTATGATGTGATTAGAAATATTTAAACAAAGTTGGTCTCATTTACCAGTATTTGTAGTAGGACAAGCTACTGAAGAATGTGGTCAGTATTATTAGTACAATAGTTTCTAATAATTTGTATTATTTTAGTAAGGACACAACTTGGATTAGATAGAGTGTTAGGATCATCTGGTAATGTTGAATTATTGAGTGATGTCATTATCAAATGTGAGTTCATTTCTATATACACTATATTAGTTGTTATTGTAGCTAGATCTCTTAATGATAAACCACTCTTATTTCCTTGTGGTAATTTACGTAAAGAAACATTACCTCAACAACTACATGAAGCTGGTATTGGATTACATTCTCTAACATGTTATGAAACATGTCCTCACTCACAACTTGATACAAATATTAGAACACTGGTTAGTATCTATCTATCTATCTTTTATCTCTTTATCTAGAACTGGAAGGATGGGACAAATGTTGTGTTTTTCAGTCCATCTGGTGTTCAATTTGCTTTTCCCATAATCCAGTCAACAGTACATGATATACGCTCACTAAATGTCAGTATATTATATAGTACATTATATTATTGATGTTAGTATTATAGTATTGTGCTATTGGACCCAGTACTGCTGAGGCTCTCTCTGCTGTAGGTATATCACCAGTGGTAGCTAAAAAACCGACTCCACAAGAAGTACTAGCAATACTACAAACTATTAAACAATAAATTCAATTTTAATTCCACATAATTAATTAATGATTGAAGTATTAATCAATACATTTACTTAATGTAATACGTGGTATAATGTTCATTGACTGAAGCTCTTGAAATAACAGTTTACAAGCATAGGGTATCTTGAGAGATGATATATGACCAGATGATTGACAATAATGACACCTACATGTATTTAATGTTGTGATGTAAGTGGGAGTGTGTGTGTCAGTGTGCGTATGTATTGTGAAGTAAGCAAAATATCCTGATAGAATAGGTTGAAATAATTTCTCTCTCTCTCTCTCTCTTTCTCATATAGACTTGAGGAAATAATCCATCAAGATTCTTAGGTCTATCTTGTTTTTGAATTCATGAGCATGGACTTAAAGAAATATCTTGATACTATTCCAGCTGGACAGTATATTGATCCAGTATTACTAAAGGTAGTAATGGATACATGATTTGATAGATGGATACATGGATTGACAAATGGATACATGGATGAATTATTAAATGGATTAATAGATAAACATATAACTGAATGGATGGATGTATGGATCAATGGATGGACATACAGATACCAATCTACAATGAACATACATTATAGTAGTCATATCCATTGTAGATGTTCTATTATTAATATTATTATTTACTTCATTATTTCTTATATTTATAGAGTTATACTTACCAGATCCTCAAAGGTATAGTTCTCTGTCATTGTTGACGTATTATTCACCATGACTTAAAACCACAAAATCTGTTAATTGAAGCCAAAGGTGCTATAAAACTGGCAGATTTTGGACTTGGATGAGCCTTTGGTATACCAGTCTGTGCATACGTCCATGATGTATCACTCTCTCTCTCTCACTGACCCCTTTTTAAAATACACAGGTAGTAACACTGTGGTACAGGGCCCCTGAAATCTTACTTGCTTCATCACAATATTCTTGTCCCATTGATGTGTGGAGTATAGCTTGTATATTTGATAAAATGTCTAATAAAAAACCTTTGTTTCAAGGAGACTCTGAAATTGATCAACTCTTCCAAATTTCAGGTTTATCAAACAGGTTTTATAAACTGGTTTAACTAGTTCCACTGTAGGATTTTGGGCACACCTAATGATATAACATGACCTAATGTAACAGAACTGCCAAACTTTAAACCAAATTTCCCTAAATAGATTAGTAAGACAATAAAACAAGTTTGTCCTCAACTTGATACAGCAGGCTGTGACCTATTAATGGTAAGTTATTGTTGAGTGATCCTTTTAATTCTAGTTGTATTTAATATCAGGAAATGTTGGTTTATAATCCAGGAAGAGAATGTCAGCAAAGACTGCTATACAACATCCTTATTTCAGTGATTTAGACAAGTCAGGTCTACCTGATACAGTGCAGTCTTAAGATGTTATACAGTACTATTTTATGTCTCATTAACTGTATACTGTATTAACACACACTAATACATGTGAATGGAATAAGTTCTAATAAATAAAATGACTTGTATATTCTAAGATTACTTGTTTTATGATGGAACTTGTAAGTAGTGAGTTGTCCTCAATTAAAATAAGTGAGAGGTTATTATTAAGGGCGTGTCTGTAGAAAAGATGGCTACATCTAGATCAGGTTTGACTACATTATTATAATAGTTATCTATTGTTATGTGTGTGTGTGTCATGTTCTACAGATTATTATGTACCTACAAAGAGGTCTGGTCACTCCACACATATAGTGGGTGACTACCTCTACATGTGGGGTGGTAATATAGATGGTCTCCCTAGTGTACATGATAATGAAGTCAAAAAGAGGATGACCTCTGTTATTGAGTTATTTCACTTACCAACTGGTAGGTGGGAACAACGACCTACCAATGGAAATCTTCCACTGGGTGTCTCTAATTATGCTTCAACAGTTATCAGTAATAAGATCTACTACTTTGGAGGCTATTGTAATCATGACCAGTGTCGTCATAATAGTCTCAACTCATTAATAACAGATTCACTTACATGGAATGAACTGTTCCCAACTAATCCAAGTATGGGTCCAATGATGAAGTCACACTGTGGGATGATATCTCTTACATTCAATAAAGTGGATTATCTACTGGTAGTTGGTGGATATGGTCCACATCCCATCTCTCCACAACCTGGTGCTCAATATAGTGATGCTTATTGTGGTAATGTTCGTACTAATGAGCACCACTACTATAAGTTATCCAGTGGTAAGAAGATTAATATATCATGTTATCAATACATTATACATCAAGTACAATTTTATAACTGTTTGTATTTCAGGTCAGTGTATAACACCAGAAATTAGTGGAGAACGCCCACCTCCTTGTTATGGCTTCACTCTTACATCACTACCAAATAACAGAGCTCTGTTATTTGGTGGTTCTACTCCTAATGGTCTAGTTAACACTGTGTATATTGCAAAGTGTACAAAGACTGCAGTGGTGAGTACAATATGTACTAAGTTAAAGTATTTAGTTACTGTATAATATTATGGAGTAATCAAGTTTAAAGTTTGAGAATGTTGAATGAACTAAATTTAGAGTATAGTGTCTTTATATTATTATTAGGAACTGTTTTATTAATGAACAAGTGATTCACTGTTTGTTAATATTTCTTTAGTCAACTTAGAGGTTATAGTGATAACTGAAACATTCCTATAGTCAACTATAGTGATACCATATTTCCTTGACTAAATGTGACTCTTGAATAGTAGCCTCCCTTTTTGTATATCAATGAAATTGATGATGACCTTGAATAAATGCTGCAATGTCTGCTTAACAAAATTGTCTATTACTAAGTTGTTCTGTCTAAAAGTTCACAACACAAAAAAGAAATTTTATTTTAAAAAATCTTTTATCAGTCATTAAATAGCTGTAGTTTGATAAAGTCCTTAAACAATTGAGTTGACAAGGAGGTAATATTTACTTAAAACTCCTGTCAAAGCTTGATCTATCATTTACTAACTGATATACAAAGTTTAAAGCTATTGTTTATCAGGAATGTTCATAATCACTTCTAACTCTAGAAAATTTAATGATCGACAATTATATTTTAAATACTGTCCTTGATTAGACAATGTCCTCAAATAGTAAATTTCCCTGTTGTTGATGAATATTGAAATAGATGTCCCAGGTCTTATTGAAGGAAATATGGTAACTAAATTAAAATCCACATAAAGTATAAAATGAGCAATATTCTTAAACATTTCCCAGTATACAGTATTAATTACTGCTATGTTAATTGTATAATATGTTAACTTGAGTATTATCTACCCAGCACTGGGAGAAGATAGGTGAACCACTTTACAAATCAGTGAATTGGCCTCAGAGTAGACGTTATCATGCTACCACTATTATCAATGACCTACATGTGATGATGGTGGGTGGATTAGATGAGTCATATAAGATTATTGCTGACAGCTGGTTATTTAACATTTATACAAAGACATGGACAAAGGTTAGTTACTAGTTATCATGTGACCTAACTCTAACACAAAGTGAGTTAATGTCTATGATCTACAGTATGAGGGGACATAATAAAGTGTGACTGTTTGAACTTTGACCTCTGAAAATAACCCTCATCTATAGAAAATTTATAATTAATAATAGTTATTGTTTTTTATGACCTGGTTTTATAACTGTAGTCCTGACACTATAGTATGTTAACATTTATGATAGTATAGTCTTTTGATATATTTGATTTGTTTATAGTTGTACTTCAGTTATTAAAGACTGTACATAAGTACTTATGTTCATGTTTTAAGGTCTTGTAACATGTCAACTCTACCAGTTGATACAAAGTTATAGTCTGTTACTAGAGTACATGTATCCACTGATGTTACATGTATAATGACTAGTTTTGTAGTAATATCATAACATTATTATTATAATGTCATATAGTACACTATATTCCATCTTATAGCTCACTATACTAGAGTCAGTGACTGAGAGATATGGCCATTCCCTCTCAGTATGGAATGTGTCACCTACCACTATATGGGTAGTACAATTTGGTGGAAATAGATTCCCTGATGGTAAACTCAATGATACTACAGTGCTAGAACTTAGTAAGTACTGTCTATTGATGATAGTATTTGTTATATAGTACACACACACATTATCAATATTATCACAGTATGATATAGGAAATGACCAATGGTCTCTTGGAAATGTAATAACTAATCTGAGATCAACTAAAGAATATCAACCTAAGCCACAACAGAGGAGAAGTGAATGTATGAATTTATTAAATACATAATATTATTATGTATTTTAGTTATGGTATTAATTATAGTATTTTAGTTATAGGTTTAAAAGTTATTGTTATTAAATAATAATATGTTTAAAAATCTCAGAGTTTTATTTATACTTTAGATATTGAAGAAATATTAGCCAAGAAACCAGACATTGCTGATGTTGTTGATCTATTAGCTGATATTAAGCATGAGTGGGAAAAAATTGGCATTGCCTTGAAAGTCAAGGAATGTGATTTGAGTGACCTACGACAAAACGACGACAGTACCATTAAGCTTATTGGTGTGATTAGATGCTGGCAAAATACTATGCCAACAGAGATCACATGGAAAGTGGTCATTGCAGCAATTGAGGGACGAATTGTGAATCATTGTGCAACTGGAATGGAGATTCGTAAATTTCTTGCTAAGCAATACAAGGTTACTTGGGTTGACTACATTCCATATGAACATTGACTATGTCAGTGTATTTATCATGTATATGGTTCTGTTATTTGACTACTTCATAGTGTCAACAAATAATATGTTTAATTTTGTATTTCAATAGTTTGACATTTTTCTTTTTATTAATACAATGTGATGTTAGGGAACTGTTTGTTCTTCCCACACAAACTCAATCATTTCACTAAACATCAGTTATGTCTATAGACTGTCCTTAATGTATCATACTACACCTTCAACAAAGAGCAGGTCTAATGTGATTAAATGAAGCTGTCCATAGTATAGTGGTGTCCTCAATATAGAGGTTATATAATACACTAAAGTATTAGTATTGGACTAGTACTGTATATAGAGGGTGAAGTTTATTTCAAAGTTACTATTATTAACAGATATAATTATTAAGAATTGTATATGTACATCATATACTATATGATGGACTTGTTAATGTACAGATATCTTCATTAGGATGAGCTGGTCCTGGAGTAGATTATGTTAACAAAATAGAACATCAATATTTTAGTTGTTAAAGATAATGCTGACTTGATCTTTTATTGTGAGATGATAGAGGTGACATAGTATAAGATAGATAAAATATAAGTATAGTTTTAGTTGTTTCTAGTGTGTTATAACTGTTAGGAGCTGGTTAAATAGTTGACCCTATTAGAATATACAATATCATACTTAAATGGAACATGTCTATAGTGGATACTACAGTAGTCTAGTGTGACAGTCTGAATCTTAGGTCATATACTTAATGTTTAAGGTTTAGGATCAGTATTAAAATATGATGATCTTGGACTGTCCCAATGAGCTTCTGTAGGACACTGTCATTTAATATTGTCATCAGTGGTAGCCATTATAATGTGATTAGAAATATTTAAACAAAGTTGGTCTCATTTACCAGTATTTGTAGTAGGACAAGCTACTGAAGAATGTGGTCAGTATTATTAGTACAATAGTTTCTAATAATTTGTATTATTTTAGTAAGGACACAACTTGGATTAGATAGAGTGTTAGGATCATCTGGTAATGTTGAATTATTGAGTGATGTCATTATTAAATGTGAGTTCATTTCTATATACACTATATTAGTTGTTATTGTAGCTAGATCTCTTAATGATAAACCACTCTTATTTCCTTGTGGTAATTTACATAAAGAAACATTACACTGTAAAAATTGATTTGTTGATTTAACTAATATATTGTTATACAGGTTGCATGTAGCAAACTTAGTATGATGTAAAAGTAAACATAACACTGTTTTTACTACTAATGCACTACAGCTACATAAACAGTAGTACATTAGTAATGAAAACAGTGTTATGTTTACTTTTACATCATATTAAGTTTATTACATGTAACCTGTATAACAATATATTAGTTAAATCAACAAATCAATTTTTACAGTGTACCTCAACGACTACATGAAGCTAGTATTGGATTATATTCTCTAACATGTTATGAAACATGTCCTCACTCACAACTTGATACAAATATTAGAACACTGGTTGGTATCTATCTATCTATCTTTTATCTCTTTATCTAGAACTGGAAAGATGGGACAAATGTTTTTTTTTCAGTCCATCTGGTGTTCAATTTGCTTTTCCCATAATCCAGTCAACAGTACATGATATACACTCACTAAATGTCAGTATATTATATAGTACATTATATTATTGATGTTAGTATTATAGTATTGTGCTATTGGACCCAGTACTGCTGAGGCTCTCTCTGCTGTAGGTATATCACCAGTGGTAGCTAAAAAACCGACTCCACAAGAAGTACTAGCAATACTACAAACTATTAAACAATAAATTCATTTTTAATTCCACATAATTCATTAATGATTGAAGTATTAATCAATACATTTACTTAATGTAATACGTGGTATAATGTTCATTGACTGAAGGTCTTGAAATAACAGTTTACAAGCATAGGGTATCTTGAGAGATGATATATGACCAGATGATTGACAATAATGACACCTACATTATTATAATAATAATATATTAACTATATTATAATATAATAGAGAACTTACCATCCTGAGTAGCCTAGTAGACCACATTGACCACAGACATCAACTTCAAATATATCACTAGAAATCATGAGACGTTCTAATAGTAACAGACTAGCTCCATATCCAATAAGACAATCTCTTTCCATCTCACCAAGACGTAAGCCACCATCACGAGAACGACCTTCAGTAGGTTGACGAGTAAGAACTGCACGAGGACCACGTGATCGAGCATGCATTTTATCTAATACCATATGTTTGAGTTTTTGATAATAGACAGGACCAAAGTAGATGTAAGCTTGTAATGGTTCACCAGTTATACCAGATGTGACATAATCCTTACCAGCATAGTTAAATCCATTACGTATTAAATCAGCGCTGACATCAGCAACTTTATCACCACCAAATGCTGTTCCATAATGAAATTGTCCATCTAACACTCCAGCTTTACCTGCTAACAACTCAATGAGTTTACCAACAGTCATACGAGATGGAAAACCATGAGGATTCATAATAATATCAGGACAGATTCCTAAATCAGAAAATGGCATATCTTCCTGTTGTACAATAAGACCACATACTCCTTTCTGTCCATGACGGCTACTAAACTTATCACCAATTTCAGGACGTCTTGTGTCACGTAAAAGAATCTTGATCAAATAAGATTCCTCAGAATTAGAAGTTACTAATACTTTCTCAGCATACACATCTGTAGGACCTTTGTAGTTAACAGGAGATTCTTTATAACCATCCTGTCTTCCCATTGTACCAGGAGTCTGTTGCTGGAGGGGCTGTGTTACAAGTGGTATTGACTTGTTAACCAATGTCTGTCGATTACAGACCTTCTCTCCAGGGGACACGATACCATCTTGATCTAGTGGTTCATGTTTCCATATAGGTTTACCACTATGAGCATCACGACTTGGACCCATAATACGATCAAAACTTTGATTAGCATAACGTTTTAATGAGCAGACTTGTTTACAATATACTAGACAACGACCAAACCCTCGATCAAGTGAAGCTTTATTGAGAATGAGAGCGTCTTCAATATCATAACCAGAATAACTCATAACAGCTACAGTAGCATTTTGTCCAGCAGGTAACTTATCAAACTGAATTAAATCAATAGTTTTTTACCTTAACTAGAGGAGCTTGTGGATAGACCAGTAAATACAGTAAAGTGTCAATACGATTTTGTTGGTTATAAGCTATAGTTCCCATTGCCTGTTTCCCCATAGCACACTGGTAAGTGTTACGAGGTGACTGGTTATGATGAGGATAAGGAATGAGACCAGCACACACACCAAGTAATGTAAATGGCTCTATTTCAAGATGTGTAGTGGATTCTGTGATATTTGACTCATAAAGAGCTATAGAGGAGTCATTCTCTTCATTAACATCTAGATACTCCACTAACCCTCGCTGTAAAAAGTCTTCAAATTCCATTCCTTTTGATAGCATATCAATATGATCTGAAGTGACCCTGGGTTGACCTTTCTCCACGATAATATAAGGTCTACAGACACGCCCACTATCACATGATATATTAACACAATGATGATGATGATCAGGATATATTGATACAAATTCACTCAGTCTACGACATCTTCGAAGGAGACAAAACTTGTGAATGAGTCCTCTGTAACCTTGAACTACTCCTAGGATGTTACTATTCAATAACACCAGATATACTGATGTACTAGATACCTCTTCACCAGACAAGTAGCTAATATCTTCAACTCCCAAATTAAAAGCTAGTCTCTTAATAGGAGCCTCATCTTGGTCAGTTGTAACATGAGTCATTAAAGCTAAGTTTTTAACAAGACCACAAGCCTCACCCTCAGGTGTATCAGATGGACATAACATACCCCATTGAGAGGGTTGAAGAGAACGTGGACCACTCACTTTACGAGTCTTCTCAAATTGACTGGTAATTCTGGTCATGTGACCTAGGGCAGAGATAAACGAGAGACGAGAGAGAACTTGAGTAACACCAGCACGTTCCATTTTGAATCTCTTCAGTGTCCAATTACCAGTGGAGATAGCGTTATCTAGACCATGAGTAATCTGGTCTTGTCTCATGTGACGTACTACATCAAACTGTTGAGCTCTTTGTTTAGGAATTGTTTGGTCAGCAATTCTCTGGAGCTCAGAGTTGAACTTTTTAAAGAGATCTTCAAAAAGTAAAGACAATAACTGACCAGCTAATTCAAGTCTTTTGTTGCCATAGTAATCTCGATCATCAACTTGATTCTCACGTTGTGCTATTATAACACGACGTACCATTAGAGCTAAGAAGACAGACTTCATACGATAATCACCTCCTTCAACTGGTATATGTGCTAAGACAAGATTTGATAACACCTCTTGAGCTTCTTCAACTTTAGTTTTGCGTCTTCCCCATGTACTTCTACGAGTCTTTGTTCCTATAAACTCCAGGGCTTGTTTTCGTGTGAATATTTGAAGACTGGCGCATTCTTCAAGAGAGGGTGCAAATGTTGACAGTATATGTTCCTCACTACCTACTGTCTGTACTATCTCTTGGTCACTAAGTACTCCTATAGCTTTAAATACAGATACTATTGGAATATCATCAGTAAATGAATTATGTTTCAAGTAAAAGCGACCTGATTTAACAATGAGATTTGTTCGACTTTTACGCTCATGAGTGGAACTAGTAACAGAACATCCAATGTTACCCTTCCTGTCGAGATCCACAATGATACGATTCTTTGAAAGCTGTTCTTGAATTAAAATGACTTTCTCAACTCCTCTTACAATAAAATATCCTCCAGGATCAATCAGACACTCATTGAGTCGGGCCATATCTTTAACTGATATATCAGATAGTATACAATTTGAACAACGTAACATAATTGGCATACGACCAATAGGTAGTCCTTTACGAATGACCCTTTCAGCCCCTCTTGTATATTCAATGTCTACTGTTATAGGAGCTGAGTAAGTCATGTCTCTAAGACGACATTCATGAGGTGAGATAGGTTTTGTCACATTAAAAGACTCTTCAACTTCAGGTCTACCAATATATATATTGAGGTACTTGAGATAAAAGTTAGGATCAGCGTCACTCGTTTGCTCTAACTATTTTCTTGATCTCAGTATTAATGAAATAATTAAAGGAGTCTATATGTTGTTTTACTAATCCTCTGACTTTTAAGAAAGCAGGTAATAACTTCCATTTGTCTTGTACTGTACGTATAGGTTGAGCTATGTCCACTCCATCATAGAGACACTTTGGTAATACATCGTCTTCATCAGGATCACCATTGGGATAAAACTCTGCCATTGAACACCACGTGGTTGTATCATTGACCACCGCCCACTTTATTATAGTACTATACGAAGTTAGGAGAGGAAGGTAATAAAATTAATAGGGGTTTACCATAATATCATATTTTATTTTTTGTAGGTTGTCTCTATAATTTTATCTTATTTAAAAGACTTAAAATAAAGTTAGTACAATATTATACACAATGTGTACAATGATCAGTGTATTAATAATTTAGTAAAGTCATTGAACAATGGGAGACTCTGTTATCTATTTGGATTATAATGCAACTACTCCATTAGCTCCTGAAGTAATAAAAGTAATTACTCAATCATTACAGGAGCACTGGACTAATCCCAGTAGTAGTTATGGTACATAATGAACATTATATTAATATTTATAATATTATTGTCTTCAGATAAAGTCTCTAAACTAGCCATTAAAAATGCCAGAGAGCAGATTGCTAACATGATCAACAGTTCAACTGAAGGTAAGTAGATTATTAATGTTATATAACAATTATAATAATTTAATAGATATTGTATTTACTTCTGGAGGTACAGAGGTAGTCTATTGTGGGTAATTGATGTTATTATTATGTCCCCTTTATTCTAGAGCAATAATATAGTATTTTATAGTGTTACTAATAGACCAATTAACAATAGTAACAAGAGGGGTATTTGTCCTCATATTATAGCATCTTGTATTGAACATGTGTCTGTTTTAAGTCCATTACAACAACTAGTACGCGATGGATTCATTGGTACATAACAACAATACATTATATAGTAATACTGATATTGTATAGAACTAACTATCTTACCACTGATGGAAGGGACTGGAGCAATTAGTGTTGATAGTATTATGAAGGCTATACAACCTAACACAATATTAGTGACTGTTATGTTAGCTAATAATGAGACAGGAGCTATACAAGTAAGTATAGTAATATGTTTGAATATAATATTGTTGGTGTATTTGCCTGTAAGAGAGATCTGTGAGGCTATTGGGAAGTATAATGAAGTACATAGTCCATCTAGAGTATTAGTTCATACTGATGCTGCTCAGGTAATCTTTAGATAAGGGATCTGATAGTATTATAATCAATCATAACATTATACCTGTGGAACTAGTTTAGCAAAACTAACTATACTCTACACTACAATGTCTACCTCATCTCTACAGAAACTTTCTCTCTCACTTACCGAGTCAGTTTTAAGACAATCCTTTGAGGTCTCCTAGCTGGTCGTCCATTAGGAGTCAGTGAACACAATCTATCTCTAAAGAACTGATGCTCCTCCATTACCAGCCCCACCTAACTAAGACCACACCCTAGCTATTTTTAACTCTTTGTATACTGTGTGGTGTGGTAGTCTACTCCTGGTTATTGTGAACTGGTACATTGTATATTCAATACTATATTGGTAATATATTTAATATATTGTATCTAATACTGAACTGTATACATATCTATTTTATAAACTTTATTTATTCTTTTCTAGTTTATAAAATTTCCAGCTGTAGCCATTACTCATGGACAAGACCACCTCATCTCTGTTTGTGACATACAATTAGCTAATGCTATGATATTTAATTAATTCTTTTAATCATAGGGGTTAGTATTATTATCCTTATCATTAGATTCACAGTTTAGAGGGTCGACATTTTTTATAAGGTAAGTCTTCAGTCACACTATATCTCTTACTTGTTATAAAGGCTAGTCATAAAGTCACTAGTAAGTTTGTGGTCTTGAAGAAAATATGTCTTGAGAGTGAGGAAGAAGGTGTGTCCAGTACAGCTATTAGAGAGATTTCAATATTGAAGGAAGTTCAACATCCTAATGTTGTGACATAAGTAAGAGTGTGTGTGTGTGTGTATTATTAAGTAAGCAAATTCTGATAGAATCTCTCTCTCTCATACAGACTTGAGGAAATAATCCATCAAGATTCTAAGTTCTATCTTGTTTTTGACGCAGCAGGCTGTGACCTATTAATGGTAAGTTATTGTTGAGTGATCCTTTTAATTCTAGTTGTATTTAATATCAGAAAATGTTGGTTTATAATCCTGGGAAGAGAATGTCAGCAAAGACTGCTATACAACATCCTTATTTCAGTGATTTAGACAAGTCAGGTCTACCTGATACAGTGCAGTCTTAAGATGTTATACAGTACTATTTTATGTCTCATTAACTGTATAGTGTATTAACACACACTAATACACGTGAATGGAATAAGTTCTAATAAATAAAATGACTTGTATATTCTAAGATTACTTGTTTTATGATGGAACTCGTGAGTAGTGAGTTGTCCTCAATTAAAATAAGTGAGAGGTTGTTATTAAGGGCGTGTCTGTAGAAAAGATGGCTACATCTAGATCAGGTTTGACTACATTATTATAATAGTTATCTATTGTTATGTGTGTGTGTGTGTCATGTTCTACAGATTATTATGTACCTACAAAGAGGGATGGTCACTCCACACATATAGTGGGTGACTACCTCTACATGTGGGGTGGTGATATATATGGTCTCCCTAGTGTACATGATAATGTAGTCAAACGGAGGATGACCTCTGTTATTGAGTTATTTCACTTACCAACTGGTAAGTGGGAACAACGACCTACCAATGGAAAACCTCCACTGGGTGTCTGTTATTATACCTCAACAGTTATCAGTAACAGGATCTACTACTTTGGAGGATATTGTAATCATGTTGGGTGTCGTCACAATAGTGTCAACTCATTAATAACAGATTCACTTACATGGAATGAACTGTTCCCAACTAATTCAAGTATGGGTCCAATGATGAAGTCAGGCTGTGGGATGATATCTCTTACATTCAATAAAGTGGATTATCTACTGGTAGTTGGTGGATTTGGTCCACGTCCCACCTCTCCACAACCTGGTGCT
The DNA here is from genome assembly GCA_963693285.1 of Xestospongia muta. Classification (NCBI taxonomy): domain Eukaryota; kingdom Metazoa; phylum Porifera; class Demospongiae; order Haplosclerida; family Petrosiidae; genus Xestospongia; species Xestospongia muta. The sequence goes on from OY848918.1 coordinate 407,014, forward strand.
CAGTATAGTAGTGGTGATATTGTTCATACTAATGAGCACCACTACTATCAGTTATCCAGTGGTAAGAAGATCAATATATCATGTTATCAATACATTATACATCAAGTACAATTTTATAACTGTTTGTATTTCAGGTCAGTGGATAACACCAGAAATTAGTGGAGAACGCCCACCTCCTTGTCATGGCTTCACTCTTACATCACTACCAAATAACAGAGCTCTGTTATTTGGTGGTTCTACTCCTAATGGTACTGTTAACACTGTGTATATTGCTCAGTGTACAAAGACTGCAGTGGTGAGTACAATATGTACTAAGTTAAAGTATTTAGTTACTGTATAATATTGTGGAGTAATCAAGTTTAAAGTTTGAGAATGTTGAATGAACTAAATTTAGAGTATAGTGTCTTTATATTATTATTAGGAATTGTTTTATTAATGAACAAGTGATTCACTGTTTGTTAATATTTCTTTAGTCAACTTAGAGGTTATAGTGATAACTGAAACATTCCTATAGTCAACTATAGTGATACTATATTTCCTTGACTAAATGTCACTCTTGAATAGTAGCCTCCCTTTTTGTATATCAATGAAATTGATGATGACCTTGAATAAATGCTGCAATGTCTGCTTAACAAAATTGTCTATTACTAAGTTGTTCTGTCTAAATGTTGACAACACAAAAATAAAATTTCATTCTAAAAAATCTTTTATCAGTCATTAAATAGCTGTAGTTTGATAAAGTCCTTAAACAATTGAGTTGACAAGGAGGTAATGTTTACTTAAAACTCTTGTCAAAGCTTGATCTATCATTTACTAACTGATATACAAAGTTTAAAGCTATTGTTTATCAGGAATGTTCATAATCACTTCTAACTCTAGAAACTTTAATGATTGACAATTATATTTTAAATACTGTCCTTGATTAGACAATGTCCTCAAATAGTAAATTTCCCTGTTGTTGATGAATATTGAAATAGATGTCCCAGGTCTTATTGAAGGAAATATGGTAACTAAATTAAAATCCACATAAAGTATAAAATGAGCAATATTCTTAAACATTTCCCAGTATACAGTATTAATTACTGCTATGTTAATTGTATAATATGTTAACTTGAGTATTATCTACCCAGCACTGGGAGAAGATAAGTGAACCACTTCACAAATCAGTGAATTGGCCTCAGAGTAGATGGCTTCATGCTACCACTATTATCAGTGACCTACATGTGATGATGGTGGGTGGATATTCTGGACGCAGTGTTATTGCTGACAGCTGGTTATTTAACATTGATACAAAGACATGGACAAAGGTTAGTTACTAATTATCATGTGACCTAACTCTAACACAAAGTGAGTTAATGTCTATGATCTACAGTATGAGGAGACATAATAAAATGTGACTATTTGAACTTTGACCTCTGAAAATAACCCTCATCTATAGAAAATTTATAATTAGTAATAGTTATTGTTTTTTATGAGCTGGTTTTATAACTGTAGTCCTGACACTATAGTATGTTAACATTTATGATAGTATAGTCTTTTGATATATCTGATTTGTTTATAGTTGTAATTCAGTTATTAAAGACTGTACATAAGTACTTATGTTCATGTTTTAAAGTCTTGTAACATGTCAACTCTACCAGTTGATACAAAGTTATAGTCTGTTACTAGAGTACATGTATCCACTGATGTTACATGTATAATGACTAGTTTTGTAGTAATATCATAACATCATTATTATAATGTCATATAGTACACTATATTCCATCTTATAGCTCACTATACCAGAGTCAGTGACTAAGAGATGTGACCACTCCCTCTCAGTATGGAATGTGTCACCTACCACTATATGTGTAGTACTATTTGGAGGAAGAACAAGTATATTTGGATCTAATCTCAATGATACTACAGTGCTAGAACTTAGTAAGTACTGTCTACTGATGATAGTATTTGTTATATAGTACACACACACACATTATCAGTATTATCACAGTATGATATAGGAGTGTTGACACACTAACTGTTTGTATTACAAACTAGTCTCATACCTCAATACTATTGTAACATACTATATCTCTCACTGTAGTATGTAATAATGACCAATGGTCTCTAGAAGATGTAATAACTAACTTGAGGTCAACTGAAGAATATCAACTTAAGCTACGACAGAAGAGACAAGAAACATCTGTACAACCTTTTGTGAGACATGGACAACCTCAACTTACTGTCCAATCTCCTACATGTCTTCAACCTTCTTCTTCATCATGTCAAGAGTCACAAGAGAAAGATAGAGAAATCCAACGATTAACACGACAACTTGAAGTTACCAACAAAGAGCTACAAGATACCAAACAACAGCAGATAGATTTGACAAGAGCTCTTCAAGAGGACCTTCAAACAAAAGAAAGACAACTAAATCAACTACATCGAGAACTTCAAGAGAAACAACAAACTCAAGCTACACTTCAACAACAGCTACAAGATAGTCAAGAGAGGGAAAGAGTACTACGTGATGACCATCACCGAGAACATGAAGATCTTCATCGACAACTCCAAGAGCTAACCACTGCTCTTCAACAAACACGTCAAGCTAATGTCACTCTTCAACAACAAGTTCAACAGTTACAAGAACAGTCTCACTGGGTAGTGAGGAGAGAAGAGATTGAGATGACTGAGGAGGTCCTTGGGAAAGGAGGTTGGGGAGAAGTCAAGGTGGCTAAATTTCGTGGCCTTAGAGTAGCTGCCAAATGTCTTCATGAAGTTATCCTGTCACCATATAACATATCAGTTTTTACAAGAGAAATGGAGATTGCTGCTCGAGTACGTCATCCTAATCTCCTTCAGTTCATAGGAGCCACTCGAGTGGGTACTCCTATCATCCTATCTGAATTAATGCCAACAAGCCTTCGAAAAGAGCTAGAAACTGGTCCTCTACCTTATCATGGTGTTTTAGCAATCAGTCAAGATATAGCCTGTGGTCTCAACTATCTCCACCTCTTTAAACCAGACCCAATACTACATAGAGATGTCAGCACTGCTAATGTCCTTCTTACACATGGGCAATGCAGTTGGAGAGCCAAGGTATCAGACTATGGTTCAGCTAATCTTCAACCAATGATTGGTCGAACAGTCAATCCAGGTAATCCAGTTTATTCTGCTCCAGAAGCTGGTGTACCAAGAGACCATTCTCCTGCAATGGATGTTTACAGTTATGGTGTTGTCTTGATTGAAATGATGATCTGTCGTATTCCTGAGGTAGCTCAGAGACAACTTCATATTAACAGTATTCAACGACCGACATTTAAAGCTCTTATTGAACGATGTTTGAAGGGGAATCGTAGAGAACGTCCAACAATGTCCAAGATCATAAAAAACTTCAATGAGACCATTTAATAGTAGACAATAATATAGTGTGTGTTACAATATTAGTAGTGAGTTATTATAATAGTTAGCTTAGTTATTGTACTATGTGTGATCATTATAATAATATTACCATATTTGGACATTTTGAATTTTATATAAACAAGTTATTATTTATAATATAATAAGTTGATCTTTAAAATGGTCCACCTCCTACTATGTCAAGATTTCATATGAATTGACTACATTTATAAAGATGTCTGTGAACTTGTTGTTGTAGTAGCTTCAAAAAGGTGGTTAGTTGTTATATATATTGTAGAATATCTCTTATCTGGACACTGGTTGGTCTAGTTTGACTAGCTAGGGACACCTTCCTTTCATAGGATACAGTACATATTACAACTTTTGATATTAGACACTGTCCTTAGTATAGAGGTGTCGTCAATATAGAGATTGTATAATACACTAAAGTATTAGTATGGGACTAGAACAAGTGTCCTAAATATAGAGGGTGTCCTTACTTGGAGGTTCCACATTATTACATGATATGATTCATTTTTAGTCAAACTACCAACTGTTACTATTGAGTCAGAAGGTCCAGTGGTTTCCATGGCAACACATACCCCACTATATTGTGGTTCACTACCTGTATCAGTCTTGTTTGCCATTCATGATAAGTGGGTGTGGTTATATTAGTAACTATGATGTAATATTGTCCTCTAGATGGTCTAGTCTCCTTGATCCTACAGGAGATGAGATGTCACTATGTTCTGGTTTAGTGAGTATTGTAGACAAGAATATGTTAGCTGGAGTGTATAAACTTGGTAAACCACACCCCTTTATATTACGCTCGCAAATCTTTCAATAATTTTATTCTCTAACTTGTAAATTTATCAGTACAATAGTCCATGATTATGTCAATGTAATATTATAGAACAACACAATATCATATAACAAAGTGATGTAGTCTATTGTAACCTTGTTAATATTGATAATTATGTCATTCGTTGGTCAATATTATTACTAATTATTAATTATCTCTATAATATTAGGGGGCAGGAGCATCCCAGAATATCTAATCTCAAAACATCTAATAGTCAAAATTTCTAATTTCAATGAATGTGTGGAAGAAGTGCCAGTAGTTACTTCATCATGGCCAAGTCTTAGAGAAGAACTGTTTAAAAAGAGCAGTCATGTCTATAGACTATTATACAAAGATTGAAAAGATTAGAGAAGGGACTTATGGTATCATTTACAAGGTAAGTCTTCAGTCACACTATATCTCTTACTTGTTATAAAGGCTAGTTATAAAGTCACTGGTAAGTTTGTGGTCTTGAAGAAAATATGTCTTGAGAGTGAGGAAGAAGGTGTGCCCAGTATCAGCTATTAGAGAGATATCGATATTGAAGGAAGTTAACATCCTAATGTTGTGGCATAAGTGAGAGTGTGTGTATGTGTGTATTGTGAAGTAAAATGTCCTGATAGAGTGGCTCGAAATGATCTCTCTCTCTCTCTCTCTCTGTCTCTCTCTCTCTCTCTCTCTCTCTCTCTCTCTCTCTCTCCCATCAAGATTCTTAAGTTCTTATTTTTGAATTCATGAGTATGAACTTAAAGAAATATCTTGATAGTATTCCAGCTGGACAGTCTATTGATACATTAATACTAAAGGTAGTAATGGATACATGATTTGATAGATGGATACATGGATTGACAAATGGATACATGGATGAATAGATAAATGGATTAATAGATAAACATATAACTGAATGGATGGATGTATGGATCAATGGATGGACATACAGATACCAATCTACAATGAACATACATTATAGTAGTCATATCCATTGTAGATGTGACATGAATGAGCCTTTGGTATACCAGTTCGTGCATATACCCATGAGCTATCTCTCTCTCTCTCTCTCTCTCTCTCTCTCTCTCTCTCTCTCTCTCTCTCACTGACCCCTTTTTAAATTACACAGGTAATAACACTGTGGTACAGGGTCCCTGAAGTCTTACTTGGTTCATCACGATATTCTTGTCTCATTGATATGTGTAGTATAGCTTATATATTTGATGAAATGTCTAATAAAAAAACTTTTGTTTCCAGGAAACTCTGAAATTGATCAACTCTTCACAATTTTCAGGTTTATCAAACAGGTTTTATAAACTGGTTTAACTAGTTCCACTATAGGATTTTGGGCACACCTAATGATACAACATGACCTGTTTATCAAACAGGTTTATCAAAAATCCTTATTTCAGTGAGTTAGACAAGTCAGGTCTATCTGATATATCACTTAAAGGTAACTATTATTTCTCTATAATTATATATGTAATGGATGTCTCTGGTAGGGAGTCAGAGTGAGGCTAAACTACTTTCAGATAATATATCAAAGTTACTTGCACAGTTAGATGGTTAGAGAGAGTCACACAGGTATAGAGCATCCTTATTTCAGTGATTTAGACAAGTCAGGTCTACCTGATACAGTGAAGTCTTAAGAAGATGTTATACAGTACTATTTTATGTCTCATTAACTGTATACTGTATTAACACACACTAATACATGTGAATGGAATAAGTTCTAATAAATAAAATGACTTGTATATTCTAAGATTACTTGTTTTATGATGGAACTTGTAAGTAGTGAGTTGTCCTCAATTAAAATAAGTGAGAGGTTCTTATTAAGGGCGTGTCTGTAGAAAAGATGGCTACATCTAGATCAGGTTTGACTACATTATTATAATAGTTATCTATTGTTATGTGTGTGTGTGTCATGTTCTACAGATTATTATGTACCTACAAAGAGGTATGATCACTCCACACATATAGTGGGTGACTACCTCTACATGTGGGGTGGTGATATAGATGGTCTACCTTTATTTCTTACACATTGTAAGATCACCACAACAATTAAGATACCAATAATAATTATTAAAAAGGTGCTACTAATAATAGCAGCAATAACTCCAGAACTTAGTCCTAATAATAGAACAGATAACTACTAACAATAGTATTAGATTTAGTTATAATTTGTTATAGTGGGTATGGCTGTAACAGATAATGGAATAATGAGAGCATATGCTATGCTATTGTATATAATATAGTTACTGAGTATTTTATTAACAAACCTACCTAATCCTTCAGGATTTGTTACAGTGGGTGTGGCTGATACTGAAACTATCACCATGGCAGTTGATAGTTCTACAGTTCTATCATTTGTAATAGTACTAGAGAATATTCCATCAAGACATTGTCCACTATTAAGTAAATTAGTACAGTTTCCACATCTTGTTGGACCCTGTATACAGTTTTAGCATATCAAGTATAATGTAATAAGATCATGACAAGTTAGGTATTGTTCTTAGTAACTTACCTCTCCATAACATGATCCATTACAAGAGAAATGACACTGTTCACATGTACTATCATTAACATATAAATAACTAATGAGGGAGAGAGAGGTTACTACCAGTATTACATATTATAGAACTTACATTCCTAATGTATTAAAGTCATCACATGTTGGGACACACTGTCCTTGATAAATATAGTTCTTACAATAATCACATTGTGTGTTTTTAGGTCCCCAACACCATCCTTGTTCAGTAGAACATTCATCATGACATGTTAGGTTAGCTAACACTAAAGAAACAAACAGTTATCATTAAATGTAACAGTATGACAATATCTGTAATATAATATCAATTAAATAATTGTGATAAATATTCTTACCACACTCTTCTTCAGGTCTCCTATAGTCATTATTTGGTATACAGATATCTACAAAACTGTCAGTGATGTAGCTACTTAAATTCCCAATATAACATAATGATGGATTATCAATTAGTTGAATGCCTCCATTTTCAATTCTCTCCAGTGATGACAAGTCTAGACTCACTAAATCTGTCCCCTCAATAAATACAGTATATTTGATCATCTCTTCAGTTCCATTACATGAGAAAGATAACACTTGAAATGGATCTGAGCCAATTACTCTCAAATTAGAGAGATATGAAAAATTTTGTTTGTTGAAGAGTTCAATTGTAAGTGAACCACGAATTTCTTGAATATCCTTAAGTCTCTCTAACTCAGATGGGCTATGTGAAAGAAAGATCACTCAAATTAAACTAGATTATGTCAAAACTCACTCATCATCAACTCCCACATTTCCAATTCTCAATGATCCAGTAATGAGATTACAACCAGTAAAGTCAACATCAGTGAATGTAGAGCCTCCAGTACATTCTAAAATTAAAACACATTATAGATGAAATAAACATTACTCAATGATTATAATAATAGAAACCTAGTTAGGACAGCAGAACAATTAGCATTTATTTTAAATTTGGATACAGACTTGTATAAATTATTCTAAATGCATGTTTAACACCTTTTGGACATGGTCCATTACAGTCAATACATTGTTGAGTTCCATTAGCTGTAGTCACAGACATATAGTTTATAGGACATGACTCTACACATAGGTCGTTTAACTCAAACAGATTACCTATCAATATATATGACAATTTTAGTATGAATTGAAGTCAGGAACATTTACTTGGACAGCTTTTAACACATACAGGACCAGATGTGAACTTAAAATTTGGATTTGATATAATCATATTAGAGGCACGGTCATATATATTCCGTGGAGGACACAGTTTACGACAAACTCCACCATCACGTACATTTTTACAAGCCTATTAATAAAATAATAGTATGTATATCACTACTCTCTACTACTAACCTGACATTGATCATTGTTACCACCAGTACATCCTGCAGCACATTCAAAATGACAACATTGAATAGCCTGATCAATTTTATGACAACGATTATCACAGTGACAATCAGATGTTACTAAAATGAAAATAATGATCTTAACAATAAGATGTACATATATCATAATATCTGTGAGGTAAATACGATTCCTTGCAGATTGATATGGTAGTGTGTTAAAGTTCAAGAGCTCACATGTTTGACAACATTCTGTTGAGTTATTACACCAACAGTAGCCAGAGGAACAACCAATATTACTACACATAGGATAGTCTGTAAATATAAGATTTTGCTGCTATCACAATAGATAACATAACTTACCATCATTAGTACATCCAGTAGTCCTAATATTAATTGAAGCATTAAGAGAGGAAGTTATATCTGTCCAACTAACATTTTGAACATTACACAATGAAGGTGTGTTAGATAGTCCTCTTAAGAATACACCACCTTGAGTGATCTCTTTCAATTGTGGCATATATAATGTACCAATATCAGAGTTAGATACAATAAGTGAATAATCCTCTGGCCCAACAGTAAATCTGGTATTTCCTCGTATTATCCTCAAATTGGGAAGAGAAAGTCTTGATATTGGAGATATACGTCGAAGATAAACGAAGCCACTAATTTCTCTAGTATAATATAGAAATGAGAAGTTACTATCTGGTATTGGTGTGTTGTCATAGAAACTAGATGGTATCTCAATGTGTACATTATGTTGAATGTAACGACAGCCACAAAATTGATCATAAGCATCTTGTAATATGGCAGCTGCAGAATTACCACTAGCTCTTTCATTATTATTATGTCCAATACAAATACCATCTGTAGAATTAAGTGAAACAGTTGAAATTTGAAATGAACTACTTGAAAATGGTCTCATCACTAGTGAGGAGTAAATAACTTATGATTTCATTTATGTATGTCATATACAAAACCAAGTGAGAGGCTCCAGTCATATAATATCAATTATACCTCCAATCCATGTCCCTATTATGCCATACATATCAGTATAAAAATAGCTTATATTTTTGCTGACATTAATGGACATGCTAAACTAGAACCTATATATATATATATATTTATATATATATATAGTATGTACATGTAGTAGATATAATAAGGAGCCACAAACTAGTCTTTGTACATTAATTAAAGCCACAAAGAAGAGATTACAACAAAACATGTGTAATTAACTGATAGTCATCATTGATTATATACTAGTTCTAGTTTACAATGTATGTGTCCTAACATGTTAACATAAAAATGACTTCTATTTTTTAAAAGAAATCATTTGACCATATTATAATAATAATGATATTATTGATGATTTGGTAAGTGATAAATTAATTAAAATAAAATGATTATCAGTATATTAATCTCCTGTTATTATAAATAGACTTTCATTATATAATGAATAAATTCAGAGTACATATCATGTGATGCTCATTATATGGAATGCATAGAATGTATGATTTTGTCTAAGAAACTGCACAATATTCCATAAAATATGATATATATTTTTAAACAATCAGTTGTTGTGTGAGTTCAATACTGGTAAAGAAATAAACATAGCTGGTACTTGAACTTTGTAATTGTTGTATCAACACTACTATAGTTGATATTTAATGTATGTTTTTCATTTAATCAATACAGTGACTAGTCAAATTGTTATCTTAGCAGATAAAATGTTTATTTGGAAACTGTAGATAATATGTTAATTAAAATTACATTTCAACTATATAATTACATATATATGTTATAGTCAATAAAATAAGCTGATCAGAAGTCTATACGTACTAAACTAGCTATATATTGTATACTTATATATTCACTAGATCTAGAAATAAATACTAGTAATTTATTATCACAGATAATAATACAGTTAATTTTTACCTCCTTTGTCTGGACAATTTGGAGGATCCAAAGTCACTGATATGGATACAAGAAGGAGTGCACAAAAATAATAGAGAATTAGACGCCGAGTCATGATGGTTTACTGAAACAGTGAACGCCCAACATAATTTACAAGTAATGTCATTCGTTAAAATATTTCATGTAATAACTTCGTCATACCATATATGGTCATACTGATATTCCCATAAACCAATAAATAATCGTTTTTACTTGAAGTGTTATAAATAAACTTTTCCAGTATAATAACACAATGTAAGAGTGAAACTAATAACAATTAAAAATGTAACGCAATATAACTCAAACATATTTACTGTTGACAGTTAAATACCAGGGACTCCACTCTCAGTTATGTCAATATTCCTAACATTAATTGGATCAGAGTAATACAATCAAACATCATATGAGTATATAATATTGAGATCTTTTGGCAGATATTAAAAATACAATTATTATAATTGTAGTTGTATGAAGAAACTCATTCCATTGTTATTAATAAACATAAAAATCAATATTAATAATTCATATAACATCATTGATATACATCAGTACTATCTTATATATATGTGTGTGCGTGTGTGATCTGATTTGCAATAAGGGATCACTTCTGTCAGAACGTTCTGGACGAGTTTTATGAAAAAAAAACACTATTAAAAACTCTTCAAAAACTGTTTTGTATACATACATGCAGTTAGCATGAACAATTGTGAATATATAGCAACTGTATGCATACAAGACTGTTTTTTGAGACTTTTTAACACTTGTCCTTTGATAAACCACATCAAAAATGTTTTGCCAGAAGTGGTCCCTTATTGTAAATCAGGTTACACACATGCACACACACACACACACACACATACAGACACACATACACACACATATATATATATGTTATTAGAGATTAGAGAACTAGATTTGGACATAACTAATAACTAATGGATGATAACAATAGAAATCCTAAGTTGAATACTCTTGTTTGTCCAGATGGTCCAAATAGTATTTGTGAGAGATCAAACTTATTGGTAAAATGTAGTATATTAACTTTAGTATATTAAATTTAGAATGACATCTCCAATAGCTGTGATTTTACCCACTAGGTCTACTGAGGATGCTAACTCACTAGAAATATTATAATCAGTTGTACGTTCCATAGCATCTGTTGATCTCTTGACTAACTATCTTGTTTGTATTTGTCTATTTTTTTACTAACCACCTCACATAAAGAGATACGTTGAGTGTTCCTTCCTCAACTAAAGTATAGGCTGGTCCACTATTAGTACTAGGAATAGTTGTGTACTGTCCATTGTTTGTCGTTTGCAAATAATTAATTATGCAAATTGACGTGGGTGTTGGTATTTATTAATGAACAGCAATCCAGAAAAAATAATGTCATGAGTTTGAATATGAAGAGATAATTCTTATTATAAAATAGAAATTGTATAAGTAATATTCACCATAGATAATACATATCTAATACATCATAATACATTCTACTTTAATATCTATGTATAACAATAGACAATTAATTATTATATCTAATCATCATCATTGTTATCACTATTATCACTAATAGTTTCATAAAGACTGTTTGATCTATCTTCAATTGTCTCATAAATGTGAGGTAGTTCTGGTAATTTTGTAATATGGCAGCTGCTGAATTACCACTAGCTCTCTCATTATTATTATGTTATTACAAAAGCTAGTATATGCTATATTCTCTGACAATGTAATTGGTTCTGTAAGGTTAGTTATACCAGTAATGTTGAGTTGTTGATTACTCCTTGATCCTATAACAATATATTATATGATGACATATTGTCTTAATATATCTTACCTTTATTTCTTATACATTGTAAGATCACCACAACAATTAAGATACCAATAATAATTATTAAAAAGGTGCTACTAATAATAGCAGCAATAACTCCAGAGCTTAGTCCTAATAATAGAACAGATAACTATTAGTAGATTTATTTATAATTTGTTATAGTGGGTATGACTGTAACAGATAATGGGGTAATAATGAGAACATATACTAGTCAATACTATTGTATATAATATAGTTACTAAGTATTTTATTAACAAACCTACCTAATCCTTCAGGATTTGTTATAGTGGGTGTGGCTGATATTAGAACTATCACTGTGGTGGTTGATAGTCCTACAGTTATATCATTTGTAATAGTACTAGAGAATATTCCATCAAGACATTGTCCACTATTAAGTAAATTAGTACAGTTTCCACATCTTGTTGGACCCTGTATACAGTTTTAGCATATCAAGTGTAATGTAATAAGATCATGACAAGTTAGGTATTACTCTTAGTAGCATATTAACTTACCTCTCCATAACACAATCCATTACAAGAGAAATGACACCGTTCACATGTACTATCATTAACATATAAATAACTAATGAGAGAGAGAGAGAGGTTACTACCAGTATTACATATTATAAAACTTACATTCCTAATGTATTAAAGTCATCACATGTTGGGACACACTGTCCTTGATAAATATAGTTCTTACAATAATCACATTGTGTATTATTAGGTCCCCAACACCATCCTTGTTCAGTAGAACATTCATCATGACATGTTAGGTTAGCTAACACTAAAGAAACAAACAGTTATCATTAAATGTAATAGTATAACAATATCTGTATATATAATATCAATTAAATAATTGTGATAAATCTTCTTACCACACTCTTCTTCAGGTCTCCTATAGTCATTATCTGGTATACAGATATCTACAGAACTGTCAGTGATGTAGCTACTTAAATTCCCAATATAACATAATGATGGATTATCAATTAGTTGAATGCCTCTATTTTCAATTCTCTCCAGTGATGACAAGTCTAGACTCACTAAATCTGTCCCCTCAATAAATACAGTGTATTTGATCATCTCCTCAGTTCCATTACATGAGAAAGATAACACTTGAGATGGATCTGAACCAATTACTTTCAAATTAGAGAGATATAAAAAATTTTGTTTGTTGAAGAGTTCAATTGTAAGTGAACCACGAATTTCTTGAATATCCTTAAGTCTCTCTAACTCAGATGGGCTATGTGAAAAAAAGATCACTAAAATTAAACTAGATTATGTCAAAACTCACTCATCATCAACTCCCACATTTCCAATTCTCAATGATCCAGTAATGAGATTACAACCAGTAAAGTCAACATCAGTGAATGTAGAGCCTCCAGTACATTCTAAAATTAAAACACATTATAGATGAAATAAACATTACTCAATGATTATAATAATAGAAACCTAGTTAGGACAGCAGAACAATTAGCATTTATTTTAAATTTGGATACAGACTTGTATAAATTATTCTAAATGCATGTTTAACACCTTTTGGACATGGTCCATTACAGTCAATACATTGTTGAGTTCCATTAGCTGTAGTCACAGACATATAGTTTATAGGACATGACTCTACACATAGGTCTTTTAACTCAAACAGATTATCTATTAATATATATGACAATTGTAGTATGAATTGAAGTCAGGAACATTTACTTGGACAACTTTTATCACATACAGGACAAGATGTGAACTTAAAATTTGGATTTGATATAATCATATTAGAGGCACGGTCATATATATTGCGTGGAGGACACAGTTTACGACAAACTCCACCATCACGTACATTTTTACAAGCCTATTAATAAAATAATTGTATGTACATCACTACTCTCTACTACTGACCTGACATTGATCATTGTTACCACCAGTACATCCTGCAGCACATTCAAAATGACAACATTGAATAGCCTGATCAATTTTCTGACAACGATTATCACAGTGACAATCAGATGTTACTAAAATGAAAATAATGATCTTAAAAATAAGATGTACACATATCATAATATCTGTGAGGTAAATACGATTCCTTGCTGATTGATATGGTAGTTTGTTAAAGTTTAATAGCTCACATGTTTGACAACATTCTGTTGAGTCATTACACCAACAGTAGCCAGAGGAACAACCAATATTACTACACATAGGATAGTCTGTAAATATAAAATCATGTTGTTATCACAACAGATAACATAACTTACCATCATTAGTACATCCAGTAGTCCTAATATTAATTGAAGCATTAAGAGAGGAAGTTATATCTGTCCAACTAACATTTTGAACATTACACAATGAAGGTGTGTTAGATAGTCCACTTAAGAATACACCACCTTGTGTGATCTCTTTCAATTGTGGCATATATAATGTACCAATATCAGAGTTAGCTACAATAAGTGAATACTCCTCTGAGCTAATAGTAAATCTGGTATTTCCTCGTATTATTTTTAAATTGGGAAGAGAGAGTCTTGATATTGGAGATATACGTCGAAGATAAATGAAGCCACTAATCTCTCTAGTATAATATAGAAATGAGAAGTTACTATCTGGTATTGGTGTGTTGTCATAGAAACTAGATGGTATCTCAATGTGTACATTATGTTGAATGTAACGACAGCCACAAAATTGATCATAAGCATCTTGTAATATGGCAGCTGCAGAATTACCACTAGCTCTTTCATTATTATTATGTCCAATACAAATACCATCTGTAGAATTAAGTGAAACAGTTGAAATTTGAAATGAACTACTTGAAAATGGTCTCATCACTAGTGAGGAGTAAATAACTTATGATTTCATTAATGTATGTCATATACAAAACCAAGTGAGAGGCTCCAGTCATATAATATCAATTATACCTCCAATCCATGTCCCTATTATGCCATACATATCAGTATAAAAATAGCTTATATTTTTGCTGACATTAATGGACATGCTAAACTAGAACCAATATATATATATATATACTATATATATATATATAGTATGTACATGTAGTAGATATAATAAGGAGCCACAAACTAGTCTTTGTACATTAATTAAAGCCACAAAGAAGAGATTACAACAAAACATGTGTAATTAACTGATAGTCATCATTGATTATATACTAGTTCTAGTTTACAATGTATGTGTCCTAACATGTTAACATAAAAATGACTTCTATTTTTTAAAAGAAATCATTTGACCATATTATTATAATAATGATATTATTGATGATTTGGTAAGTGATAAATTAATTAAAATAAAATGATTATCAGTATATTAATCTCTTGTTATTATAAATAGACTTTCATAATATAATGAATAAATTCAGAGCACATATCATGTGATGGTCATTATATGGAATGCATAGAATGTATGATTTTGTCTAAGAAACTGCACAATATTCCATAAAATATGATATATATTTTTAAACAATCAGTTGTTATGTGAGTTCAATACTGGAAAGGAAATACACATAGCTGGTACTTGAAATTTGTAATTGTTGTATCAACACTACTATAGTTGATATTGAATGTATGTTTTTCATTTAATCAATACAGTGACTAGTCAAATTGTTATCTTAGCAGATAAAATGTTTATTTGGAAACTGTAGATAATATGTTAATTAAAATTACATTTCAACTATATATATTATATATAAAGTCAATAAAATAAGCTGATCAGAAGTCTATATATACTAAACTAGCTATATATTGTATTATTATATATTCACTAGATCTAGAAATAAATACTAATAATTTATTATCACAGATAATAATACAGTTAATTTTTACCTCCTTTGTCTGGACAATTTGGAGGATCCAAAGCCACTGATATAGATACAAGAAGTGTACAAAAATAATAGAAAATTAGCTGCTGAATCATGATGGTTTACTGAAACAATAGACTCACAACATAATTTACAAGTAACATCATTCGCTAAAATATTTCATGTAATGACTTTGTCATACCATATATGGTCATATTGATAATGTTATTTTTGTGTAGACCGGTAAGTAATCGTTTTTACTTGAAGTGTTATAAATAAACTTTTCCAGTATAATAACACAATGTAAGAGTGAAACTTATAACAATTAAAAATGTAATGCAATATAACTCAAACATATTTACTGTTGACAGTGAAATATTAGGGACTCCACTCTCAGTTATGTCAATATTCCTAACATTAACTGGATCAGAGTAATCCAATAAAACATCATATGAGTATATAATATTGAGATCTTTTGGCAGATATTAAAAATACAATTATTATAATTGTAGTTGTATAAAGAAACTCATTCCATTGATATTAATAAACATAAAAATCAATATTAATAACATCATTGATATACATCAGTACTATCTTGTATATGTGTGTGTGCGTGTGTGACGACCTGATCTGATTTGCAATATGGGATCACTTCTGTCAGAACATTCTGGACGTGATTTATGAAAAAACACTATTAAAAACTCTTCAAAAACTGTTTTGTATACATACATGCAAATACCATGAACAGTTGTGAATATATAGCAACTGTATGTATACAAAACTGTTTTTTGAGACTTTTTAACAGTTGTCCTTTGATAAGCCACATCACAAATGTTTTGACAGAAGTGGTCCCTTATTGTAAATCAAGTCACACACATGCACACACACACACACACACACATAGACACACATACACACACATATATATATATGTTATTAGAGATTAGAGAACTAGATTTAGACATAACTAATAACTAATGTATGATAACAATAGGAATCCTAAGTTGAATACTCTTGTTTGTCCAGATGGTCCAAATAGTATTTGTGAGAGATCAAACTTATTGGTAAAATGTAGTATATTAACTCAGTCTTATATGTAACATTAAAACCTAGTATGACATCTCCAATAGCTGTGATTTTACCCACTAGGTCAACTGAGGATGCTAACTCACTAGAAATATTATATTCAGTTGTAAGTTCCATAGCATCTGTTGATCTCTTGACTAACTATCTTGTTTCTACTTGTATATTCTTACTAATCATCTCACAATAAAGAGATACGTTGAGTGTTCCTTCCTCAACTAAAGTAAAGGCTGGTCCACTATTAGTACTAGTAATAGTTATGTGCTGTCCATTGTTTGTCGTTTGCAAATAATTAATTATTCAAATTGACGTGGGTGTTGGTATGTATTAATGAACAGCACTCCATAAAGAATAATGTTATGAGTTTGAATATGAAGAGACAATTTTTATTATAAAATAGAAATTGTATAAGTAATGTTACTATAGATAATATATATCTATACAAGTACATCATAATACCTTCTACTTTAATATCTATATATAACAATAGACAATTAATTATTATATGTAATCATCATCATTGTTATCACTACTTTCATTAATAGTTTCATAAACACTGTTTGATCTATCTTTAATCGTCTCATAAATACGAGGTAATTCTGCTGAGCTAGTATATGCTGTATTCTCTGACAATGTAATTGGTTCAGTAAGGTTAGTTATACCAGTAATATTGAGTTGTTGGTTACTCCTTGATCCTATAACAATATATTATATGATGAGATATTGTCTTAATATATCTTACCTTTATTTCTTACACATTGTAAGATCACCACAACAATTAAGATACCAATGATAATTATTAAAAAGGTGCTACTAATAATAGCAGCAATAACTCCAGAACTTAGTCCTAATAATAGAACAGATAACTACTAACAATAGTATTAGATTTAGTTATAATTTGTTATAGTGGGTATGGCTGTAACAGATAATGGAATAATGAGAGCATATGCTATGCTATTGTATATAATATAGTTACTGAGTATTTTATTAACAAACCTACCTAATCCTTCAGGATTTGTTACAGTGGGTGTGGCTGATACTGAAACTATCACCATAGCAGTTGATAGTTCTACAGTTCTATCATTTGTAATAGTACTAGAGAATATTCCATCAAGACATTGTCCACTATTAAGTAAATTAGTACAGTTTCCACATCTTGTTGGACCCTGTATACAGTTTTAGCATATCAAGTGTAATGTAATAAGATCATGACAAGTTAGGTATTGTTCTTAGTAACTTACCTCTCCATAACATGATCCATTACAAGAGAAATGACACTGTTCACATGTACTATCATTAACATATAAATAACTAATGAGAAAGAGAGAGGTTACTACCAGTATTACATATTATAGAACTTACATTCCTAATGTATTAAAGTCATCACATGTTGGGACACACTGTCCTTGATAAATATAGTTCTTACAATAATCACATTGTGTATTATTAGGTCCCCAACACCATCCTTGTTCAGTAGAACATTCATCATGACATGTTAGGTTAGCTAACACTAAAGAAACAAACAGTTATCATTAAATGTAATAATATGACAATATCTGTATATATAATATCAATTTAATAATTGTGATAAACATTCTTACCACACTCTTCTTCAGGTCTCCTATAGTCATTATCTGGTATACAGATATCTACAGAACTGTCAGTGATGTAGGTACTTAAATTCCCAATATAACATAATGCTGGATTATTGATCAATTGAATGCCTCCATTTTTAATTCTCTCCAGTGATGACAAGTCTAGACTCACTAAATCTGTCCCCTCAATAAATACAGTATATTTCATTCTATCTCCAGTTCTATTACATAAGAAAGATAACACTTGAGATGGATCTGAGCCAATTACTCTCAAATTAGAGAGATATGAAAAAGTTTGTTTGTTGAAGAATTGAATTGTAAGTGAACCACGAATTTCTTGAATATCCTTGAGTCTCTCTAACTCAGATGGGCTATGTGAAAGAAAGATCACTCAAATTAAACTAGATTATATCAGGACTCACTCATCATCTACTCCCACATTTCCAATTCTCAATGATCCAGTAATGAGATTACAACCAGTAAAGTCAACATCAGTGAATGTAGAGCCTCCAGTACATTCTACAGATAAGTACATTATAATATTAGATAGCACACATTATAGAAATGGAACTCAATTCATATGTTAGGACTTTGGAACAAGTATTTATATAATGAGGAGTATATGGTTTACAACACTGCTTTTAAATTGGATGTATATATAAAAACTCACCTTTTGGACATGGTCCACCACAGTCAATACATTGTTGAGTTCCATTAGCTGTAGTCACAGACATATAGTTTATAGGACATGACTCTACACATTGGTCTTCTAACTCAAACAGATTACCTATCAATATATAATATATGACAATGTTAGTATGAATTGAAGTCAGGAACATTTACTTGGACAGCTTTTAACACATACAGGACCAGATGTGAACTTAAAATTTGGATTTGGTATAATCATATTAGAGCCACTGTCATATATATTGCGTGGAGGACACTGTTCACGACAAACTCCACCATCACGTACATTTTTACAAGCCTATTAATAAAACAATTATATGTACATCACTACTCTCTACTACTGACCTGACATTGATCATTGTTACCACCAGTACATCCTGCAGCACATTCAGAATGACAACATTGAATAGCCTGACCAATTTTATGACAACGATTATCACAGGGACAATCAGGTGTTACTAAAATGAAAAACAATGATATTAACAATAAGGTGTAGATATATCATGATATCTGTGAGGTAAATAAGATTCCTTGCAGATTAATATGGTAGTTTGTTAAAGTTTAATAGCTCACATGTTTGACAACATTCTGTTGAGTCATTACACCAACAGTAGCCAGAGGTACAACCAATATTACTACACATAGGATAGTCTGTAAATATAAGATCATATTTCTATCACAATAGATAACATAACTTACCATCATTAGTACATCCAGTAGTCCTAATATTAATTGAAGCATTAGGAGAGGAAGTTATATCTGTCCAACTAACATTTTGAACATTACACAATGAAGGTGTGTTAGATAGTCCTCTTAAGAATACACCACCTTGAGTGATCTCTTTCAATTGTGGCATATATAATGTACCAATATCAGAGTTAGCTACAATAAGTGAATACTCCTCTGAGCTAATAGTAAATCTGGTATTTCCTCGTATTATCCTTAAATTAGGAAGAGAAAGTCTTGATATTGGAGATATACGTCGAAGATAAATGAAGCCACTAATCTCTCTAGTATAATATAGAAATGAGAAGTTACTATCTGGTATTGGTGTGTTGTCATAGAAACTAGATGGTATCTCAATGTGTACATTATGTTGAATGTAACGACAACCACAAAATTGATCATAAGCATCTTGTAATATGGCAGCTGCAGAATTTCCAGTAGCTCTTTCATTATTATTATGTCCAATACAAATGTCATCTGTAGAATTAAATGAAACAATTGAAATTTCCTTTTATATAAATGAAAACTTATTAATTCATTAATGTATGTCATGTACAAAACCAAGTGAGAGGGCCATATTCATATAATGCTATATATTATATAATGTCTAGTGGTCTGGTAATCACTTTATACTTTAACAAAGTCTTAATTATCATAATTTTATTGTTATCGTTTTATATAATTATGTTACAATAATTATATACAATATAATCAATGATGACTATCACTTAATTAAACATGTTTTTTGTTGTAATATCTTCTTTGTGGTTTATTAGAATGCACACTACAAAGACTAGTTTTTGGTTTCTCACAATTCTATATTTACTACATGTACATACTATATAATTATATATAATAGTTCTAGTTTACAATGCCTTAACATGTCTCTGTGAAAATGGCTTCTATTGGTTTAGAGAAACTTTGGCCATATTATTATAATAATGATATTGTTGATGATTTGGTAAGTAATGAATTACTTATTAAATATATTTAATGATTATTAGTGTATTTATCTCTTGTTACTAAAAATAGACTTTCATTATATAATGAATAAATTCAGATCTGGTCACTATGGGATGTATAAATAATATGTTTTTGTCTGATAGTTGAAATTTGTAATTGTTGTATCAACGCTACTATAGTTGATATTTAATGTATGTTTTTCATTTGATAAATATTCTCAATACAGTGACTAGTCAAATTGTTATCTTAGCAGATAATATGTTTATTTGGAAACTGTAGATAATTTGCTAATTAAAATTACATTCCAACTATATAATTATATATATATATATATATATATATTATAGTCATTAAAATAAGCTGATCAGAAGTCTATATATACTTAACTAGCTATATATTGTATAATTATATATTCACTAGATCTAGAAATAAATACTAATAATTTATTATCACAGATAATAATACAGTTCATTATTACCTCCTTTGTCTGGACAATTTGGAGGATCCAAAGTCACTGATATGGATACAAGAAGGAGTACACAAAAATAGTAGAGAATTGGCCGCCGAATCATGATGGTTTACTCAAACAATAGACTCGCAACAGAATTTACAAGTAACGTTATTCGTTAAAATAATTCACGTAATAACTTCGTGATACCATATATGGTCATACTGATATTTCCGTAAACCAATAAGTAATCATTTTCACTTGAAGTATTATAAATAAAGTTTTCTAGAATAATAACACAATGTAAGAGTGAAAGTAATAACAAAAAATTAACTCAATAAAATTCAAAATATTTATAGTTGATAGTCAAATAAGAGGGACTTCACTCTCAGTTATTTCTATATTCTAAACATTAACTGGATCTATCCTCATAATGTGGATCTCTTTTGAAAAATTTTAGGAATACAATTCTTATAATTATAGTTAAGCTCTCACTTTCTACAATAGACTTATCACTTATATTAATAATAGTTACATTGAACTGGAAGCTAGTATTGTCACCAGGTGAACGAGTACAAACCTCAAGAGTCACTTGACCAGGAGATGAGGTAGTTGATATTAGTTCAGGTATTGATGATATACCTATTGTATAATATAATATATTGATGATATTGTGATTATGTAATAATTGAATATATTGTTTTAACTAACAAAATGTAACTTACTTGTTTATATGTTAGTAGTTATAATACTATAAATTAAGTCTCAACTAATTTGTAACTTAATTTTGTAGTTATAATGGAATCCACAATTCATGTGAAATTGTCACACACAATTTAACTACTCATTGTATTATTAGTTGGTATTCCAATAATAGTAACATAATCATATAGCGAGTGATTAAACCATAACTGTAACATTTCATATAATAACTATCCATCTCTTGTAGCAGTAGGAACATCTGTTAATACATACACAATACTGTTTATTGTATTATTAAATGTTTACTTACATTGTACATCTAGTATAAAACTAGTGGTAGTTGATCCAGCATCATTACTAACAGTAAGTGTATAGTTACCAGACTGGTTACGTTGAACATTAGTAAGTGTTATAATGAAGTCTGTTAGTATAATATCATTATTGTCATTAGATAGTAGGGGTTGACCCTCATGTGTCCACTGTGATGTGAGTAGAGGAGGGAATGGAGTATTAGCTCCTCCTACAGTTAGGTTCACTGTAATATTATTACCCTCTATTACTAATTGTGTACTAACAGGAGTTAATAATGATGGGAGAACTAGATAAACATACAATGAACAGCAAATAAAAACAGGTTATACATACCTGGTAATCCCAAGATGAATGTTCTTGTTAGTCCATCATTTGGTCCACATTGTATTTGTGCCAGATCAAACTCACTAGTAAAATTGAGTATAGTAAAGTTAGTCTCATATGTTAGATTTTACCCATTAGGTCAACTAGGGATGCTAACTCTCTAAAATTTTATAATCAGTTGTAAGTGGCATCTGTTGATCTCTTGACTAATCATCTTATTTGTACTTGTCTATTCTTACTAATCACCTCACAATAAAGAGATACGTTGAGTGTTCCTTCCTCAAATAAAGTATAGGCTGGTCCACTATTAGTACTAGAAATAGTTGTGTGCTGATGCTGCTCATTGTCCTTTGCAAATAATTAATTATTCAAATTGACGTGGGCGTTGGTACGTATTAATGTTATGAGTTTCAATATGAAGTGATAATTTTTATTATTAAATAGAAATTCTATAAGTAATATTACAATAGATAATATATATAAGGACATCACAGATAATACATTCTACTTTAATATCTTATGTATAACAATTGATAATTAATTATTATATGTAATCATCATCATTGTTATCACTACTTTCATTAATAGTTTCATAAAGACTGTTTGATCTATCTTCAATTACCTCATAAATATGAGGTAATTCTGCTGAGCTAGTATAAGCTGTATTCTCTGACAATGTAATTGGTTCAGTAAGGTTAGTTATATCAGTAATATTGAGTTGTTGATTACTCCTTGATCCTATAATAATATATTATATGATGAGATATTGTCTTAATATATCTTACCTTTATTTCTTATACATTGTAAGATCACCACAACAATTAAGATACCAATAATAATTATTAAAAAGGTGCTACTAATAATAGCAGCAATAACTCCAGAACTTAGTCCTAATAATACAACAGATAACTACTAACAATAGTATTAGATTTAGTTATAATTTGTTATAGTGGGTATGACTGTAACAGATAATGGAGTAATGAGAGCATATACTAGTCAATGCTATTGTATATAATATAGTTACTGAGTAATTTATTAGCAAACCTACCTAATCCTTCAGAATTTGTTACAGTGGGTGTGGCTGATATTAGAACTATCACTGTGGTGGTTGATAGTCCTATAGTTATATCATTTGTAATAGTACTAGAGAATACTCCATCAAGACATCGTCCACTATTAAGTAAATTAGTACAGTTTCCACATCTTGTTGGACCCTGTATACAGTTTTAGCATATCAAGTGTAATGTAATAAGATCATGACAAGTTAGATATTGTTCTTAGTAACTTACCTCTCCATAACATGATCCATTACAAGAGGAATTACACCGTTTACATGTACTATCATTAACATATAAATAACTAATGAGAGAGAGAGGTTATTACCAGTATTACATATTATGGAACTTACGCTCCTGATGTATTAAAGTCATCACATGTTGGGACACACTGTCCTTGATAAATATAGTTCTTACAATAATCACATTGTGTATTATTAGGTCTCCAACACCATCCTTGTTCAGTAGAACATTCATCATGACATGTTAGGTTAGCTAACACTAAAGAAACAAACAGTTATCATTAAATGTAATAGTATGACAATATCTGTATATATAATATCAATTAAATAAATGTGATAAATCTTCTTACCACACTCTTCTTCAGGTCTCCTATAGTTATTATCTGGTATACAGATATCTACAGAACTGTTAGTGATGTAGGTACTTAAATTCCCAATATAACATAATGATGGATTATCAATTAGTTGAATGCCTCCATTTTCAATTCTCTCCAGTGATGACAAGTCTAGACTCACTAAATCTGTTACCTTTATAACTACAGTATATTTCATTCTATCTCCAGTTCCATTACATGAGAAAGATAACACTTGAGATGGATCTGAGCCAATTACTCTCAAATTAGAGAGATATGAAAAATTTTGTTTGTTGAAGAGTTGAATTGTAAGTGTACCATGAATTTCTTGAATATCCTTAAGTCTCTCTAACTCAGATATGCTATGCAAAAGAAAGATGACTCAAATTAAACTAGATTATATCAGAACTCACTCATCATCAACTCCCACATTTCCAATTCTCAATGATCCAGTAATGAGAGTACAACCAGTAAAGTCAACATCAGTGAATGTAGAGCCTCCTAGACATTCTACAGATAAGTACATTATAATATTAGATAGCACACATTATAGAAATGGAACTCAATTCATATGTTAGGACTTTGGAACAAGTATTTATATAATGAGGAGTATATGGTTTACAACACTGCTTTTAAATTGGATGTATATATAAAAACTCACCTTTTGGACATGGTCCACCACAGTCAATACATTGTTGAGTTCCATTAGCTGTAGTCACAGACATATAGTTTATAGGACATGACTCTACACATTGGTCTTTTAACTCAAACAGATTACCTATCAATATATATGACAATGTTAGTATGAATTGAAGTCAGGAACATTTACTTGGACAACTTTTAACACATACAGGACCAGATGTGAACTTAAAATTTGGATTTGGTATAATCATATTAGAGCCACTGTCATATATACTGCGTGGAGGACACGATTCACGACAAACTCCATCATCAAGTACATTTTTACAAGCCTATTAATAAAATAATCTTATGTACATTACTACTCTATACTACTGACCTGACATTGATCTGTGTTACCACCAGTACATCCTGCAGCACATTCAGAATGACAACGTTGAATGATTTGACCAATTTTATGACAACGATTATCACAGGGACAATCAGATGTTACTAAAATAAAAACAAAAATATTAACAATAAGATGTAAATATATCATGATATCTGTGAGGTAAATAAGATTATTTGCAGATCAATATGGTAGTTGGTTAAAATTCAATAGCTCACATGTTTGACAACATTCTGTTGAGTCATTACACCAACAGTAGCCAGAGGTACAACCAATATTACTACACATATGATAGTCTGTAAATATAAGATCATATTTCTATCACAATAGATAACATAACTTACCATCATTAGTACATCCAGTAGTCCTAATATAAATTGAAGCATTAGGAGAGGAAGTTATATCTGTCCAACTAACATTTTGAACATTACACAATGAAGGTGTGTTAGATAGTCCACTTAAGAATACACCACCTTGTGTGATCTCTTTCAATTGTGGCATATATAATGTACCAATATCAGAGTTAGATACAATAAGTGAATACTCCTCTGAGCTAACAGTAAATCTGGTATTTCCTCGTATTATCCTTAAATTAGGAAGAGAAAGTCTTGATATTGGAGATATACGTCGAAGATAAATGAAGCCACTAATCTCTCTAGTATAATATAGAAATGAGAAGTTACTATCTGGTATTGGTGTGTTGTCATAGAAAATAAGTGGTATCTCAATGTGTACATTATGTTGAATGTAACGACAACCACAAAATTGATCATAAGCATCTTGTAATATGGCAGCTGCAGAATTACCACTAGCTCTCTCATGATTATTATGTCCAATACAAATGTCATCTGTAGAATTAAATGAAACAGTTGAAATTTGAAATGAACTACTTGAAAATGGTCTCATCACTGGTGAGGAGTAAGTAACTTAACATTTCATTAATGTATGTCATGTACAAAACCAAGTGAGAGGGCCCCAGTCATATAATGCTTTATATCATATAATGTTTACTGGTCTGGTAATTACTTTATACTTTAATAAAGTCTTAATTATCATGATTTTATTGTTATCGTTTTATATAATTATGTTACAATAATTATATACAATATAATCAATGATGACTATCACTTAATTAAACATGTTTTTTGTTGTAATATCTTCTTTGTGGTTTATTGGAATGCACACTACAAAGACTAGTTTTTGGTTTCTCACAATTCTATATTTACTACATGTACATACTATATAATTATATATAATAGTTCTAGTTTACAATGCCTTAACATGTCTCTGTGAAAATGGCTTCTATTGGTTTAGAGAAACTTTGGCCAGATTATTATAATGATGATATTGTTGATGATTTGGTAAGTAATGAATTACTTATTAAAATATATTTAATGATTATTAGTGTATTGATCTCTTGTTACTAAAAATACACTTTCATTATATAATTTTATATAATAATTTTATGAGTAAATTCACATGCTGGTCACTATGGGATGTATAGATAGTATGTTTTTGTCTGATAGTTGTAATTTATAATTGTTGTATCAACACTACTATAATTGATATTTAATGTATGTTTTTCATTTGATAAATATTCTCAATACAGTGACTAGTCAAATTGTTATCTTAGCAGAAAACTGGAAACTGTAGATAATTTGCTAATTAAAATTACATTCCAACTATATAATTATATATATATATATATATATATATATATATTATAGTCATTAAAATAAGCTGATCAGAAGTCTATATATACTAAACTAGCTATATATTGTATAATTATATATTCACTAGATCTAGAAATAAATACTAGTAATTTATTATCAGATAATAATACAGTTCATTATTACCTCCTTTGTCTGGACAATTTGGAGGATCCAAAGTCACTGATATGGATACAAGAAGGAGTACACAAAAATAATAGAGAATTGGCCGCTGAATCATGATGGCTTACTCAAACAATAGACTCTCAACAGAATTTACAAGTAACGTCATTCGTTAAAATATTTCAAGTAATAACTTCGTGATACCATATAAGGTCACACTGATATTTCCATAAACCAATAAGTAATCATTTTTACTTGAAGTGTTATAAATAATGTTTTCCAGTATAATAACACAATGTAAGAGTGAAACTAATAACAAAAAAATTAACTCAATATAATTCAAAATATTTATTATGACTTTTGTTGTTCAACCCAAGATGCATCAACATTTTAATGTCTCTGGTATTAGAGAATATGGTTTTTGGTAAGTTTATGTACCATCATGGAATGTAACAATAAACATTATGTAGTTGTACATCAGGGTATTTTGTATTTACTTAGTCTATAATTATTTATCAATAAATTGTTTATGATGAATTCTAAATCTTAGATACTGCATTTGTCAAGTCGGACAGGTCCTGGTACAGCTATTGTGCTAGTGAATGTACAAGCATTGATGAGGAAGAAATTCTAGTGAGTTATCCATAAATTGTATTAGTAAACATCATTGTCTTTTGAAGAAATTTCCACCTTATATTCTCTTTTACCACAAATTTGAAAGTGAAAATATTGAACAAAAAGAAGACAGCAACAAGTAATATAAACTATTGACAATGTGTGATATAACAAGCAAAATGTTATTTGTAACATATAGATCTTTAAAATGTACACATGTACAGCCAATGGATGTAGTTCAAAATAACTCACAAGATCTTATACTACCTGTTGACAGTCAAATCAGAGGGACTCCACTCTCAGTTATTTCTATATTCTTAGGATTAACAGGATCTATCCACATAATCTTTTGGCAGATTTTAAGGATACAATTCTTATAATTATAGTTAAGCTCTCACTTTCTACAATAGACTTATCACTTATATTAATAATAGTTACATTGAACTGGAAGCTAGTATTGTCACCAGGTGAACGAGTACAAACCTCAAGAGTCACTTGACCAGGAGATGAGGTAGTTGATATTAGTTTAGGTATTGATGGTATACCTATTGTATAATATAATATATTGATGATATTGTGATTATATAATAATTGAATATATTGTTTTAACTAACAAATTTGTAACTTACTTGTTTATATGTTAGTAGTTATAATACTATAAATTAAGTTTTAACTAATTTGTAACTTAATCGTGTAGTTATAATGGAATCCACAATTCATGTGAACTTGTCACACACAATTTAACTACTCATTGTATTATTAGTTGGTATTCCAATAATACTAACATAATCATATAGTGAGTGATTAAACCATAACTGTAACATTTCATATAATAACTATCCATTTCTTGTAGCAGTAGGAACATCTGTTAATACATACACAATACTGTTTATTGTATTATTAAATGTTTACTTAGATTGTGCATCTAGTATAAAACTAGTGGTAGTTGATCCAGCATCATTACTAACAGTAAGTGTATAGTTACCAGACTGGTTACGTTGAACATTAGTAAGTGTTATAATGAAGTCAGTTAGTATAATATCATTACTACCATTAGATAGTAGGGGTTGACCCTTATGTGTCCACTGTGATGTGAGTAGAGGAGGAAATGGAGTATTAGCTCCTCCTACAGTTAGGTTCGCTGTAATATTATTACCCTCCATCACTAACTGTGTACTAACAGGAGTTAATAATGATTGGAGAACTAGATAAATATAATTATATGATAATAATAATAATAGCACATACCTGGAAAACCTAAATTAACTCTCTTTTTACAAGACTACTTTCAGTTTGTACACAGTCTACTTGTGCCAGATCAAACTCACTGAAAGTTTAGTATAGTAATGTTAGTCTCAAATGTTATATAGTTTATAATCTTTCTCTTTTGAAGCTGAATATATAGTTGATCTGTAAAGAACATGTTGATAAGGAACATGTAAAATGAAAACATTTATAAAAGACTCTACGCTGTATTCCACATATACAGTAGTGATTTTTTTAAAGATTAAACCAAACCAATAATAAACCAAGTAATGAGAACAGTAGTGTACACACAAAAAAAGAGAAAAAGATAAACATGATAATGTAGGAACAACTAACTCTTGTGGAATATATAGACTTAATAAATGATTAGAGTGCTATATATTTTCAAAATAATTAAGTTATTCCATATCTAGTGAATAGTGTCATTCCATATTAGTGATATAGCTATATCAAAGTAAACTTATATTATCCTCTTTCATACAAATAGTGCATGTATATATGTGAATTTATAATTCCTCCTTAATGCAAATAGTGTATATATGTAAACTTATGTTATCCTTCTCCGTGCAATAGTGCAAATAGTTCATGTGTATATGTAAACTTATATTTGCTCCTCTATCATCTATAAATAGCAATAAAGCTATGTCAAAGTAAACTTATATTACCCTCCTAAATTCCTCTTCCATTTTTTACAAATAGTTATGTAGCCACAACAAAGTCAACATATAAGTCCTCCTCCATCTTCTATGAATAGGGTCACTTCCTATATACCAATGGCCAATGTGAAAGATGTAGTACCACAATATTATCTGGTAGGAGGTCAATCCCACTTATTATTTATGGCAATGAATTTCTATGTATACAACATGCAAACTAAACTACATTTGAATCAACACTTTGTAGAAGATAGGATATACTTTGATATAATAGTTAATGGAAATGACAATTCTTGTAGAGGATATTATTAGTGTGGATTTATGTTAATTGGTGGTGGTAGACTTTCTCATAACATGGAAAACCAGTGGCAGTAAAGGCAAAATTAAACTGTATCTTAACTGATTAACATATTGCCTCACTGATCAATGATATTATGATACAAATCTAAGTCCCAAAAAATCCCATATCATTAAACTACATGGAAAGTTGGGGTGTAGATCAACAACATGCATCAGTACTATCTTGACATACCTTTATTTTTATATAAGATATAGAAGATAATAAGTCCAACAAGAACAACAGTAACTAGTAATATAATAATAGCAATAACAATACCAGCAATAGCTCCACCACTTAGTCCTAAATGTAAGAGAGAGATATAGTATATAACAATAGTAATGACTTACCACTAGGTCTACTTTCTGTAGGGGGACTTGTAGTGGGTGTGGGTGATACTGTAATTGATATTGAAGGTACTATTGTGGTAGTAGGTGTGGCTGATGGTCCTATAGTTGATGTGGTGATGATGGATGTAGTAGTAGTAGAACAACAAGTAATATAAATTATATTATATAGTCATTAAAGAGATCTATCTTATACACACACAAACACTGATATCCCCTTTACAATCAGGACTACTATGATAACATCTTCAGTTATTGTACATATTGTTTAGTAAAGTAATAATAAGAGTAGACTCACTTGGTTGGACAGTGATCTCTCCAGTTGTCATGGTAACCTTAGAAGAACCATATTTGTTTGTACTTGTAATATTAAGTGAGAATGATGCTCCATTAGTTAATACAATAGTAAGAGGTACTATAGTATTACTGATATACTTCATAAAAGAAAAGCTCTCACTTTCTACAATAGACTTATCACTTATATTAATAATAGTTACATTGAACTGGAAGCTAGTATTGTCACCAGGTGAACGAGTACGAACCTCAAGAGTCACTTGACCAGGAGATGAGGTAGTTGATATTAGTTCAGGTATTGATGGTATACCCATTGTATAATAAAATATATTGATGATATTGTGATTATGTAATAATTGAATATATTGTTTTAACTAACAAATTGTAACTTACTTGTTTATTTGTTAGTAGTTATAATGCTATAAATTAAGTTAGTTACACAAACTATCAATTACTACCATATACCATATATGGTAATATTACCTTCAGTAGATATAATATTGGAGATGTTCCTCATATCAGTACCATTAGTATTGATAGCAGTAACACTACAGTAGTATCTCTCTCCAGCAAACACTGGACCTACACTAGTACTACCCATTAAATTATCATTAACACATCCAATTATATTAGAACATGATAACATAATTTATTATAAAGTTGATTTGAACTACCCTCTCCATCAATAACACAATACACCTCTACATCATCAATATCTTGACCTCCAGTATGACGAAATCTCCATGATATATTAATATTACCATTAGATGGAATAACATTGACTGTCTGGAACATTGGAGCTAACAGATAACAGAGATATATCATATATACACACATTGATATAACACAATTACCTCCTCTCATTGTCATTAAGGTAATTGGATCACTGGGTTCACTCTCTAATAGACCAATGGTGTCTCCCATGGTAACAGCTACAACAGTAACATTATATGTAGTACTGGGGATAATGCCCCTGATAATTAGTATAGTATTAGTAGTATTTAAGATGACATCAGAGGGAGGAGGTGGTACCATCACAACATGATAATAATTAACAGTTGGAGTACCCAGTTCACTACGAGGTGACCATGTTAGTTTGACACTTGTATCAGTCACATCCATCTCTCTCACATTAAGAGGAGGACCAGGTATCACTGATAAGAGAGAGTGTCATAATTTATGACAACAGTAATGATATTATCTATATACCTGCTATAATGAGTTGGACTGTTGATAGAGACCTGTCCTATATCATTACTCACAATACAGGTATATGTACCATTATCTTCATTGGTAATATTAGTTATTGTAATCTCTCCATCTACTGATGTATTAAAATGACCACCATGAGTTATGATTGTATTATAA
This sequence comes from Xestospongia muta, assembly GCA_963693285.1. Classification (NCBI taxonomy): domain Eukaryota; kingdom Metazoa; phylum Porifera; class Demospongiae; order Haplosclerida; family Petrosiidae; genus Xestospongia; species Xestospongia muta. Next base: position 438,914 of record OY848918.1, read on the forward strand.
ATATAATTATATGATAATAATAATAATAGCACATGCCTGGAAAACCTAAATTAACCTCTCTTTTTACAAGACTACTTTCAGTTTGTGCACACTCTACTTGTGTCAGATCAAACTCACTGGTAAAGTTTAGTATAGTAATGTTAGTCTCAAATGTTAGTGATGACCCTAGTATGACATCCAATAGCTCCAATAGCTGTGATTTTACCCACTAGGTCTACTGGAAATATTAGCTCACTAGCAGCATTATAATCAGTTATAGCCTATGTTATCATTTTATCAAAGTTATAGAGGATTAATACTTTAAAAATTAAAGAAGAAAGCTTCACAACTCAAGGATACAAAAAAGACATAATAAAGTGATAGTTTTCAAGATATATTATACATGACTGATAAAATGTATTAACGTATACAGAAGACCTCTGGTAATAATAAAGCTTAAAAGAGTATCTAATTTTCTGGAGATGATATTGCTTCATAAAGGTAGAATACTTGCTGATGATCTTCTTTAAAAGCTTTCTACTTTTCTTCTCTTTTCCACTACTGGTATCAAAAAAATCAAATCAATACACAACAAAAGCAATTCATAGAGCATACAATAATATCTGAGTGATTTAGTTCTTTAAAAACCAATACAGCTTATTATAAATAGTATCTGTTTGACAAACCAAGTAGTTTGTATTTGTAAATTATTTCGGATTACCTCACAATAAAGAGATACATTGAGTGTTCCTTCCTCAGATATAACATATGCTGGACCATTGTTAGTATTAGGAACAGTTGTGAAGATAACCTGACCTGATGTTATAGATACTGCTATCAGAAATAGAAGAATAACCACCTTCTACTGCACACAAAGAAGGCGTGTCTATAAACTTGAAGTTATAACTTTAATAATTTATATACACACAAGACAGCTATTACAAGTAGACATTCCATAGTTTAAACTTCCCCAGTTATTATGTGTAATAGAATTCATATAATATCATTTAATATTATCATATACATCATTACTATCTTGATATATTGTCTCATAAACTGGAGGAGTAATCAGTGATGATTCTTGTTCCACTGTACTATATGATATATTCTCTGTTACTTCATTTGATGACTGATCATCTGGTCCTTTAGTTATACCATATGCTTCATTTTGTACTGAGAAGAAATCTTTTATCACTGTACTACTCTCACCTCTACTCTCTTTAGTACTGGACACTAGTAGAACACATACACACACATACTGTGGTAATAGTTACTACTATATAGTACTGACCTTTATATATCAAGATTATTACAACAATTAAGATAACAACTATTAGTACTAGAAAGATAATAATATTAATAATAATACCAGCAATAACTACACTTAGTACTAGATATAAAAGAGAGAGATATAATCAACAACACTGGTAATATATATAACTTACTACTAGCTCCACTATCTGTAGACTGGGGACTTCTTATAGTGGGAGTGGCTGATACTGGAGGTACTCCTGTAGTAGTAGGAGTTGGTTCTATATTATTAATACCTAAATTACATGTACTTATCGATATTACATTGACTTACTTGGTACAACCATAATAACTGAAGAGTTTCCTGACTGTTCTGAGTTCCCATATATATTACTAGATATAACTGATCATTACTTACTTGTTGATGTAGTGTTAAAGATGACAACAGTACTAGAGTTACTAGATAATCTTCCCACTACATTATGAGTAGAATAAGCTCTCACTCTTACAGAATACTGTGTATTAGGATATAGACCAGTTATCATTACACTGTTAATAAAGGTAGGATCTGTACTATTAGTAGCAGTATAGTTTATCATTATAGTTGATAAACTATTAGTTAATGGATCTAACATCACTGTAAAGAGAGAGAGAGGTGATGTACCCAGTACAGCGGGATTACGCCATCTTAGACTAACTGTAGTAGATCCTGGATCACCTATAACACTAACTTCTCGTGGTTGTGAGGGAGGATCTGTAACAGAGAGAATATAACAAGTACAAATGAAGACTTTACTTACCAACAACTACTAGTTCAATTATATTACTAATAGACAAAGTAGTATTAACTACTGTGTTCTCTAATATATTATTATAATGACCAGCATCACTTAATAATACTGATGTAATCATAAGTTGACCCAATATATCAGTCTTAAATCTTCCACCTGATGATATAGATAACCCTCCATCTTTACTCCAACTAGATGAGGGGATAGGATTACCACTAACATTAGTATATGATGTAATAATGACATCATTATTAGTGATAACATATACTGGTCCACTTTGTACTATACCTTCAGGACCATCTATAATAAACACACAGTTATATTATATTATAATATGAGAGATGTGTTACTTACATTGTACATCTAGTATGAAGTATCCTATTGCAATTGAGTTACCCCTTTCATTAGAGGTTATCATAGTATAATTACCAGACTGAGAACGAGACACAGATGAGAAGGTAATATATGGGTATACTGATATATTAGGATTAGTACTATCAGGACTAATGACCACTTCATTATAGAACCAAGTAAACTGAGGTAAGAGAGGATAACCTGTTGTGTTCTCAATATTAAATGAAAAGGTAGTGTTCTCTATCACAGACCGTGAGATAGTCACTTGACGAAGTATAAAAAGGTCTGAGGAGAAAGAACAAACAATGTTGTTGTTTATGAATTATTAATTAGAACATACATTAGAACATTGATTTAATTTTAATTTAACATGGACAGGAGACTCACAGCAAACAAAGTTTGTGTTTGGAGTGGCGGAAAAATTAAGTGGATACTCAACAGCACAACGGTTACCAATGTATACATTACAGCATTGACTAGATAAGTCTCCATAACAAAGTGTAAGATTAGCAGCAAGACATTTTTATAAACAAAATATATACATGAACTCACGTCTGCAGTGTCGAACGACATCATCACCTCTAGTGGGGTCAAGAGGAAAAATATCGTGATTTCGCGAGTTGCATCTCGAGCAGTCCGTCAATGTATCATTGTTGGCTAGAAGTAATGCATTAGAACCATCTGTTACCTTGTTGTAGCTCTTGATTAATCCTAATTTCCAAAATCTTCCAGAACCCACAGGTTGATCGCATACTATATCAACTTGGGCTAATACGGAGCCAGTATTCCCAGGCTCGCCAGTGAAGCGAACAGTGTAAGTTGCTTGACGATGGTAGCCTCGAATGTTGCCTACAGATAGACAGCTGATATTAACGCTTTCTATGATTATATTTGCAGAAGATCCATCGCCTGGTTGAAGCTCCAAGACGCTATTGAGTATGGTCGTTAGTTGAGAACGTGTAGGCAAGGAAGAACAGCCTTCTAGGTTCACATTTTGAGCTCCACAGAATGAATAATGAGCCAAAAGGCAAAGACAAAATAACACCACTCTTAGGAAAGCCATGATTTAGTGATATACCAAAATTCTGCAAAGCGCAATCTTATATATCCGCGAAGCCCAGAAATACTAACTGGGGGCGAGGCGGGGGCGCAAAAGGAACGAAATCTCATATTTTTTTATTAAAACACAAAAGACACTCAATAGCATTATAACAAAGCTAATATGAAGAGCATCAAAAATAATAGAATAAAATAAAATAGGAGATGAAGGATTTATGATAAGTGATAATATTAACAGGTGAATGAATAAATAAATATGAACAATATGTATGCTATATTCCTGATAATTTTAAAGTAAATAAGAAATATTTTCCTTGAACTGTCTTGCAGAGTTGAGATCTTTCAATGATGAGGGAAGGGAATTCTACAGAGAGATAGCACTGGGAAGGAAGGAGTTGAGGATAGCAGAAGATCTGGAGAAGGGCAGATTGAGGTTTAAAGGGTGGGAAGAATGTAAATTATAAGAGGACTAGTTTTGAAATGAAAAAGAGCCAGCAGGAATGTAGAGCTTACTAAAGATGAACTCGTATAAAAGGACAAGCTTGGATGTTGTTCTACGGGAGGATAGAGAAGGAAGATTGAAGAGTTGTAGAAGTAGAGTATAATCAGAGCTCCAATTTTCACTGCAGAGTTTCACTAAGTGCTAACGGTAACATGGCGCTCGTTTCAAGGAGTCTACTACTACCGCCCACTTGCTCTTTTATAGTCTATAATCGGTTCTACTCTTCTTCCTCATCAACTAACTTCTTGATGATCCCATCAAGCTCCCCCAACTATACAATTTCTCGTCGTTCTTCTTCTTCATTTACACTTTGTTAAAAGTTCACACCTACGCTTCTTTACTCGATGTTACCTCTCTCACAATAAGTCCTTACTTCCTCTGCTCCTTCTACTCTGTGGCGATGTTGAAGTCAACCCTGGCTCTCCTGATGATATTGTCAAGTGTGTATGCTCTTCAACTGAAGAATCAGGTCTTATGTTACAATGTGAACAATGTTCTTGTTGGCTGCACAACAAATGTGTGAATGTTCCAGCACATGTTGCTGATAATTTTCCTTTTATCTCCCCCAGTGTATCATGTCTTCTCTTTCTCTCATCTCCTCCCTGAAGTCAGAATCTCTCACTTAAAGGTTCACATTATTAAATTAGAAAAATCATATGAATCTCTCAGTACTCAATTATCTGTCCTTCACATGTAGGGTTAATAATTAAGGTTTGTTCTACAAAATCTGGACTAGCAACAACACAAGTCCAAAACAAGTCATTTAACAAACCACAAACAAATCTACAGGTTACCAACTTGTTATTTCAAGCACAAATATTACTAGCTATAGGCCGTTGGGAAGTGTATCATACTTGTCATCACCACCTGAAATGTACAAATGCTTTGTTAGCCTCAGCCAAACAATGCAAATCTTGCTTCTTCTTAACAGCTGTTCCCTATAGCAAAATGCATACAAATCAGCACATAAATTATTACACAGTAAATCTAATCACTTGATTGTTAAAGACATTGAGAATCTCTAAAGCCAATCTTTGAGCCATTTTGAATCGTCGCTGACCAGGCCTTTCCCGTCCAGCTGTTATTAACCATTTCATACTAAGAAATCTTTGATGATTAGAATGCAGAAGTACTGGTACCTAGAAGAAAACATACAAGTAATAGACAAGGAATGGGAGTGTTAATGGGAATAAAACAAACAAATTCACTTAACTACCCACATATCCTGATTGATTTTCCTGCAACAGAGCCAACAGGCCCAACACATATCAAAACATTTAATTCCTTTATTGGCATTAAGTGACTTACCCAACCCCACCTTATTTACAATTATACTCCATATTACATTTAAGCAATAGTTGCTGTTGTCAAACACCTACAAATTATTGGCATATACATAAACAGAAAAGGGAACACGCCTAAAATTGTAGTATTTAACTATGACAACACAGAGTAACATACCAATGTGGTCAGAGTGGGTTACACATTAACAAGGGGCTGCAGGTAGCCAAATAATTTAATTATGATTGACATACATAGTAATTATATTGTTTACTAAATTCAGTATTTTTATATTACAAACAACTGAAGTGACTAAATAATTTATGACAAACTATACTAATCTTGCAGGCTTTTTTAGGTGTGTACAAATGCAATGCTCATAGGTAGAGACGTTATCCTTTAATAATCTCAAGCTGTTGGCAAGCAATTGCAATATATGTCCAGTAGGCCATTAATGTTAAGGTTTAATGGAAGGGATAGTTATATCAGTAACCACAGGTATTTTAGGTGTGACAAGGACAGTTCCAGATAAGGCATATTGCTCTATGACATAACTCTTTGTCTTGATCTTAGCATGAATTAAACAAAACTAAGTAATTGCTGTTAATTTTCCATCTTCTTTTAGAGGACTAGTGAGGGATGTCCCATTTACAAGGGAATACATTGTGCTTTGTTATTGTATATCAAGCTATCAATAACATACAATAATCAGTCAACATTTTTATAAGATATAGTTTTCCTCCTTTGCATATACCAGTTGTTCCCATGAGAGGCATAACATTCTCAAAGGCTCAATGAAATACTTTTAAAGGGTCTAAAACAATGCTTGATTTCTCAGATGAGGTTTTATATCTAAATAAATAATTATAATAGTTAAAACAAATTATACCTACACTAGTACTACCCATTAAATTATCATCAACACATCCAGTTACATTAGGACATGATAACATATTATAAAGTTGATTTGAACTACCCTCTCCATCAATAACACAATACACCTCTACATCATCAATATCTTGACCTCCAGTATGACGAAATCTCCATGATATATTAATATTACCATTAGATGGAATAACATTGACTGTCTGGAACATTGGAGCTAACAGATAACAGAGATATTTCATATATACACACATTGATATAACACAATTACCTCCTCTTATTGTCATAAAGGTAATTGAATCACTGGGTTCACTCTCTAATAGACCAATGGTGTCTCCCATGGTAACAGCTACAACAGTAACATTATATGTAGTACTGGGGATAATGCCCCTGATAATTAGTATAGTATTAGTAGTATTTAAGATGACATCAGAGGGAGGAGGTGGTACCATCACAACATGATAATAATTAACAGTTGGAGTACCCAGTTCACTACGAGGTGACCATGTTAGTTTGACACTTGTATCAGTCACATCCATCTCTCTCACATTAAGAGGAGGACCAGGTATCACTGATAAGAGAGAGTGTCATAATTTATGACAACAGTAATGATATTATCTATATACCTGCTATAATGAGTTGGACTGTTGATAGAGACCTGTCCTATATCATTACTCACAATACAGGTATATGTACCATTATCTTCATTGGTAATATTAGTTATTGTAATCTCTCCATCTACTGATGTATTAAAATGACCACCATGAGTTATGATTGTATTATAAATATAATTATATGATAATAATAATAATAGCACATGCCTGGAAAACCTAAATTAACCTCTCTTTTTACAAGACTACTTTCAGTTTGTGCACACTCTACTTGTGCCAGATCAAACTCACTGGTAAAGTTTAGTATAGTAATGTTAGTCTCAAATGTTAGTGATGACCCTAGTATGACATCCAATAGCTCCAATAGCTGTGATTTTACCCACTAGGTCTACTGGAAATATTAGCTCACTAGCAGCATTATAATCAGTTATAGCCTATGTTATCATTTTATCAAAGTTATAGAGGATTAATACTTTAAAAATTAAAGAAGAAAGCTTCACAACACATGTAAAATGAAAACATTTATAAAAGACTCTACGCTGTATTTCACATATACAGTAGTGATTTTTTTAAAGATTAAACCAAACCAATAATAAACCAAGTAATGAGAACAGTAGTGTACACACAAAAAAAGAGAAAAAGATAAACATGATAATGTAGGAACAACTAACTCTTGTGGAATATATAGACTTAATAAATGATTAGAGTGCTATATATTTTCAAAGTAATTAAGTTATTCCATATCTAGTGAATAGTGTCATTCCATATTAGTGATATAGCTATATCAAAGTAAACTTATATTATCCTCTTTCATACAAATAGTGCATGTATATATGTGAATTTATAATTCCTCCTTAATGCAAATAGTGTATATATGTAAACTTATGTTATCCTTCTCCGTGCAATAGTGCAAATAGTTCATGTGTATATGTAAACTTATATTTGCTCCTCTATCATCTATAAATAGCAATAAAGCTATGTCAAAGTAAACTTATATTACCCTCCTAAATTCCTCTTCCATTTTTTACAAATAGTTATGTAGCCACAACAAAGTCAACATATAAGTCCTCCTCCATCTTCTATGAATAGGGTCACTTCCTATATACCAATGGCCAATGTGAAAGATGTAGTACCACAATATTATCTGGTAGGAGGTCAATCCCACTTATTATTTATGGCAATGAATTTCTATGTATACAACATGCAAACTAAACTACATTTGAATCAACACTTTGTAGAAGATAGGATATACTTTGATATAATAGTTAATGGAAATGACAATTCTTGTAGAGGATATTATTAGTGTGGATTTATGTTAATTGGTGGTGGTAGACTTTCTCATAACATGGAAAACCAGTGGCAGTAAAGGCAAAATTAAACTGTATCTTAACTGATTAACATATTGCCTCACTGATCAATGATATTATGATACAAATCTAAGTCCCAAAAAATCCCATATCATTAAACTACATGGAAAGTTGGGGTGTAGATCAACAACATGCATCAGTACTATCTTGACATACCTTTATTTTTATATAAGATATAGAAGATAATAAGTCCAACAAGAACAACAGTAACTAGTAATATAATAATAGCAATAACAATACCAGCAATAGCTCCACCACTTAGTCCTAAATGTAAGAGAGAGATATAGTATATAACAATAGTAATGACTTACCACTAGGTCTACTTTCTGTAGGGGGACTTGTAGTGGGTGTGGGTGATACTGTAATTGATATTGAAGGTACTATTGTGGTAGTAGGTGTGGCTGATGGTCCTATAGTTGATGTGGTGATGATGGATGTAGTAGTAGTAGAACAACAAGTAATATAAATTATATTATATAGTCATTAAAGAGATCTATCTTATACACACACAAACACTGATATCCCCTTTACAATCAGGACTACTATGATAACATCTTCAGTTATTGTACATATTGTTTAGTAAAGTAATAATAAGAGTAGACTCACTTGGTTGGACAGTGATCTCTCCAGTTGTCATGGTAACCTTAGAAGAACCATATTTGTTTGTACTTGTAATATTAAGTGAGAATGATGCTCCATTAGTTAATACAATAGTAAGAGGTACTATAGTATTACTGATATACTTCATAAAAGAAAAGCTCTCACTTTCTACAATAGACTTATCACTTATATTAATAATAGTTACATTGAACTGGAAGCTAGTATTGTCACCAGGTGAACGAGTACGAACCTCAAGAGTCACTTGACCAGGAGATGAGGTAGTTGATATTAGTTCAGGTATTGATGGTATACCCATTGTATAATAAAATATATTGATGATATTGTGATTATGTAATAATTGAATATATTGTTTTAACTAACAAATTGTAACTTACTTGTTTATTTGTTAGTAGTTATAATGCTATAAATTAAGTTAGTTACACAAACTATCAATTACTACCATATACCATATATGGTAATATTACCTTCAGTAGATATAATATTGGAGATGTTCCTCATATCAGTACCATTAGTATTGATAGCAGTAACACTACAGTAGTATCTCTCTCCAGCAAACACTGGACCTACACTAGTACTACCCATTAAATTATCATTAACACATCCAATTATATTAGAACATGATAACATAATTTATTATAAAGTTGATTTGAACTACCCTCTCCATCAATAACACAATACACCTCTACATCATCAATATCTTGACCTCCAGTATGACGAAATCTCCATGATATATTAATATTACCATTAGATGGAATAACATTGACTGTCTGGAACATTGGAGCTAACAGATAACAGAGATATATCATATATACACACATTGATATAACACAATTACCTCCTCTCATTGTCATTAAGGTAATTGGATCACTGGGTTCACTCTCTAATAGACCAATGGTGTCTCCCATGGTAACAGCTACAACAGTAACATTATATGTAGTACTGGGGATAATGCCCCTGATAATTAGTATAGTATTAGTAGTATTTAAGATGACATCAGAGGGAGGAGGTGGTACCATCACAACATGATAATAATTAACAGTTGGAGTACCCAGTTCACTACGAGGTGACCATGTTAGTTTGACACTTGTATCAGTCACATCCATCTCTCTCACATTAAGAGGAGGACCAGGTATCACTGATAAGAGAGAGTGTCATAATTTATGACAACAGTAATGATATTATCTATATACCTGCTATAATGAGTTGGACTGTTGATAGAGACCTGTCCTATATCATTACTCACAATACAGGTATATGTACCATTATCTTCATTGGTAATATTAGTTATTGTAATCTCTCCATCTACTGATGTATTAAAATGACCACCATGAGTTATGATTGTATTATAAATATAATTATATGATAATAATAATAATAGCACATGCCTGGAAAACCTAAATTAACCTCTCTTTTTACAAGACTACTTTCAGTTTGTGCACACTCTACTTGTGTCAGATCAAACTCACTGGTAAAGTTTAGTATAGTAATGTTAGTCTCAAATGTTAGTGATGACCCTAGTATGACATCCAATAGCTCCAATAGCTGTGATTTTACCCACTAGGTCTACTGGAAATATTAGCTCACTAGCAGCATTATAATCAGTTATAGCCTATGTTATCATTTTATCAAAGTTATAGAGGATTAATACTTTAAAAATTAAAGAAGAAAGCTTCACAACTCAAGGATACAAAAAAGACATAATAAAGTGATAGTTTTCAAGATATATTATACATGACTGATAAAATGTATTAACGTATACAGAAGACCTCTGGTAATAATAAAGCTTAAAAGAGTATCTAATTTTCTGGAGATGATATTGCTTCATAAAGGTAGAATACTTGCTGATGATCTTCTTTAAAAGCTTTCTACTTTTCTTCTCTTTTCCACTACTGGTATCAAAAAAATCAAATCAATACACAACAAAAGCAATTCATAGAGCATACAATAATATCTGAGTGATTTAGTTCTTTAAAAACCAATACAGCTTATTATAAATAGTATCTGTTTGACAAACCAAGTAGTTTGTATTTGTAAATTATTTCGGATTACCTCACAATAAAGAGATACATTGAGTGTTCCTTCCTCAGATATAACATATGCTGGACCATTGTTAGTATTAGGAACAGTTGTGAAGATAACCTGATCTGATGTTATAGATACTGCTATCAGAAATAGAAGAATAACCATCTTCTACTGCACACAAAGAAGGCGTGTCTATAAACTTGAAGTTATAAGTTTAATAATTTATATACACACAAGACAGCTATTACAAGTAGACATTCCATAGTTTAAACTTCCCCAGTTATTATGTGTAATAGAATTCATATAATATCATTTAATATTATTATATACATCAGTACTATCTTGATATATTGTCTCATAAACTAGAGGAGTAATCAGTGATGATTGTTGTTCCACTGTACTATATGATATATTCTCTGTTACTTCAATTGATGACTGATCATCTGGTCCTTTAGTTATACCATATGCTTCATTTTGTACTGAGAAGAAATCTTTTATCACTGTACTACTCTCACCTCTACTCTCTTTAGTACTGGACACTAGTAGAACACATACACACACATACTGTGGTAATAGTTACTACTATATAGTACTGACCTTTATATATCAAGATTATTACAACAATTAAGATAACAACTATTAGTACTAGAAAGATAATAATATTAATAATAATACCAGCAATAACTACACTTAGTACTAGATATAAAAGAGAGAGATATAATCAACAACACTGGTAATATATATAACTTACTACTAGCTCCACTATCTGTAGACTGGGGACTTCTTATAGTGGGTGTGGCTGATACTGGAGGTACTCCTGTAGTAGTAAGAGTTGGTTCTATATTATTAATACCTAAATTACATGTACTTATCGATATTACATTGACTTACTTGGTACAACCATAATAACTGAAGAGTTTCCTGACTGTTCTGAGTTCCCATATATATTACTAGATATAACTGATCATTACTTACTTGTTGATGTAGTGTTAAAGATGACAACAGTACTAGAGTTACTAGATAATCTTCCCACTACATTATGAGTAGAATAAGCTCTCACTCTTACAGAATACTGTGTATTAGGATATAGACCAGTTATCATTACACTGTTAATAAAGGTAGGATCTGTACTATTAGTAGCAGTATAGTTTATCATTATAGTTGATAAACTATTAGTTAATGGATCTAACATCACTGTAAAGAGAGAGAGAGGTGATGTACCCAGTACAGCGGGATTATGCCATCTTAGACTAACTGTAGTAGATCCTGGATCACCTATAACACTAACTTCTCGTGGTTGTGAGGGAGGATCTGTAACAGAGAGAATATAACAAGTACAAATGAAGACTTTACTTACCAACAACTACTAGTTCAATTATATTACTAATAGACAAAGTAGTATTAACTACTGTGTTCTCTAATATATTATTATAATGACCAGCATCACTTAATAATACTGATGTAATCATAAGTTGACCCAATATATCAGTCTTAAATCTTCCACCTGATGATATAGATAACCCTCCATCTTTACTCCAACTAGATGAGGGGATAGGATTACCACTAACATTAGTATATGATGTAATAATGACATCATTATTAGTGATAACATATACTGGTCCACTTTGTACTATACCTTCAGGACCATCTATAATAAACACACAGTTATATTATATTATAATATGAGACATGTGTTACTTACATTGTACATCTAGTATGAAGTATCCTATTGCAATTGAGTTACCCCTTTCATTAGAGGTTATCATAGTATAATTACCAGACTGAGAACGAGACACAGATGAGAAGGTAATATATGGGTATACTGATATATTAGGATTAGTACTATCAGGACTAATGACCACTTCATTATAGAACCAAGTAAACTGAGGTAAGAGAGGATAACCTGTTGTGTTCTCAATATTAAATGAAAAGGTAGTGTTCTCTATCACAGACCGTGAGATAGTCACTTGACGAAGTATAAAAAGGTCTGAGGAGAAAGAACAAACAATGTTGTTGTTTATGAATTATTAATTAGAACATACATTAGAACATTGATTTAATTTTAATTTAACATGGACAGGAGACTCACAGCAAACAAAGTTTGTGTTTGGAGTGGCGGAAAAATTAAGTGGATACTCAACAGCACAACGGTTACCAATGTATACATTACAGCATTGACTAGATAAGTCTCCATAACAAAGTGTAAGATTAGCAGCAAGACATTCGTTAGGACAACCTTAGATAAAGAGAAAAGAACATACACGTTATGGAAAAACAATCTTATATCTCCAGCCTGAATGTTTATATAAAAGAACTCCTCATCCAAATTTAATGCGTATATATATAAGTGGACATTTTTATAAACAAAATATATGTATGAACTCACGTCTGCAGTGTCGAACAACATCATCACCTCTAGTGGGGTCGAGAGGAAAAATATCGTGATTTCGTGAGTTGCATCTCGAGCAGTCCGTCAATGTATCATTGTTGGCTAGAAGTAATGCATTAGAACCATCTGTTACCTTGTTGTAGCTCTTGATTAACCCTAATTTCCAAAATCTTCCAGAACCCACAGGTTGATCGCATACTATATCAACTTGGGCTAATACGGAGCCAGTATTCCCAGGCTCGCCAGTGAAGCGAACAGTGTAAGTTGCTTGACGATGGTAGCCTCGAATGTTGCCTACAGATAGACAGCTGATATTAACGCTTTCTATGATTATATTTGCAGAAGATCCATCGCCTGGTTGAAGCTCCAAGACGCTATTGAGTATGGTCGTTAGTTGAGAACGTGTAGGCAAGGAAGAACAGCCTTCTAGGTTCACATTTTGAGCTCCACAGAATGAATAATGAGCCAAAAGGCAAAGACAAAATAACACCACTCTTAGGAAAGCCATGATTTAGTGATATACTACAACTCTGCAAAGCGCAATCTTATATATCCGCGAAGCCCAGAAATACGAACTAGGGGCGGGGTGGGGGGCGCAAAAGGAACGAAATCTCACATTTTTTTATTAAAACACAAAAGACATTCAATAGCATTATAACAAAGCTAATATGAAGAGCATCAAAAATAATAGAATAAAATAAAATAGGAGGTGAAGGATTTATGATAAGTGATGATATTAACAGATGAATGAATAAATAAATATGAACAATATGTATGCTATATTCTTGATGATTTTAAAGTAAATAAGAAATATTTTGCTTGAACTGCCTTGCAGGGTTGAGATCTTTCAATGATGAAGGAAGGGAATTCCACAGGGATATAACACTGGGAAGGAAGGAGTTGAGGGTAGCAGAAGATCTGGAGAAGGGCAGATTGAGGTTTAAAGGGTGGGAGAATGTAAATTATAAGAGGACTGGTTTTGAAATGAAAAAGAGCCAACAGGAATGTAGAGCTTACTAAATATAAACTTGTATAAAAGGACAAGCTTGGATGTTGTTCTACGGGAGGATAAAGAAGGAAAATTGAAGAGTTGTCGAAGTAGAGGATAATCAGAGGTTCAATTTTCACTGCAGAGTTTCACTAAGTGCTAACGGTAACATGGCGCTCGTTTCAAGAAGTCTACTACTACTGCTCACTTGCTCTTTTATAGTCTATAATCGGTTCTACTTTTCTTCCCCATCAACTAACTTCTTGATGATCCCATCAAGCTCCCCCAACTATACAATTTCTCGTCGTTTTCGCTTTGTTAAAAGTTCACACCTACGTTTCTTTACTCGATCTTACCTCTCTCACAATAAGCCCTTACTTCTTCTGCTCCTTCTACTCTGTGGCGATGTTGAAGTCAACCCTGGCTCTCCTGATGATAGTGTCGAGTGTGTATGCTCTTCAACTGAACAATCAGGTCTTATGTTACAATGTGAACAATGTTCTTGTTGGCTGTACAACAAATGTATGAATGTTCTAGCACATGTTGCTGATAATTTTCCTTTTATCTCCCCCAGTGTATCATGTCTTCTCTTTCTCTCATCTCCTCCCTGAAGTCGGAATCTCTCACTTAAATCTTTGACGATTAGAATGCAGAAGTACTGGTACCTAGAAGAAAACATACAAGTAATAGATGACTAAATGAAACCACAGACAAGGGATGGGAGTGTTAATAGGAATAAAACAAACAAATTCACTTAACTACCCACATATCCTAATTGATTTTCCTGCAACAGAGCCAACAGGCCCAACACATATCAAAACATTTAATTCCTTTATTGGCATTAAGTGACTTACCCAACCCCACCTTATTTACAATTATACTCCATATTACATTTAAGCAATAGTTGCTGTTGTCAAACACCTACAAATTATTTGGCATATACATAAACAGAAAAGGGAACACGCCTAAAATTGTAGTATGTAACTATGACAACACAGAGTAACATACCAATGTGGTCAGAGTGGGTTACACATTAACAAGGGGCTGCAGGTAGCCAAATAATTTAATTATGATTGACATACATAGTAATTATATTGTTTACTAAATTCAGTATTTTTATATTACAAGCAACTGAAGTGACTAAATAATTTATGATAAACTATACTAATCTTGCAGGTTTTTTTAGGTGTGTACAAATGCAATGCTCATAGGTAGAGACGTTATCCTTTAATAATCTCAAGTTGTTGGCAAGCAATTGCAATATATGTCCAGTATGCCATTAATGTTAAGGTTAATGGAAGGGGTAGTTATATCAGTAACCACAGGTATTTTAGGTGTGATAAGGACAGTTCCAGATAAGGCATATTGCTCTATGACATAACTCTTTGTCTTGATCTTAGCATGAATTAAACAAAACTAAGTAATTGCTGTTAATTTTCCATCTTCTTTTAGAGGACTAGTGAGGGATGTCCCATTTACAAGGGAATACATTGTGCTTTGTTATTGTATATCAAGCTATCAATGACATACAATAATCAGTCAACATTTTTATAAGGACATCTACCTGATATAGTTTTCCTCCTTTGCATATACCAGTTGTTCCCATGAGAGGCATAACATTATCAAGGGCTCGATGAAATACTTTTAAAGGGTCTAAAACAATGCTTGATTTCTCAGATGAGGTTTTATATCTAAATAAATAATTATAATAGTTAAAACAAATTAATATACAAATCTCTACTCATTATATTGTTGTTCTTTAATAATTTCCAGTGTCTACAAACTACAAACTATCAATTACTACCATATATGGTAATATTACCTTCAGTAGATATAATATTAGAGATGTTCCTCATATCAGTACCATTAGTATTGATAGCAGTAACACTACAGTAGTATCTCTCTCCAGCAAACACTGGACCTACACTAGTACTACCCATCAAATTATCATCAACACATCCACTTATATTAGAACATGATAACATATTATAAAGTTGATTTGAACTACCCTCTCCATCAATAACACAATACACCTCTACATCATCAATATCTTGACCTCCAGTATGACGAAATCTCCATGATATATTAATATTACCATTAGATGGAATAACATTGACTGTCTGGAACATTGGAGCTAACAGATAACAGAGATATATCATATATACACACATTGATATAACACAATTACCTCCTCTCATTGTCATTAAGGTAATTGGATCACTGGGTTCACTCTCTAATAGACCAATGGTGTCTCCCATGGCAACAGCTACAACAGTAACATTATATGTAGTACCGGGGATAATGCCCCTGATAATTAGTGTAGTATTAGTAGTATTAAAGATGACATCAGAGGGAGGAGGTGGTACCATCACAACATGATAATAACTAACAGTTGGAGTACCCAGTTCATTAGGAGGTGACCATGTTAGTTTGACACTTGTATCAGTCACATCCATCTCTCTCACATTAACAGGAGGACCAGGTATCACTGATAAGAGAGAGTATCATCATTTATGACAACAGTAATGATATTATCTATATACCTGCTATAATGAGGTGGACTGTTTGATAGAGACCTGATCCTATACCATTACTAACAATACAGGTATATGTACCATTATCTTCATTCGTAACATTAGTTATTGTAATCTCTCCATTTACTGATGTATTAAAATGACCACCAGGTATTATGACTGTATTATCTGGACCAGTCCAAGTCACATTAGATACAGGATTACACTCTATATCAGTAAATGCTATTAAAGTCACTGTATTACCAGATAGTACTAGTTGAGATCTTCCATCTCTTGTAGCAGTAGAAACATCTGTTAATATATACACAATATTTAAAAGTTTATTGTATTATTAAATGTTTACTTACATTGTACATCTAGTATAAAACTAGTGGTAGTTGATCCAGCATCATTACTAACAGTAAGTGTATAGTTACCAGACTGGTTATGTTGAACATTAGTAAGTGTTATAATGAAGTCTGTTAGTATAATATCATTATTGTCATTAGATAGTAGGGGTTGACCCTCATGTGTCCACTGTGATGTGAGTAGAGGAGGGAATGGAGTATTAGCTCCTCCTACAGTTAGGTTCACTGTAATATTATCACCCTATATTACCAACTGTGTACTAACAGGAGTTAATATTGATGGGAGAACTAGATAAACATACTATGAACAGCAAATAAAAACAGGTTATACATACCTGGTAATCCTAAGATGAATGTTCTTGTTAGTGCATCATTTGGTCCACATTGTATTTGTGCCAGATCAAACTCACTAGTAAAATTGAGTATAGTAAAGTTAGTCTCATATGTTAGATTTTACCCATTAGGTCAACTAGGGATGCTAACTCACTAAAATTTTATAATCAGTTTAAGTAGCATCTGTTGATCTCTTGACTAATCATCTTATTTGTACTTGTCTATTCTTACTAATTACCTCACAATAAAGAGATACATTGAGTGTTCCTTCCTCAACTAAAGTATAGGCTGGTCCACTATTAGTACTAGTAATAGTTGTGTGTTGTCCATTGTTTGTCGTTTGCAAATAATTAATTATTCAAATTGATGTGGGTGTTGGTATGCATTAATGTTATGAGTTTCAATATGAAGAGATAATTTTTATTATTAAATAGAAATTCTATAAGTAATATTACAATAGATAATATATACAAGGACATCACAGATAATACATTCTACTTTAATATCTTATGTATAACAATTGATAATTAATTATTATATGTAATCATTATCATTGTTGTCACTATTATCACTAATAGTTTCATAAAGACTGTTTGATCTATCTTTAATTGTCTCATAAATATGAGGTAATTCTGCTGAGCTAGTATATGCTATATTCTCTGACAATGTAATTGACTCAGTAAGGTTAGTTATATCAGTAATATTGAGTTGTTGATTACTCCTTGATCCTATAACAATATATTATATGATGAGATATTGTCTTAATATATCTTACCTTTATTTCTTATACATTGTAAGATCACCACAACAATTAAGATACCAATAATAATTATTAAAAAGGTGCTACTAATAATAGCAGCAATAACTCCAGAACTTAGTCCTAATAATATAACAGATAACTAATAGCAATAGTATTAGATTTAGTTATAATTTGTTATAGTGGGTATGGCTGTAACAGATAATGGAGTAATAATGAGAGATATACTAGTCAATGCTATCGTATATAAAATAGTTACTGAGTAATTTGTCACTGTTAATATACAGTTATTAAACCTACCTAATCCTTCAAGATTTGTTATAGTGGGTGTGGCTGATATTGGAACTATCACTGTGGTGGTTGTTGATAGTCCTACAGTTATATCATTTGTAATAGTACTAGAGAATATTCCATCAAGACATTGTCCACTATCAAGTAAATTAGTACAGTTTCCACATCTTGTTGGACCCTGTATAATGGACAGTGTCAACATATCAAATGTAATGAAATAAGATCATGACAAGTTAGATATTGTTCTTAGTAACTTACCTCTCCATAACATGATCCATTACAAGAGAAATGACACCGTTCACATGTACTATCATTGACATATAAATAACTAATGAGAGAGAGAGAGGTTACTACCAGTATTACATATTATAAAACTTACATTCCTAATGTATTAAAGTCATCACATGTTGGGACACACTGTCCTTGATAAATATAGTTCTTACAATAATCACATTGTGTGTTTTTAGGTCCCCAACACCATCCTTGTTCAGTAGAACATTCATCATGACATGTTAGGTTAGCTAACACTGAAGAAACAAACAGTTATCATTAAATGTAATAATATAACAATATCTGTATATATAATATCAATTAAATAATTGTGATAAATATTCTTACCACACTCTTCTTCAAGTCTCCTATAGTCATTATCTGGTATACAGATATCTACAGAACTGTCAGTGATGTAGCTACTTAAATTCCCAATATAACATAATGATGGATTATCAATTAGTTGAATGCCTCCATTTTCAATTCTCTCTAGTGATGACAAGTCTAGACTCACTAAATCTGTCCCCTCAATAAATACAGTATATTTGATCATCTCTTCAGTTCCATTACATGAGAAAGATAACACTTGAAATGGATCTGAGCCAATTACTCTCAAATTAGAGAGATATGAAAAATTTTGTTTGTTGAAGAGTTCAATTGTAAGTGAACCACGAATTTCTTGAATATCCTTAAGTCTGTCTAACTCTGATGGGCTATGTGAAAGAAAGATCACTAAAATTAAACTAGATATCAAACTTCACTCATCATCAACTCCCACATTTCCAATTCTCAATGATCCAGTAATGAGATTACAACCAGTAAAGTCAACATCAGTAAAGGGAGAGCCTCCAGTACATTCTAAAATTAAAACACATTATAGATGAAATAAACATTACTAAATGATTATAGTAATAGAAACCTAGTTAGGACAGCAGAACAATTAGCATTTATTTTAAATTTGGATACAGACTTGTATAAATTATTCTAAATGCATGTTTAACACCTTTTGGACATGGTCCATTACAGTCAATACATTGTTGAGTTCCATTAGCTGTAGTCACAGACATATAGTTTATAGGACATGACTCTACACATAGGTCTTTTAACTCAAACAGATTATCTATCAATATATATGACAATTTTAGTATGAATTGAAGTCAGGAACATTTACTTGGACAGCTTTTAACACATACAGGACCAGATGTGAACTTAAAATTTGGATTTGATATAATCATATTAGAGGCACGGTCATATATATTGCGTGGAGGACACAGTTTACGACAAACTCCACCATCACGTACATTTTTACAAGCCTATTAATAAAATAATAGTATGTATATCACTACTCTCTACTACTAACCTGACATTGATCATTGTTACCACCAGTACATCCTGCAGCACATTCAAAATGACAACATTGAATAGCCTGATCAATTTTATGACAACGATTATCACAGTGACAATCAGATGTTACTAAAATGAAAATAATGATCTTAACAATAAGATGTACATATATCATAATATCTGTGAGGTAAATACGATTCCTTGCAGATTGATATGGTAGTGTGTTAAAGTTCAAGAGCTCACATGTTTGACAACATTCTGTTGAGTCATTACACCAACAGTAGCCAGAGGAACAGCCAATATTACTACACATAGGATAGTCTGTAAATATAAGATTTTGCTGCTATCACAATAGATAACATAACTTACCATCATTAGTACATCCAGTAGTCCTAGTATTAATTGAAGCATTAAGAGAGGAAGTTATATCTGTCCAACTAACATTTTGAACATTACACAATGAAGGTGTGTTAGATAGTCCTCTTAAGAATACACCACCTTGAGTGATCTCTTTCAATTGTGGCATATATAATGTACCAATATCAGAGTTAGATACAATAAGTGAATACTCCTCTGAGCTAACAGTAAATCTGGTGTTTCCTCGTATTATCCTTAAATTGGGAAGAGAGAGTCTTGATATTGGAGATATACGTCGAAGATAAATGAAACCACTAATCTCTCTAGTATAATATAGAAATGAGAAATTACTATCTGGTATTGGTGTGTTGTCATAGAAAATAAGTGGTATCTCAATGTGTACATTATGTTGAATGTAACGACAGCCACAAAATTGATTATAAGCATCTTGTAATATGGCAGCTGCAGAATTACCACTAGCTCTTTCATTATTATTATGTCCAATACAAATGTCATCTGTAGAATTAAATGAAACAGTTGAAATTTACTTTAATATAAATGAAGTATTTGAGAATGGTCTCATCACTGGTAAGGAGTAAATAACTTATGATTTCATTAATGTATGTCATGTACAAAACCAAGTGAGAGGGTCTAGTCATATAATGTTAACTATACCTATAGCCTATGTCTCTATTCAATGTCCCTATTATGCCATACATATCAGTATAAAATGGCTTCTATTTTCGCTGACATTAATGGACATGCTAAACTAGAACCAATAAATATATATATATATATTTATATATATATATAGTATGTACATGTAGTAGATATAATAAGGAGCTACAAACTAGTCTTTGTACATTAATTAAAGCCACAAAGAAGAGATTACAACAAAACATGTGTAATTAACTGATAGTCATCATTGATTATATACTAGTTCTAGTTTACAATGTATGTGTCCTAACATGTTAACATAAAAATGACTTCTATTTTATAAAAGAAATCATTTGACCATATTATTATAATAATGATATTATTGATGATTTGGTAAGTGATAAATTAATTAAAATAAAATGATTATCAGTATATTAATCTCTTGTTATTATAAATAGACTTTCATTATATAATGAATAAATTCAGAGCACATATCATGTGATGCTCATTATATGGAATGCATAGAATGTATGATTTTGTCTAAGAAACTGCACAATATTCCATAAAATATGATATATACTTTTAAACAATCAGTTGTTATGTGAGTACAATACTGGTAAGGAAATACACATAGCTGATACTTGAAATTTGTAATTGTTGTATCAACACTACTATAGTTGATATTGAATGTATGTTTTTCATTTAATCAATACAGTGACTAGTCAAATTGTTATCTTAGCAGATAAAATGTTTATTTGGAAACTGTAGATAATATGTTAATTAAAATTATATTTCAACTATATACATTATATATAAAGTCAATAAAATAAGCTGATCAGAAGTCTATATATACTAAACTAGTTATATATTGTATACTTATATATTCACTAGATCTAGAAATAAATACTAATAATTTATTATCACAGATAATAATACAGTTAATTTTTACCTCCTTTGTCTGGACAATTTGGAGGGTCCAAAGCCACTGATATGGATACAAGAAGGAGTGTACAAAAATAATAGAAAATTAGCTGCTGAATCATGATGGTTTACTGAAACAATAGACTCACAACATAATTTACAAGTAACATCATTCGCTAAAATATTTCATGTAATGACTTTGTCATACCATATATGGTCATATTGATAATGTTATTTTTGTGTAGACCGGTAAGTAATCGTTTTTACTTGAAGTGTTATAAATAAACTTTTCCAGTATGATAACACAATGTAAGAGTGAAACTTATAACAATTAAAAATGTAACGCAATATAACTCAAACATATTTACTGTTGACAGTGAAATATTAGGGACTCCACTCTCAGTTATGTCAATATTCCTAACATTAACTGGATCAGAGTAATCCAATAAAACATCATATGAGTATATAATATTGAGATCTTTTGGCAGATATTAAAAATACAATTATTATAATTGTAGTTGTATAAAGAAACTCATTCCTTGATATTAATAAACATAGTAATCAATATTAATAACATCATTGATATACATCAGTACTATCTTATATATGTGTGTGTGCGTGTGTGACGACCTGATCTGATTTGCAATATGGGACCACTTTTGTCAGAACATTCTGGACGTGATTTATGAAAAAAACACTATTAAAAACTCTTCAAAAACTGTTTTGTATACATACATGCAATTACCATGAACAGTTGTGAATATATAGCAACTGTATGTATACAAAACTGTTTTTTGAGACTTTTTAACAGTTGTCCTTTGATAAGCCACATCACAAATGTTTTGACAGAAGTGGTCCCTTATTGTATATCAGGTCACACACATGCACACACACACACACACACACACACATATATATATGTTATTAGAGATTAGAGAACTAGATTTAGACATAACTAATAACTAATGTATGATAACAATAGGAATCCTAAGTTGAATACTCTTGTTTGTCCAGATGGTCCAAATAGTATTTGTGAGAGATCAAACTTATTGGTAAAATGTAGTATATTAACTCAGTCTTATATGTAACATTAAAACCTAGTATGACATCTCCAATAGCTGTGATTTTACCCACTAGGTCAACTGAGGATGCTAACTCACTAGAAATATTATATTCAGTTGTAAGTTCCATAGCATCTGTTGATCTCTTGACTAACTATCTTGTTTCTACTTGTATATTCTTACTAATCATCTCACAATAAAGAGATACGTTGAGTGTTCCTTCCTCAACTAAAGTAAAGGCTGGTCCACTATTAGTACTAGTAATAGTTGTGTGCTGTCCATTGTTTGTCGTTTGCAAATAATTAATTATTCAAATTGACGTGGGTGTTGGGTTCTTTGCAGATTGATATGGTAGTTGGTTAAAATTCAATAGCTCACATGTTTGACAACATTCTGTTGAGTCATTACACCAACAGTAGCCAGAGGTACAACCAATATTACTACACATAGGATAGTCTGTAAATATAAGATCAAGTTACTATCACAATAGATAACATGACTTACCATCATTAGTACATCCAGTAGTCCTAATATTAATTGAAGCATTAAGAGAGGAAGTTATATCTGTCCAACTAACATTTTGAACATTACACAATGAAGGTGTGTTAGATAGTCCACTTAAGAATACACCACCTTGAGTGATCTCTCTTAATTGTGGCATATATAATGTACCAATATCAGAGTTAGATACAATAAGTGAATACCAAGTGAGAGGGTCTAGTCATATAATGTTAATTATACTTATAGTCCATGTCTCCATTATGCAGTACATGTCAGCATAAAAATGGCTTCTATTTTTATACTGACTTGTATGAACATGTTAAACTAGAACAAGTATATATATATATATAGTATGTACATGTAGTAAATATAAAACTAATGATGAGCCAAAAACTAGTTTTTATAGTGTACATTTGTAGTAATTAAAGCCACAAAGAAGAGATTACAACAAAGCATGTGTAATTAACTGATAGTCATCATTGATTATATACTGGTTCTAGTTTACAATGTCCTAACATGTTAAAATAAAAATGGCTTCTATTTGTTTAAAGAAATAATCTGAATATACAATTATAATAATGATATTATTGATGATTTGGTAAGTGATAAATTAATTAAAATAAAATGATTATCAGTATATTAATCTCTTGTTATTATAAATAGACTTTCATTATATAATGAATAAATTCAGAGCACATATCATGTGATGCTCATTATATGGAATGCATAGAATGTATGATTTTGTCTAAGAAACTGCACAATATTCCATAAAATATGATATATTAAAAACACTCAGTTGTTATGTGAAGTCAATACTGGCAAGGAAATACACATAGCTGGTGGTACTTGAAATTTGTAATTGTTGTATCAACACTACTATAGTTGATATTGAATGTATGTTTTTTCATTGGATAAATATTCACAGTATATATAATGACTAGTCAAATTGTTATCTTAGCAGATGATGTTTATTTAGAAACTATAGAAAATATGCTAATAAAAAATACATTTCCACTATATAATTACATATATTATGTGACTGCAATAAGGGACCACTTCTGTCAAATCATTTGTGGGCTGATGTGTAAAAAGGGACCATTGTTAAAATATATCAAAAACACTTTTTTGTAGATACAGTTACTATATGCACAACTATTCATTGTATGTGTACAAAATTGTTTTTTAAAGTGTTTTAACAGTGATGTCTTTTCACAAATCAAGTCACAAATGTTTTGATAGACTGCATGTGGTCCCTTATATAATTGCAAATTAGGTCATATATATATATATATATATATATATATATATATACTTAACTAGCTATAAATTGGTTAATGTATACTTATATATTTACTAGATTTAAAACTAAATACTAGTAACACCATAGATAATACACTAGGAAAATTTTCAAAATACATGGTACAAACCATGGAAATTTCTGGGAAAAATTTGGAAAATCGTAAATTTAGCTCAATCTTCCATTGAATAGAGCACAAAGAGAGCTGCTAAACAAAACCTATTTGCATATATTAGCAGCTTTAACAATTAATATATTTTCAATTTAAAAATCCATTTTTAGACATTTACATCAAATTTCCAATGATTGGATCTCAAACATTTTCCCATGATAATACTTTTCATTTTTACCTCTTTTGTCTGGACAATTTGGAGGATCCAAAGCCACTGATATGGATACAAGGAGTACACAAAAATAATAGAGAATTAGCCACCGAATCATGATGGTTTAACAAAACAATAGATGGGCCACATAATTTACAAGTAACGTTATTCATTTAAATATTTCATGTAATAACTTCATCATACCATATATGGTCATATTAATAATGTTATTTTTGCATAAAGCCATAAATAAACATTTTTACTTGAAGTATTATAAACGAATACTAATAATAATACCAGCAATAACTACATCACTTAGTACTAGATATAAAAGAGAGAGATATAATCAACAACACTAGTAACATATATAACTTACTACTAGCTCCACTATCTGTTGACCCTCATATAGTGAATGATTAAATCATAACTGTAACATTTCATATAATAACTATCCATTTCTTGTAGCAGTAGGAACATCTGTTAATACATACACAATACTTAAAAGTTTATTGTATTATTAAATGTTTACTTACATTGTACATCTAGTATAAAACTAGTGGTAGTTGATCCAGCATCATTACTAACAGTAAGTGTATAGTTACCAGACTGGTTACATTATATGTTAGTATAATATCATTACTGCCATTAGATAGTAGGGGTTGACCCTCATGTGTCAACTGAGATTGTACAGGTGGGAATGGAGTAGGAGCTCCTCCTACAGTTAGGTTCACTGTAATATTATTACCCTCTATTACTAACAGAGAACTAAAAATATATAGATATAACTAATAACTAATGGATGATCACAATGGAAATCCTAAGTTGAATACTCTTGATTGTCCAGTCCAAATAGTATTTGTGAGAGATCAAATTTATTGGTAAAATTTAGTACATTAAATTAGTCTTATATGTAAAATTAAAACCTAGTATGACATCTCCAATAGCTGTGGTTTTACCCACTAGGTCTATTGAGGATGCTAACTCACTAGAATCATTATACATAATCAGTTGTAAGTTCCATAGCATCTATTGCTCTCTTGACTAACTATCTTGTTTGTACTTGTATATTCTTACTAATCATCTCACAATAAAGAGATACATTGAGTGTTCCTTCCTCAACTAAAGTATAGGCTGGTCCACTATTAGTACTATATAGTAATAGTCCATTGTTTGTCGTTTGCAAATAATTAATTTTGCAAATTGACGTGGGTGTTGGTATGTATTAATGAACAGCAATCCAGAAAAGATAATGTTATGAGTGTGAATATGAAGAGATAATTTTTATTATAAAATAGAAATTGTATAAGTAATGATACCATAGATAATACATATCTATATAAGTACATCATAATACCTTCTACTTTAAGATCTATATATAACAATAGACAATTAATTATTATATGTAATCGTCATCATTGTTAACACTACTTTCATTAATAGTTTCATAAAGACTGTTTGATCTATCTTTAATTGTCTCATAAATACGAGGTAATTCTGCTGAGCTAGTATATGCTGTATTCTCTGACAATGTAATTGACTCAGTAAGGTTAGTGATACCAGTAATATTGAGTTGTTGATTACTCCTTGATCCTATAACAATATATTATATGATGAGATATTGTCTTAATATATCTTACCTTTATTTCTTATACATTGTAAGATCACCACAACAATTAAGATACCAATAATAATTATTAAAAAGGTGCTACTAATAATAGCAGCAATAACCCCAAGACTTAGTCCTAATAATACAGATAACTACTAACAATAGTATTAGATTTAGTTATAATTTGTTATAGTGGGTATGACTGTAACAGATAATGGAGTAATAATGAGGACATATACTAGTCAATGCTATTGTATATAATATAGTTACTGAGTATTTTATTAACAAACCTACCTAATCCTTCAGGATTTGTTATAGTGGGTGTGGCTGATACTGGAACTATCACTGTGGTGGTGGTTGATAGTCCTACAGTTATATCATTTGTAATAGTACTAGAGAATATTCCATCAAGACATTGTCCGCTATTGAGTAAATTAGTACAGTTTCCACATCTTGTTGGACCCTGTATACAGTTTTAGCATATCAAGTGTAATGTAATAAGATCATGACAAGTTAGATATTGTTCTTAGTAACTTACCTCTCCATAACATGATCCATTACAAGAGAAATGACACTGTTGACATGTACTATCATTAACATATAAATAACTAATGAGAGAGAGAGAGGTTACTACCAGTATTACATATTATAGAACTTACATTCCTAATGTATTAAAGTCATCACATGTTGGGACACACTGTCCTTGATAAATATAGTTCTTACAATAATCGCATTGTGTGTTTTTAGGTCCCCAACACCATCCTCGTTCAGTAGAACATTCATCATGACATGTTAGGTTAGTTAACACTGAAGAAACAAACAGTTATCATTAAATGTAATAATATAACAATATCTGTATATATAATATCAATTAAATAATTGCATAAATCTTCTTACCACACTCTTCTTCAGGTCTCCTATAGTTATTATCTGGTATACAGATATCTACAGAACTGTTAGTGATGTAGGTACTTAAATTCCCAATATAACATAATGATGGATTATCAATTAGTTGAATGCCTCCACTTTCAATTCTCTCCAGTGATGACAAGTCTAGACCAACTATATCTGTCTCCTCAATAAATACAGTATATTTCACTCTATCTCCAGTTCCATTACATTGGAAAGATAGCACTTGAGATGGATCTGAGCCAATTACTCTCAAATTAGAGAGATATGAAAAATTTTGTTTGTTGAAGAATTCAAATGTAAGTGAACCACGAATTTCTTGAATATTTTTAAGTCTCTCCAACTCTGATATGCTATGTAGAAGAAAGATCACTAAAATTAAACTAGATATCAGGACTCACTCATCATCAACTCCCACTGGTCCAATTCTCAATGATCCAGTAATGAGAGTACAACCAGTAAAGTCAACATCAGTGAATGTAGAGCCTCCAGTACATTCTAAAATTAAAACACAGAATAAAACATTACTCAATGATTATAGTAAAAGAAACCTAGTTAGGACAGTAGATCAATTAGCATTTATTTTAAATTTGAACACAGACTTGTAAATTATTCTAAATACATGTTCACCTTTTGGACATGGTCCATTACAGTCAATACATTGTTGAGTTCAATTAGCTGTAGTCACAGACATATAGTTTATAGGACATGACTCTACACATAGGTCTTCTAACTCAAACAGATTACCTATCAATATATACGACAATGTTAGTATGAATTGAAGTCAGAAACATTTACTTGGACAGCTTTTAACACATACAGGACCAGCTGTGAACTTAAAATTTGGATTTGGTATAATCATATTAGAGGCACTGTCGTATATACTGCGTGGAGGACACAATTCACGACAAACTCCATCATCAAGTACATTTTTACAAGCCTATTAATAAAATAATCTTATGTACATCACTACTCTATACTACTGACCTGACATTGATCTGTGTTACCACCAGTACATCCTGCAGCACATTTAGAATGACAACATTGAATGACTTGACCAATTTTATGACAACGATTATCACAGTGACAATCAGATGTTACTAAAATAAAAACAAAAATATTAACAATAAGATGTAAATATATCATGATATCTGTGAGGTAAATAAGATTATTTGCAGAATGATATGGTAGTTGGTTAAAATTCAATAGCTCACATGTTTGACAACATTCTGTTGAGTCATTACACCAACAGTAGCCAGAGGAACAACCAATATTACTACACATAGGATAGTCTGTAAATATAAGATTTTGCTGCTATCACAATAGATAACATAACTTACCATCATTAGTACATCCAGTAGTCCTAATATTAATTGAAGCATTAGGAGAGGAAGTTATATCTGTCCAACTAACATTTTGAACATTACACAATGAAGGTGTGTTAGATAGTCCTCTTAAGAATACACCACCTTGAGTGATCTCTCTTAATTGTGGCATATATAATGTACCAATATCAGAGTTAGATACAATAAGTGAATACTCCTCTGAGCTAACAGTAAATCTGGTATTGCCTCTTATTATCCTTAAATTAGGAAGAGAAAGTCTTGTTATTGGAGATATACGTCGAAGATAAATGAAGCCACTAATCTCTCTAGTATAATATAGAAATGAGAAGTTACTATCTGGTATTGGTGTGTTGTCATAGAAACTAGATGGTATCTCAATGTGTACATTATGTTGAATGTAACGACAACCACAAAATTGATCATAAGCATCTTGTAATATGGTAGCTGCAGAATTACCACTAGCTCTTTCATCATTATTATGTCCAATACAAATGTCATCTGTAGAATTGAATGAAACAGTTGAAATTTTAAATGAACTACTTGAAAATGGTCTCATCACTGGTAAGGAGTAAATAACTTATGATTTCATTAATGTATGTAATGTACAAAACCAAGTGAAAGGGCCCCAGTCATATAATGTTAACTATTATATAATGTTTAGTGGTCTGGTAATTACTTTATACTTTAACAAAGTCTTAATTATCATGATTTTATTGTTATTGTTTTATATAATTATGTTACGATAATTATATACAATATAATCAATGATGACTATCACTTAATTAAACATGTTTTTTGTTGTAATGTCTTCTTTGTGGTTTATTAGAATGCACACTACAAAGACTAGTTTTTGGTTTCTCATAATTCTATATTTACTACATGTACATACTATACAATTGTATATAATAGTTCTAGTTTACAATGCCTTAACATGTCTCTGTTAAATGGCTTCTATTTGTTTAGAGAAATACTTTTGGCCATATTATTATAATGTTGATATTGTTGATGATTTGGTAAATAATGAATTACTTATTAAATATATTTAATGATTATTAGTGTATTGATCTCTTGTTACTAAAAATAGACTTTCATTATATAATGAATAAATTCATATGCTGGTCACTATGGGATGTATAAATAGTATGTTTTGTCTGGTAGTTGAAATTTGTAATTGTTGTATCAACACTACTATAGTTGATATTTAATGTATGTTTTTCATTTGATAAATATTCTCAATACAGTGACTAGTCAAATTGTTATCTTAGCATATAATATGTTTATTTGGAAACTGTAGATAATTTGCTAATTAAAGACACATTCCAACTATATAATTACATATATATATATTATAGTCAATAAAATAAGCTGATCAGAAGTCTATATATACTTAATTGCTATATATTGTATAATTATATAATCACTAGATCTAGATATAGATACTAGTAATTTATTATCAGATAATACAGTTCATTTTTACCTCCTTTGTCTGGACAATTTGGAGGACCCAAAGTCACTGATATAGATACAAGAAGGAGTACACAAAAATAATAGAGAATTGGCTGCTGAATCATGATGGTTTACTGAAACAATAGACTCGCAACAGAATTTACAAGTAACGTCATTCATTAAAATATTTCATGTAATAACTTCGTGATACCATATAAGGTCACACTGATATTTCCATAAACCAATAAGTAATCATTTTTACTTGAAGTGTTATAAATAAACTTTTCCAGTATAACAATACAATGTAAGAGTGAAACTAATAACAAAAAAATTAACTCAATATAATTCAAAATATTTATTATGACTTTTGTTGTTCAACCCAAGATGGATCAACATTTTAATGTCTCTGGTATTAGAGAATATGGTTTTTGGTAAGTTTATGTACCATCATGGAATGTAACAATAAACATTATGTAGTTGTACATCAGGGTATTTTGTATTTACTTAGTCTATAATTATTTATCAATAAATTGTTTATGATGAATTCTAAATCTTAGATACTGCATTTGTCAAGTCGGACAGGTCCTGGTACAGCTATTGTGCTAGTGAATGTACAAGCATTGATGAGGAAGAAATTCTAGTGAGTTATCCATAAATTTTATTAGTAAACATCATTGTCTTTTGAAGAAATTTCCACCTTATATATATTGTCTTTTACCACAAATTTGAAAGTGAAAATATTGAAGAAAAAGAAGACAGCAACAAGTAATATAAACTATTGACAATGTGTGATATAACAAGCAAAATGTTATATGTAACATATAGATCTTTAACATGTACACATGTACAGTCAATGGATGTAGTTCAAAATAACTCACTAGATCCTATACTACCAGTTGACAGTCAAATCAGAGGGACTCCACTCTCAGTTATTTCTATATTCTTAGGATTAACAGGATCTATCTACATAATCTTTTGGCAGATTTTAAGGATACAATTCTTATAATTATAGTTAAGCTCTCACTTTCTACAATAGACTTATCACTTATATTAATAATAGTTACATTGAACTGGAAGCTAGTATTGTCACCAGGTGAATGAGTACAAACCTCAAGAGTCACTTGACCAGGAGATGAGGTAGTTGATATTAGTTCAGGTATTGATGGTATACCTATTGTATAATATAATATATTGATGATATTGTGATTATGTAATAATTGAATATATTGTTTTAACTAACAAATTTGTAACTTACTTGTTTATATGTTAGTAGTTATAATACTATAAATTAAGTTTTAACTAATTTGTAACTTAATTTTGTAGTTATAATGGAATCCACAATTCATGTGAACTTGTCACACACAATTTAACTACTCATTGTATTATTAGTTGGTATTCCAATAATACTAACATAATCATATAGTGAGTGATTAAACCATAACTGTAACATTTCATATAATAACTATCCATTTCTTGTAGCAATATATAGTTGATCTGTAAAGAACATGTTGATAAGGAACATGTAAAATGAAAACATTTATAAAAGACTCTACGCTGTATTCCACATATATAGTAGTGATTTTTTTAAAGATTAAACCAAACCAATAATAAACCAAGTAATGAGAACAGTAGTGTACACACAAAAAAGAGAAAAAGATAAACATGACAATGTAGGAACAACTAACTCTTGTGTAATATATAGACTTAATAAATGATTAGAGTGCTATATAACTTCAAAGTAATTAAGTTATTCCATATATAGTGAATAGTGTCATTCCATATTAGTGATATAGCTATATCAAAGTAAACTTATATTATCCTCCTTCATACAAATAGTGCATGTATATATGTAAATTTATAATTCCTCCTTAATGCAAATAGTGTATATATGTAAACTTATGTTATCCTTCTCCGTGCAATAGTACAAATAGTTCATGTGTATGTGTAAACTTATATTTCCTCCTCTATTATCTATAAATAGCAATAAAGCTATGTCAAAGTAAACTTATATTACCCTCCTAAATTCCTCTTCCATTTTTTTACAAATAGTTATGTAGCCACAACAAAGTCAACATATAAGTCCTCGTCCATCTTCTATGAATAGGGTCACTTCCTATATACCAATGGCCAATGTGGAAGATGTAGTACCACAATATTATCTGGTAGGAGGTCAATCCCACTTATTATTTATGGCAATGAATTTCTATGTATACAACATGCAAACTAAACTACATTTGAATAAACACTTTGTAGAAGATAGGATATACTTTGATATAATAGTTAATGGAAATGACAATTCTTGTAAAGGATATTATTAGTGTGGATTTATGTTAATTGGTGGTGGTAGACTTTCTCACAACATGGAAAACCAGTGGCAGTAAAGGCAAAATTAAACTGTATCTTAACTGATTAACATATTGCCTCACTGATCAATGATATTATGATACAAATCTAAGTCCCAAAAATCCCATATCATTAAACTACATGGAAAGATGGGATGTAAATCAACAACATGCATCAGTACTATCTTGACATACCTTTATTTTTATATAAGATATAGAAGATAATAAGTCCAACAAGAACAACAGTAACTAGTAATATAATAATAGCAATAACAATACCAGCAATAGCTCCACCACTTAGTCCTAAATGTAAGAGAGAGATATAGTATATAACAATAGTAATGACTTACCACCAGGTCTACTTTCTGTAGGGGACTTGTAGTGGGTGTGGTTGATACTGTAATTGATATTGAAGGTACTATTGTGGTAGTAGGTGTGGCTGATGGTCCTATAGTTGATGTGGTGATGATGGATGTAGTAGTAGTAGAACAACAAGTAATATAAATTATATTATATAGTCATTAAAGAGATCTATCTTATACACACACAAACACTGATATCCCATTTACAATCAGGGCTACTATGATAACATCTCCAGTTACTGTACATATTGTTTAGTAAAGTAATAATAAGAGTAGACTCACTTGGTTGGACAGTGATCTCTCCAGTTGTCATGGTAACCTTAGAAGAACCATATTTGTTTGTACTTGTAATATTAAGTGAGAATGATGCTCCATTAGTTAATACAATAGTAAGAGGTACTATAGTATTACTGATATACTTCATAAAAGAAAAGCTCTCACTTTCTACAATAGACTTATCACTTATATTAATAATAGTTACATTGAACTGGAAGCTAGTATTGTCACCAGGTGAACGAGTACGAACCTCAAGAGTCACTTGACCAGGAGATGAGGTAGTTGATATTAGTTCAGGTATTGATGGTATACCTATTGTATAATAAAATATATTGATGATATTGTGATTATGTAATAATTGAATATATTGTTTTAACTAACTAATTTATAATTTACATGTTTATTTGTTAGTAGTTATAATGCTATAAATTAAGTTAGTTACACAAACTATCAATTACTACCATATATGGTAATATTACCTTCAGTAGATATAATATTGGAGATGTTCCTCATATCAGTACCATTAGTATAGATAGCAGTAACACTACAGTAGTATCTCTCTCCAGCAAACACTGGACCTACACTAGTACTACCCATTAAATTATCATCAACACATCCAGTTATATTAGAACATGATAACATATTATAAAGTTGATTTGAACTACCCTCTCCATCAATAACACAATACACCTCTACATCATCAATATCTTGACCTCCAGTATGACGAAATCTCCACGATATATTAATATTACCATTAGATGGAATAACATTGACTGTCTGGAACATTGGAGCTAACAGATAACAGAGATATATCATATATACACACATTGATATAACACAATTACCTCCTCTCATTGTCATAAAGGTAATTGGATCACTGGGTTCACTCTCTAATAGACCAATGGTGTCTCCCATGGCAACAGCTACAACAGTAACATTATATGTAGTACTGGGGATAATGCCCCTGATAATTAATGTAGTATCAGTAGTATCTAAATGACATCAGAAGGAGGAGGTGGTACCACCACAACATGATAATAACTAATAGTTGGAGTACCCAGTTCAATAGGAGGTGACCATGTTAGTTTGACACTTGTATCAGTCACATCCATCTCTCTCACATTAAGAGGAGGACCAGGTATCACTGATAAGAGAGAGTATCATAATTTATGACAACAGTAATGATATTATCTATATACCTGCTATAATGAGTTGGACTGTTGATAGAGACCTGATCCTATATCATTACTAACAATACAGGTATATGTACCATTATCTTCATTGGTAATATTAGTTATTGTAATCTCTCCATCCACTGATGTATTAAAATGACCACCATGAGTTATGATTGTATTATAAATATAATTATATGATAATAATAATAATAGCACATGCCTGGAAAACCTAAATTAAACTCTCTTTTTACAAGACTACTTTCAGTTTGTGCACACTCTACTTGTGCCAGATCAAACTCACTGGTAAAGTTTAGTATAGTAATGTTAGTCTCAAATGTTAGTGATGACCCTAGTATGACATCCAATAGCTCCAATAGCTATGATTTTACCCACTAGGTCTACTGGAAATATTAGCTCACTAGCAGCATTATAACCAGTTATAGCCTATGTTATCATTTTATCAAAGTTATAGAGGATTAATACTTTAAAAATTAGAGAAGAAAGCTTCACAACTCAAGGATACAAAAAAGACATAATAAAGTGATAGTTTTCAAGATATATTATACATGACTGATAAAATGTATTAACGTATACAGAAGACCTCTGGTAATAATAAAGCTTAAAAGAGTATCTAATTTTCTGGAGATGATATTGCTTCATAAAGGTAGAATACTTGCTGATGATCTTCTTTAAAAGCTTTCTATTTTTCTTCTCTTTTCCACTACTGGTATCAAAAAAATCAAATCAATACACAACAAAAGCAATTCATAGAGCATACAATAATATCTCAGTGATTTAGTTCTTTAAAAACCAATACAGCTTATTATAAATAGTATCTGTTTGACAAACCAAGTAGTTTGTATTTGTAAATTATTTCGGATTACCTCACAATAAAGAGATATATTGAGTGTTCCTTCCTCAGATATAACATATGCTGGACCATTGTTAGTATTAGGAACAGTTGTGAAGATAACCTGACCTGATGTTATAGATACTGCTATCAGAAATAGAAGAATAACCATCTTCTACTGCACACAAAGAAGGCGTGTCTATAAACTTGAAGTTATAACTTTAATAATTTATATACACACAAGACAGCTATTACAAGTAGACATTCCATAGTTTAAACTTCCCCAGTTATTATGTGTAATAGAATTCATATAACATCATTTAATATTATCATATACATCAGTACTATCTTGATATATTGTCTCATAAACTGGAGGAGTAATCAGTGATGATTCTTGTTCAACTGTACTATATGATATATTCTCTGTTACTTCAATTGATGACTGATCATCTGGTCCTTTAGTTATACCATATGCTTCATTTTGTACTGATAAGAAATCTTTTATCACTGGACTACTCTCACCTCTACTCTCTTTAGTACTGGACACTAGTAGAACACATACACACACATACTGTGGTAATAGTTACTACTATATAGTACTGACCTTTATATATCAAGATTATTACAACAATTAAGATAACAACTATTAGTACTAGAAAGATAATAATATTAATAATAATACCAGCAATAACTACACTTAGTACTAGATATAAAAGAGAGAGATATAATCAACAACACTGGTAATATATATAACTTACTACTAGCTCCACTATCTGTAGACTGGGGACTTCTTATAGTGGGTGTGGCTGATACTGGAGGTACTCCTGTAGTAGTAGGAGTTGGTTCTATATTATTAATACCTAAATTACATGTACTTATCGATATTACATTGACTTACTTGGTACAACCAAAATAACTGAAGAGTTTCCTGACTGTTCTGAGTTCCCATATATATTACTAGATATAACTGATCATTACTTACTTGTTGATGTAGTGTTAAAGATGACAACAGTACTAGAGTTACTACATAATCTTCCCAATACATTATGAGTAGAATAAGCTCTCACTCTTACAGAATACTGTGTATTAGGATATAGACCAGTTATCATTACACTGTTAATAAAGGTAGGATCTGTACTATTAGTAGCAGTATAGTTTATCATTATAGTTGATAAACCATTAGTTAATGGATCTAACATCACTGTAAACAGAGAGAGAGGTGATGTACCCAATACAGCGGGATTACGCCATCTTAGATTAACTGTAGTAGATCCTGGATTACCTATAACACTAACTTCTCGTGGTTGTGAGGGAGGATCTGTAACAGAGAGAATGTAACAAGAACAAATGAAGGCACTCTTACCAACAACTACTAGTTCAATAATATTACTAATAGACAAAGTAGTATTAACTACTGTGTTCTCTAATATATTATTATAATGACCAACATCACTTAATAATACTGATGTAATCATAAGTTGACCCAATATATCAGTCTTAAATCTTCCACCTGATGATATAGATAACCCTCCATCTTTACTCCAACTAGATGAGGGGATAGGATTACCACTAACATTAGTATATGATGTAATAATGACATCATTATTAGTGATAACATATACTGGTCCACTTTGTACTATACCTTCAGGACCATCTATAATAAACACACAGTTATATTATATTATAATATGAGAGATGTGTTACTTACATTGTACATCTAGTATGAAGTATCCTATTGCAATTGAGTTACCCCTTTCATTAGAGGTTATCATACTATAATTACCAGACTGAGAACGAGACACAGATGAGAAGGTAATATATGGGTATACTGATATATTAGGATTAGTACTATCAGGACTAATGACCACTTCATTATAGAACCAAGTAAACTGAGGTAAGAGAGGATAACCTGTTGTGTTCTCAATATTAAATGAAAAGGTAGTGTTCTCTATCACAGACCGTGAGATAGTCACTTGACGAAGTATAAAAAGGTCTGAGGAGAAAGAACAAACAATGTTGTTGTTTATGAAATATTAATTAGAACATACATTAGAACATTGATTTAATTTTAATTTAACATGGACAGGAGACTCACAGCAAACAAAGTTTGTGGTTGGAGTGGCGGAAAAATTAAGTGGATACTCAACAGCACAACGGTTACCAATGTATACATTACAGCATTGACTAGATAAGTCTCCATAACAAAGTGTAAGATTAGCAGCAAGACATTCGTTAGGACAACCTTAGATAAAGAGAAAAGAGCGTACACATTATGAAAATCAATGTTATATCTGCAGCCTGAATGTTTATATAAAAGAACTCCTCATCCAAATTTAATGCGTATATATATAAGTGGACATTTTTATAAACAAAATATATGCATGAACTCACGTCTGCAGTGTCGAACGACATCATCACCTTTAGTGGGGTCCAGAGGAAAAACATCGTGATTTCGTGAGTTGCATCTCGAGCAGTCCGTCAATGTATCATTGTTGGCTAGAAGTAATGCATTAGAAGCATCTGTTACCTTGTTGTAGCTCTTGATTAACCCTAATTTCCAAAATCTTCCAGAACCCACAGGTTGATCGCATACTATATCAACTTGGGCTAATACGGAGCCAGTATTCCCAGGCTCGCCAGTGAAGCGAACAGTGTAAGTTGCTTGACGATGGTAGCCTCGAATGTTGCCTACAGATAGACAGCTGATATTAACGCTTTCTATGATTACATTTGCAGGAGATCCATCGCCTGGTTGAAGCTCCAAGACGCTATTGAGTATGGTCGTTAGTTGAGAACGTGTAGGCAAGGAAGAACAGCCTTCTAGGTTCACATTTTGAGCTCCACAGAATGAATAATGAGCCAAAAGGCAAAGACAAAATAACACCACTCTTAGGAAAGCCATGATTTAGTGATATACTACAACTCTGCAAAGCGCAATCTTATATATCATCGAAGCCCAGAAATACGACTCTTCTGGGCGGAGCGGGGACGCAAAAGGAACGAAATCACACATTTTTTTCATTAAAACACAAAAGACACTCAATAGCAAAGCTAATATGAACAGCATCAAAAATAATAGAATAAAATAAAATAGGAGGTAAAGGATTTTGATGAGTGATGATATTAACAGATGAATGAATGAATAAATATGAACAATATGTATGCTATATTCCTGATAATTTTAAAGTAAATAAGAAATATTTTGCTTGAACCGTCTTGCAGGGTTGAGATCTTTCAATGATGAGGGAAGGGAATTCCACAGGGATATAACACTGGGAAGGAAGGAGTTGAGGGTAGCAGAAGATCTGGAGAAGGGCAGATTGAGGTTTAAAGGGTGGGAAGAATGTAAATTATAAGAGGACTGGTTTTGAAATGAAAAAGAGCCAGCAGGAATGATGAACTTGTATAAAAGGACAAGCTTGGATGTTGTTCTACAGGAGAATAGAGAAGGAAGATTGAAGAGTTGTAGAAGTAGAGGATAATCAGAGCTCCAATTTTCACTGCAGAGTTTCACTAAGTGCTAACGGTAACATAGCGCTCGTTTCAAGAAGTCTACTACTACTGCTCACTTGCTCTTTTATAGTCTATAATCGGTTCTACTCTTCTTCCTCATCAACTAACTTCTTGATGATCCCATCAAGCTCCCCCAACTATACAATTTCTCGTCGTTCTTCTTCTTCATTTACGCTTTGTTAAAAGTACAAACCTACGCTTCTTTACTCAATGTTACCTCTCTCACAATAAGTCCTTACTTCTTCTGCTTCTTCTACTCTGTGGCGATGTTGAAGTCAACCCTGGCTCTCCTGATGATATTGTCAAGTGTGTATGCTCTTCAACTGAAGAATCAAGTCTTATGTTACAATGTGAACAATGTTCTTGTTGGCTGTACAATGAATGTGTTAATGTTCCAGCACATGTTGCTGATAATTTTCCTTTTATGTCCCCCCAGTGTATCATGTCTTCTCTTTCTCTCATCTCCTCCCTGAAGTCAGAATCTCTTACTTAAAGGCTCACATTATTAAATTAGAAAAATCATACGAATCTCTCAGTACTCAATTATCTGTCCTTCACATGTAGGGTTAATAATTAAGGTTTGTTCTACAAAATCTGGACTAACAACAACACAAGTCCAAAACAAGTCATTTAACAAACCACAAACAAATCTACAGGTTACCAACTTGTTATTTCAAGCACAAATATTACTAGCTATAGGCCGTTGGGAAGTGTATCATACTTGTCATCACCACCTGAAATGTACAAATGCTCTGTTAGCCTCAGCCAAACAATGCAAATCTTGCTTCTTCTTAACAGCTGTTCCCTATAGCAAAATGCATAGAAATCAGCACATAAATTATTACACAGTAAATCTAATCACTTGATTGTTAAAGACATTGAGAATCTCTAAAGCCAATCTTTGAGGCATTTTGAATCGTCACTGACCAGGCCTTTCCCGTCCAGCTGTTATTAACCATTTCATACTAAGAAATCTTTGACGATTAGAATGCAGAAGTACTGGTACCTAGAAGAAAACATACAAGTAATAGATGACTAAATGAAACCACAGACAAAAGATGGGAGTGTTAATAGGAATAAAACAAACAAATTCACTTAACTACCCACATATCCTGATTGATTTTCCTGCAACAGAGCCAACAGGCCCAACACATACAAAACATTTGATTCCTTTATTGGCATTAAGTGACTTACCCAACCCCACCTTATTTACAATTATACTCCATATTACATTTAAGCAATAGTTGCTGTTGTCAAACACCTACAAATTATTGGCATATACATAAACAGAAAGGGAACACGCCTAAAATTGTAGTATGTAACTATGACAACACAGAGTAACATACCAATGTGGTCAGCGTGGGTTACACATTAATAAGGGGCTGCAGGTAGCCAAATAATTTAATTATGATTGACATACATAGTAATTATATTGTTTACTAAATTCAGTATTTTTATATTACAAGCAACTGAAGTGACTAAATTTTTTACGATAAGCTATACTAATCTTGCAGGTTTTTTTAGGTGTGTACAAATGTAATGCTCATAGGTAGAGACGTTATCCTTTAATAATCTCAAGCTGTTGGCAAGCAATTGCAATATATGTCCAGTATGCCATTAATGTTAAGGTTTAATGGAAGGGATAGTTATATCAGTAACCACAGGTATTTTAGGTGTGATAAGGACAGTTCCAAATAAGGCATATTGCTCTATGACATAACTCTTTGTCTTGATCTTAGCATGAATTAAACAAAACTAAGTAATTGCTGTTAATTTTCCATCTTCTTTTAGAGGACTAGTGAGGGATGTCCCATTTACAAGGGAATACATTGTGCTCTGTTATTGTATATTGAGCTATCAATGACATACAATAATCAGTCAACATTTTTATAAGGACATCTACCTGATATAGTTTTCCTCCTTTGCATATACCAGTTGTTCCCATGAGAGGCATAACATTCTCAAGGGATTGTTAAATACTAAACAATGTCTAAAACAATGCTTGATTTCTCAGATGAGGTTTTATATCTAAATAAATAATTGTAATAGTTAAAACAAATTAATATACAAATCTCTACTCGTTATATTGTTGTTCTTTAATAATTTCCAGTGTCTACAAACTACAAACTATCAATTACTACTATATACCATATATGGTAATATTACCTTCAGTAGATATAATATTGGAGATGTTCCTCATATCAGTACCATTAGTATTGATAGCAGTAACACTACAGTAGTATCTCTCTCCAGCAAACACTGGACCTACACTAGTACTACCCATCAAATTATCATCAACACATCCACTTATATTAGAACATGATAACATATTATAAAGTTGATTTGAACTACCCTCTCCATCAATAACACAATACACCTCTACATCATCAATATCTTGACCTCCAGTATGACCAAATCTCCATGATATAGTAATATTACCATTAGATGGAATAACATTGACTGTCTGGAACATTGGAGCTAACAGATAATAGAGATATATCATATATACACACATTGATATAACACAATTAGGTAATTGGATCACTGGGTTCACTCTCTAATAGACCAATGGTGTCTCCCATGGCAATAGCTACAACAGTAACATTATATGTAGTACCGGGGATAATGCCCCTGATAATTAGTGTAGTATTAGTAGTATTTAAGATGACATCAGAGGGAGGAGGTGGTACCATCACAACATAATAATAACTAACAGTTGGAGTACCCAGTTCATTAGGAGGTGACCATGTTAGTTTGACACTTGTATCAGTCACAACTATCTCTCTCACATTAAGAGGAGGATCAGGTATCACTGATAAGAGAGAGTATCATAATTTATGACAACAGTAATGATATTATCTATATACCTGCTATAATGAGTTGGACTGTTTGATAGAGACCTGATCCTATAC
This sequence comes from Xestospongia muta, assembly GCA_963693285.1. Classification (NCBI taxonomy): domain Eukaryota; kingdom Metazoa; phylum Porifera; class Demospongiae; order Haplosclerida; family Petrosiidae; genus Xestospongia; species Xestospongia muta. Next base: position 480,744 of record OY848918.1, read on the forward strand.
CATTACTAACAATACAGGTATATGTACCATTATCTTCATTGGTAACATTAGTTATTGTAATCTCTCCATCTACTGATGTATTAAAACGACCACCAGGAGTTATGATTGTATTATCTGGACCAGTCCAAGTCACATTAGGTATAGGATTACCCTCTATATCAGTAAATGCTATCAAAGTCACTGTATTACCAGATAGTACTAGTTGTGATCTTCCATCTCTTGTAGCAGTAGGAACATCTGTTAATACATACACAATACTTAAAAGTTTATTGTATTATTAAATGTTTACTTACATTGTACATCTAGTATAAAACTAGTGGTAGTTGATCCAACATCATTACTAACAGTAAGTGTATAGTTACCAGACTGGTTACGTTGAACATTAGTAAGTGTTATAATGAAGTTAGTTAGTATAATATCATTACTGCTATTAGATAGTAGGGGTTGACCCTTATGTGTCCACTGTGATGTGAGTAGAGGAGGAAATGGAGTAGGAGCTCCTACTGCAGTTAGATTTACAGTAATATTAAAACCCTCTACAACAGACTGACTACTAGCAATAGTTAACAGAGATGGGAGAACTAAAATAAGTAGGCACAAGTAAATAAAGTAAAAATGATATCAATGCTATACCTGGAAATCCAAAGTTGAATACTCTTGTAGGTCCTAATCCACATTGTACTTGTGCAAGATTAAACTCACTGGTAAAGTTTAGTATAGTGAAGTTAGTCTCATATGTTAAATTTTGCATATTACCTGGTATGACATCTCCAGTAGCTGTGATTTTACCCACTAGGTCAGATGGACTTGTCAGTTCACCAGCAGCATTATAATCAGTTGGTCTTTCAGCACTATCATTTTGCCTTTTGACAAACCAAGGAGTTTGTATTTGAATATTATTTTGTATCACTATACAATATAGAGATACATTGCGCGTTCCTTCATCAGCAAACACATAAGCTGGACCACTATCAGTATTAGGAACAGTTGTGAAGACTTGACTAGAGGCAATACTTGTTGTAAGAACAAACGTAAAGAATCTTAGCAGCATTCTCAACAATAAACCTGAGGACTGTTTTAGAAGTCTAGAACCCTTCCCTTGATTTTGAGCCCCCGTTCAAAATTATTATTAATGTTAATTATAATGAAAACAACAGTAATGAATAACACAATTACCAGATAATTTCTATATATTTAAAAAGTTTATGAGAATTTTCATCCTGTTATCTTTGACAACATCCAAGATGAATCCATTTGGGTTGCTGCTCTTCATACTAAAGGTGCTGTTGGACTCTCCGGACTTGATGCTCTCAGTTGGAGACGATTGTGTATAGCCTTTGGCCAAAAGTCCAATGACTTGTGTACAGCTCTAGCACCAGTTGCTCAAAGAATTTCAACTTCATTTATTGATCCATCCACCCTGCTAGCTTACACCTCCTTTTGTCTCATTCTTCTTGATAAGAACCCTGGAGTTCACCCAATAGGGATAGTAGAAGTCGTACAAAGGATCATTGGAAAGGCAGTCATGAGAATTGTGAAATTTGATCTGCAGAGTGCAGTTGGTGCCATCCAGCTATGTACTGGCCAAGATGCTGGCTGTGAAGCAGCGATTCATGTGTTGGAACAGGTTTTACCAATGAAGATACTGAGGCATTGATCTAGTAGATGCATCAAATGCATTCAACTGCTTGAACTGACAAGTGACACTACTCAACTGTGGATCAGTTTGTCCTGCTTTGTCACACATCCTCATTAATACCTACTGTAATAGCTCACAGCTCTTTCTCGATGGACAGTGCATACTCTCTAAAGAAGGCACTACACAGGGTGATCCATTAGCAATGGCAATGTATGCCATTGGAACTCAGAGGGAGAGTGCTACCTGGATGGAGCAATTGGTACTTTCTCATTATACGCCAGTATGTTAAAAGAAAAGTGGAATGCTATAGGAACATCTGTTAATACATACACAATACTTAAAAGTTTATTGTATTATTAAATGTTTACTTACATTGTACATCTAGTATAAAACTAGTGATAGTTGATCCAGCATCATTACTAACAGTAAGTGTATAGTTACCAGACTGGTTACGTTGAACATTAGTGAGTGTTATAAAGAAATCAGTTAGTATAATATCATTACTGCCATTAGATAACAGGGGTTGACCCTTATGTGTCCACTGTGAGGAGGGAATGGAGTAGGAGCTCCTCCTACAGTTAGGTTCACTGTAATATTATTACCCTCTATTATTACTTGAGTATCAGTAGAAGTTAACAAAGATGGGAGGACTAGATAAGTAAAATTTAATTTGAGTAAAATTTTTTTATTAATATCATACCTGAAAATCCAAAGTTGAATTCTCTTAAAGTTTGTCCTAATGGTCAAAATGGTACCTAACTCACAAACAAAATGGTACCTAACTCACAAACAAATTTCAAACAAATGCTTGCATATAACCAGTTGGTACATAGCCATCTTGAATAGGAACTCTATGAAATTTAGCATGCAGAAGGCCAATCATTGAGCTTCTCACATACAAAATTCAAATAATTTTTTGGCCACATAGCAACCATTCATGTGCTAAGGTTCACTTGAGATTTGTTTGTGCATTAGTTACCTTTTTCACATTAGTTACCAAAGTATTGTGTATTATCATGTGATAGCTGTACTTTACTTTATTTACTTTATTTTATCAGTGAAACAACCAGTGGCTAAAGAGATAGAACAAAAGGAAGAAGGCAAGGTTAGGAAACACTATGATAAATACCAGAGTTAGTAAATTCAGATGTTGTTCTAACTATCAGAATATAATTAATTTAGAGTTGAAATAAGGATAAGAGACTCTTGAGTTGTATATTAGTAATAAAATTAACATATTTTTAAATATAAAACAAGCGACTAAACAATTTTATAAACTACTCCATTAAAGATCTGTTATTAGATGACTAATAAGCAAACATACAATTATCAGTAGTAAGTTGTCGGATAACTTTTCTCTTTCTCTCTCAACACAAAGATACTTGATTATTCAGAGATCAATTTAGATATTCTGACTAATTGGTGGAAAGCTGTCATAAAAAAGACTATGTGAGACACCACATAATAACAATTACAATAATGATTTACTGGAGGTACTCCTGTAGTAGTAGGAGTTGGTCCTATATTGTTAATACATAAATTACATGTACTTATTGATATTACAGTGATTTACTTGGTACAACTATAATAACTGAAGAGTTTTCTGACTGTTCTGAGTTTCCACATATATTACTAGATGTAACAATGAATTGATATCTTCCTGGACTTAGTTCTATTTCAATAGTAGCATTTATACTAACTCCATTAAACTTTGATAATTGGTGGTATCACACTGATCATAGTCTGGTTAATACCCACTACCACGTTTGTAGAACTCTCTTCTGCAGCTATTACAGGAGTCTGACCATCTTGTGAGACAGGATATGTTGACAATCCATTAGAATTATCTAATAGACTTACAAGACCCAACACAACAGCTACTACATGTAGATATTCCATAATTTATGTTATGTAAACATCCTCTAGTTATTATGTGTAATACAATTCATATAACATCATTTAATATTATCATATACATCAGTACTATCTTGATATATTGTCTCATAAACTGGAGGAGTAATCAGTGATGATCGTTGTTCCACTGTACTATATGATATATTCTCTGTTACTTCAATTGATGACTGATCATCTGGTCCTTTAGTTATACCATATGCTTCATTTTGTACTGAGAAGAACTCTTTTAACACTGGACTACTCTCACCTCTACTCTCTTTAGTACGGGACACTAGTAGGACACACACACATACATACACTGTGGTAACAGTTACTACTATATAGTATTGACCTTTATATATCAAGATTATTATAACAATTACGATAACAATTATTAGTACTAGGAAGATAATAATACTAATAATAATACCAGCAATAACTACATCACTTAGTACTAGATATAAAAGAGAGAGATATAATCAACAACACTATTAATATATATAACTTACTACTAGCTCCACTATCTGTAGACTGGGGACTTCTTATAGTGGGTGTGGCTGTTGGTCCTATATTATTAATACATAAATTATATGTACTTTTTGCAGCTACGGTGACTTACTTGGTACAACCATAATGAATAAAGAGTTTTCTGACTGTTCTGAGTTCCCATATATATTACTAGATATAACAATGAAGTGATATCTTCCTGGACTTATAGTTCTACTTCAATAGTAGCATTTATACTAACTCCATTAAACTCTGATAATTGTGGTGTCACACTCATCATAGTCTGGTTAATACCCACTACAATAATAATGTACTGGAAAGTAGAGACATCAGTTATACCAGAATACATTGTATAGATATAAAGGATAGCTTGACCTGGAGGATCTCCTGATACTGAACTAATAATAGGTTTAGATGGAATACCTACATTATATTATAATAACAATACTATAGTTGATATATACTACTTACCAGTCATAACATTAATATTATTACTTCTCATCATATCATTACCAATACTATTAGTAACAGTTACTATACAACTGTAGTTTGTACCAGCAGTTACTGGACCTACTGATATACTCTGTACAATACAGTCACTCATTGAAGTACATAATAAAGTCTTAATAAGTTCACTAGAATTATCACTCTCTTCTAGTTCTTCACAAGATATACTGATGTTATTTAATGGAATACCTCCAGTATGTATAAATGTCCACTTTACACTCAGATTACCATTAACATTAGTTAATATAACACTTTGTAGTTCAGGAACTAGACACAACATAATAACTACATTATAACTGATCATTACTTACCTGTTGATGTAGTGTTAAAGATGACAACAGTACTAGAGTTACTAGATAATCTTCCCACTACATTATGAGTAGAATAAGCTCTCACTCTTACAGAATACTGTGTATTAGGATATAGACCAGTTATCATTACACTGTTAATAAAGGTAGGATCTGTACTATTAGTAGCAGTATAGTTTATCATTATAGTTGATAAACCATTAGTTAATGGATCTAACATCACTGTAAACAGAGAGAGAGGTGATGTACCCAGTACAGCAGGATTACGCCATCTTAGATTAACTGTAGTAGATCCTGGATCACCTATAACACTAACTTCTCGTGGTTGTGAGGGAGGATTTGTAACAGAGAGAATGTAACAAGAACAAATGAAGGCACTCTTACCAACAACTACTAGTTCAATGATATTACTAATAGACAAAGTAGTATTAACTACTGTGTTCTCTAATGTATTATTATAATGACCACCATCACTTAATAATACTGATCTAATCATAAGTTGACCCAATATATCAGTCTTAAATCTTCCATCTGATGATATAGATAACCCTCCATCTTTACACCAACTAGATGAAGGGATAGGATTACCACTAACATTAGTATATGATGTAATAATGACATCATTATTAGTGATAACATATACTGGTCCACTTTGTACTATACCTTCAGGACCATCTATAATAAACACACAGTTATATTATATTATAATATGAGAGATGTGTTACTTACATTGTACATCTAGTATGAAGTATCCTGTTGAGTTACCCCTTTCATTAGATGCTATCATACTATAATTACCAGATTGAGAACGAGACACAGATGAGAAGGTAATATATGGGTATACTGATATATTAGGATTAGTACTATCAGGACTAATGACCACTTCATTATAGAACCAAGTAAACTGAGGTAAGAGAGGATAACCTGTTGTGTTCTCAATATTAAATGAAAAGGTAGTGTTCTCTATCACAGACTGTGGAACAGACACTTGATGAAGTATAGGAAGTTCTGAAGATATTAATAATGTATACATTATAATGATGTAATGATGACATACTGATTAATTTTAAGTCAAATCTTGCTGCAATTTGTCCTCCTGAACCACATCCAATTTGAGTATTATCAAATGTACTAGAGAATTTTAAGATAGTAAGATTAGTCGCAAATGTATTAATATCTTCAACAAAATAGTTCTCAAATCCAGCACTACCCGATCCATTAGTTAGAAATAAAATAAATATATTAGACATCCCAGGTCTAATGAGTGTCCATTGTGTTGATCTTACAACTCCATCACTTAGTCTGGTCACTCTACAGAACAACTCAACATTAGGAGTGTTTTCTACAGCAGCTATCACAGGATTAGTACCATCACTACCTTCAGGAACAGTTGTAGCATTGAAGGTTTGTCCTTGAATGTTCACATAGCATACTGCTACTAAGATAAATACTTCAACAGACATCATCGAACAGTAAGACACCTAATACACACTCAATCTGGTTTTAGGATTTTAACGTGGGACGGACAGCCAAGAAGAGGTTGGACAAAAAGGTGTGGATTAATTATAATATTGTATACTCAAATATTTATTTTAACGACATTGTTTAATAGCAATGATTGCGGCTACAAGGATCACAAGAAGACTATATAAAAAATGAGTATCAATAGAAAAGTATTAGAAAAATAATCTGTCCTTTGTTTACAAAGAAAACATAACAAGTATACAGAATATACAGAGTAGGATTTAAGACTTAAATAATACCATCTATTCATCTTAACAGCACTAAATTGTTCATTTTACTGTGCTACAGATCTGATTTTGTAGTTTTGTAATAATGTTTCCACATACTGATTTTGCAGCACTTATTTTATTGATCATGATACATTTTGAAGATTGGCTAGTATGTTACTGGTTTTAACTCTCATTCTTCATGGTAACAATTGAATATTATATATACCATCGTCTCCTCACTAAACTTAGCTAAATTATAAATACTCTACTGTTACATCTTTCAGGGCAAAAAGCTTGATTGTTTTGACAACCTTCCAATATACAGAAAGCTGTTCCAATATTGGTTGTTTCAAGCATTTATCTCATTCCCATTCTTACTCATGTATTGAAGTTTAACAGTTGTAGCTTACAACAAGTGTTTTTTATGTTACCATATTATTATATTCAGTGTTGTGTGTAAATGTTTTGATACTAAGTCTTTTGAAACACTGAGATTATTAGTCAAACTCACTAGCTTTAAATAAAAGATGTATTGTCTTCAATATTGTTCTGTTGAAGTAATTATATGTATAGTTCTATGTTTATTGAGAACAAGTCAAACCCTACATAGTTATCAATAATCAGGAACTTGATTTTGTCCATTATATTTCCTATAATGGATCTGTTTTCACTTTAGGATGTTTGTTTGCAACCTTAAAGAGGAAAGTAATTTGTTCCTTGTATACAAAAATTACAAGTATATAGAATATACTGAGTAGCATTTAAGGCTTAAATAATACCACCTCTTCACCCTACCTACATTAAGTTGTTCTTTTAACTGTGCTACTGCTGTGAATTTGTATAAAAACAGCATTTGTAATAATAAAAAAGTTGTCAAAGAAAACACAATAATAATATATAGAAAAAAGTAGTAGCAATAGTTTTGCTGTATAAGCAAAACATAAAAATGCCACATAAAGTTGTTGTCAAAATACACGATAACAATAATTAATAAACTTGTAGTTAAAAAAGAAATAATTTTTAAATAAAATCACATAATTTTACTTTAATTAGTAAATGTAAAGACACATAGTATTTGTTAGGGATGAAGTGAGGATAGAGGTGCGTCAATTATTATCAATCGTAATATTTGGAGATTCAGTTCCTGTATGAATAATGAAGATATAGTAATAAATACTTTAAATCATCATATCTTCTAAGATACAATATAGTGACTACATGTATATACAACTATTTCATACATGACTGTTACAAAAATCTTTTTATATCTAAAAAGGATTTATTTATAATTGACTGGACTATATGTGACAAACATAAGATGTGCATATGTTTGTGATGATCTAATTTGTTTTTACTATACTATATATATACTTTGTTCATTGATACATTTTAAAAAGGATTCAACACACATAAGTGTTGAATCATCAAACATATATAGACTGATCAATGTAGCTATTGCAGTTCTTATTTGATGAATAAGCTTTACAATGTACTAAAAGTTAAAAAAATAAATCTAACTATAATTTGCTTATAGACTGAGAGACATCTGATTGTTTCACACCTAATAAGTCACGTTAAAGAGTTTTCTCCTCTGAAGTGAAATTGGGAATGATTTCAACAATTTAATTCAGAAGTTTTCTTTCCTACTATCTCTCACTGTATGTCAATTGTCAAAGTATTTTTACATGAATTAATTATATATTATCTGAGGAATATAGGCCAAAGGATTATATCCTTTACAAAACCCCAAAGTTTTGTCACACATATAGATCAATGAATTGTGATATTTTATGTAACATATTATGAGATTCATACTAATTGATAAAATATCAGAAATATTATAAATTAGGTATAAAAGTGATATGAGCAATGAATTACATTGCTATCATTTGAGGACCTTCTGAAGTTATCATGTACTTTTTACTATTTGCTGAAGTGGACAGTGTTCCCTTTCTAAATACACACTTGTATAGACATGATAATTAACAACATTAATAAACAATAATTTCACAATACCATTATAAATAATCAAATAAATGTTTAAAATTCATGTATGTACTACTTGTGTCCTTTGTAGTTCATATGAACAGATGTATTGTATGAGCTATTGATTTGTCTTACTAGTTGGAGTAGCAACCAATATCAGCTATATCACTACAACAATCATTCCAGTTGTGACAATGTTGATCACAATAGCATCCATTATTTTCACATTTTAGTGAAACGGACCATTTACAACATCCAGAATAGTTGAGTTTAAGTGCTGAACATGAACCTAAAATAAAAATACGAACAACTTGATTAAATTATAATGGTCAACTATCTTCAGTAATAGTTGATATAGGTGAAGTAAGTAACAGGTGTTGCTAGTGAAGGTTTGATTATTGTGTATGATTAAGAATGATAATAAAAATGATGATTGTTATATCATGTATTGGATAATTATCACATCAGTAATTGTATATTATTACTACTTCATACGTGAACTGTTAGAAAACAAACAAACAAATAAACAAAAAATGTCTAATCAGTGGTATTGACTATTCTGATATGTGACATACAAAGACAAACATGACATAAACATTATTGAGATGACATGAAATAAAAAAGTACATTAAAGTTAAGAAATAAATTTTGAATTTGATCCAGAAAGTTTATTATCTGCTGACAAATCACTTTTGAGCAATATTATACTTTCATTTATACCAATTTTTACTCAAGGTAAGTAGCAATAAAAGTAAATGAATTTGTTTCATTATATTATTATTATTATTAATTATATTAATAGATTTTAATTTTGATATATAATGTCCAGACATCACAAAATGTAACAATCAGTTTAGTGGTTTAAATGAAATTTGTATAATATGGTTTATGTGCACACAAAATAAGGAATTTTACTAAAGAAATCTTTTTTTACTAAATGGTCATGCATTCTTTTTGTACTCAAGCATGACATAGTTCATACTAAAATATTGATTTAAACGAACAGTTCAATTAAAGTATCTAGGATTGTAGATTAACAATCACTGCAGCAACAACAATAAAAAAAGACTGTAAGACAAACCTATTATTATAGGAAATGGTTAAAGAAAATATTCGTTTTGAGTCAGCCTCAGTTAATAATAAGTCGTCGTCCTACTGAAAGGATCAGATAAATTTACTGCATAAACTTTAATAAATGTGAACCAACCTACTAGTTATAATAACACAGTAGCAATCATATTTATTCACAATTGAGAGTTAACTTATACCATGTTTATGAGGTGTGTTTGTAGGGAATTTAAGAATGTACTATTACAAATTTATAAACAATATTCAGAACCAGTTTGTGTTTTAGTTTTCTATTTATTGCCTACAAATAATATATATATATTGTCTAAACGATGTATTTAAAAATTACATGCATACTGAAGTGTGGCTGAATATTAATAGTTTTAAAATTAATAATAATACATACATCATATATAGTCATTGACATTATCATATACATCAGTACTATCTTGATTTATTGTTTCATAAACTGGAGGAGTAATCAGTGATGATTCTTGTTCCACTGTACTATATGATATATTCTCTGCTACTTCAATTGATGACTGATCAATATCATATACATCATTTCTGAACTGTATCATCACTGGATCTCTACTCTCTTTAGTACGGGACACTAGTAGAACACACACATACACACAGTAGTAATAGTTACTACTATATAGTACTGACCTTTATATATCAAGATTATTACAACAATTAAGATAACAACTATTAGTACTAGGAAGATAATAATACTGATAATAATACCAGCAATAACTACACTTAGTACTAGATATAAAAGAGAGAGATATAATCAACAACACTAGTAATATATATAACTTACTACTAGCTCCACTATCTGTAGACTGGGGACTTCTTATAGTGGGTGTGGCTGATACTGGAGGTACTCCTGTAGTAGTAGGAGTTGGTCCTTTATTATTAATACATAAATTATATGTACTTATTGATATTACATTGACTTACTGGGTACAACCATAATGAATGAAGAGTTTTCTGACTGTTCTGAGTTCCCATATATATTACTAGATATAACAATGAATTGATATCTTCCTGGACTTAGTTCTACTTCAATAGTAGCATTTATACTAACTCCATTAAACTCTGATAATTGTGGTGTCACACTCATCATAGTCTGGTTAATACCCACTACAGTAATAATGTATTGGAAAGTAGAGACATCAGTTATACCCGAATAGATTGTATAGATATAAAGAATAGCTTGACCTGGAGGATCTCCTGATACTGAACTAATAATAGGTTTAGATGGAATACCTACATTATATTATAATAACAATACTATAGTTGATATATACTACTTACCAGTCATAACATTAATATTGTTACTTCTCATCATATCATTACCAATATTATTAGTAACAGTTACTATACAACTGTAGTTTGTACCAGCAGTTACTGGACCTACTGATATACTCTGTATAATACAGTCACTCATTGAAGTACATAATAGAGTCTTAATAACTTCACTAGATTTACCACTCTCTTCTAGTTCTTTACAAGATATAGTGATGTTATTTAATGGAATACCTCCAGTATGTATAAATGTCCACTTTACACTCAGATTACCATTAACATTAGTTAATAGAACACTTTCTAGTTCAGGAACTAGACACAACATAATAACATAACAACATAATATATATAACTTACTACTAGCTCCACTATCTGCAGACTGGGGACTTCTTATAGTGGGTGTGGCTGATACTGGAGGTTCTCCTGTAGTAGTAGGAGTTGGTTCTGAGTTCCAATATATATTACTAGATATAACTGATCATTACTTACCTGTTGATGTAGTGTTAAAGATGACAACAGTACTAGAGTTACTAGATAATCTTCCCAATACATTATGAGTAGAATAAGCTCTTACTCTTACAGAATACTGTGTATTAGGATATAGACCAGTTATCATTACACTGTTAATAAAGGTAGGATCTGTACTATTAGTAGCAGTATAGTTTATCATTATAGTTGATAAACCATTAGTTAATGGATCTAACATCACTGTAAACAGAGAGAGAGGTGATGTACCCAGTACAGCAGGATTACGCCATCTTAGATTAACTGTAGTAGATCCTGGATCACCTATAACACTAACTTCTCGTGGTTGTGAGGGAGGATCTGTAACAGAGAGAATATAACAAGTACAATAGAAGACTTTACTTACCAATAACTACTAGTTCAATGATATTACTAATAGACAAAGTAGTATTAACTACTGTGTTCTCTAATGTATTATTATAATAACCAACATCACTTAATAATACTGATGTAATCATTAGTTGACCCAATATATCAGTGTTAAATCTTCCACCTGATGATATAGATAACCCTCCATCTTTACTCCAACTAGATGAGGGGATAGGATTACCACTTACATTAGTATATGATGTAATAATGACATCATTATTAGTGATAACATATACTGGTCCACTCTGTATTATACCTTCAGGACCATCTATAATAAACACACAATTATATTATATTATAATATGAGAGATGTGTTACTTACATTGTACATCTAGTATGAAGTATCCTGTTGAGTTACCCCCTTCATTAGATGCTATCATACTATAATTACCAGACTGAGAACGAGACACAGATGAGAAGGTAATATATGGGTATACTGATATATTAGGATTAGTACTATCAGGACTAATGACCACTTCATTATAGAACCAAGTAAACTGAGGTAAGAGAGGATAACCTGTTATGTTCTCAATATTAAATGAAAAGGTAGTGTTCTCTATCACAGATTGTGGGATAGACACTTGACGAAGTATAGAAAGGTCTGAGGAGAAAGAACAAACAATGTTGTTGTTTCTGAATTATTAATTAGAACATACATTAGAACATTAATTTAATTTTAATTTAACATTGACAGGAGACTCACAGCAAACAAAGTTTGTGGTTGGAGTGGCGAAAAAATTAAGTGGACACTCAACAGCACAACGGTTACCAATGTATACATTACAGCATTGACTAGATGAGTCTCCATAACAAAGTGTAAGATTAGCAGCAACACAATCATTAGGACAACCTTGGATAAAGAGAAAAGAACATACACATTATGAAAAAATAATCTTATATCTGCAGCCTGTATGTTTATATAAAGGAACTCATCCAAATTTAATGCGTATATAATATAACTGGACATTTTTATAAACAAAATATATGCATGAACTCACGTCTGCAGTGTCGAACAACATCATCACCTTTAGTGGGGTTGAGAGGAAAAACATCGTGATTTCGCGAGTTGCATCTCGAGCAGTCCGTCAATGTATCACTGTTGGCTAGAAGTAATGCATCAGAAACATCTGTTACCTTGTTGTAGCTCTTGATTAATCCTAATTTCCAAAATCTTCCAGAACCCACAGGTTGATCGCATACTATATCAACTTGGGCTAATACGGAGCCAGTATTCCCAGGCTCGCCAGTGAAGCGAACAGTGTAAGTTGCTTGACGATGGTAGCCTCGAATGTTGCCTACAGATAGACAGCTGATGTTAACGCTTTCTATGATTATATTTGCAGGAGATCCATCGCCTGGTTGAAGCTCCAAGACGCTATTGAGTATGGTCGTTAGTTGAGAACGTGTAGGCAAGGAAGAACAGCCTTCTAGGTTCACATTTTGAGCTCCACAGAATGAATAATGAGCCAAAAGGCAAAGACAAAATAACATCACTCTTAGGAAAGCCATGATTTAGTGATATACTACAACTCTGCAAAGCGAATCTTATATATCCGCGAAGCCCAGAAATACGACTCTTGGGGGCGGAGCGGGGACGCAAAAGGAACGAAATCACACATTTTTTTCATTAAAACACAAAAGACACTCAATAGCAAAGCTAATATGAACAGCATCAAAAATAATAGAATAAAATAAAATAGGAGGTGAACGATTTATGATAAGTGATGATATTAACAGGTGAATGAATAAATAAATATGAACAATATGTACGCTATATTCCTGATAATTTTAAAGTAAATAAGAAATATTTTGCTTGAACTGCCTTGCAGGGTTGAGATCTTTGAATGATGAGGGAAGGGAATACCACAGGGATATAACACTGGGAAGGAAGGAGTTGAGGGTAGCAGAAGATCTGGAGAAGGGCAGATTCAGGTTTAAAGGGTGGGAGAATGTAAATTATAAGAGGACTGGTTTTGAAATGAAAAAGAGCCAGCAGGAATGTAGAGCTTACTAAATATAAACTTGTATAAAAGGACAAGCTTGGATGTTGTTCTACAGGAGGATAGAGAAGGAAGATTGAAGAGTTGTTGAAGTAGAGGATAATCAGAGGTTCAATTTTCACTGCAGAGTTTCACCAAGTGCTAACGGTAACATGGCGCTCGTTTCAAGAAGTCTACTACTACTTGCTCTTTTATAGTCTATAATCGGTTCTACTTTTCTTCCCCATCAACTAACTTCTTGATGATCCCATCAAGCTCCCCCAACTATACAATTTCTCGTCGTTTTCGCTTTGTTAAAAGTTCACACCTACGTTTCTTTACTCGATGTTACCTTTCTCACAATAAGCCCTTACTTCTTCTGCTCCTTCTACTCTGTGGCGATGTTGAAGTCAACCCTGGCCCTGCTGATGATATTGTCAAGTGTGTATGGTCTTCAACTGAAGAATCAGGTCTTATGTTACAATGTGAACAATGTTCTTGTTGGCTGCACAACAAATGTGTGAATGTTCTAGCACATGTTGCTGATAATTTTCCTTTTATCTCCCCCAGTGTATCATGTCTTCTCTTTCTCTCATCTCCTCCCTGAAGTCAGAATCTCTCACTTAAAGGTTCACATTATTAAATTAGAAAAATCATACGAATCTCTCAGTACTCAATTATCTGTCCTTCACATGTAGGGTTAATAATTAAGGTTTGTTCTACAAAATCTGGACTAGCAACAACACAAGTCCAAAACAAGTCATTTAACAAACCACAAACAAATCTACAGGTTACCAACTTGTTATTTCAAGGACAAATATTACTAGCTATAGGCCGTTGGGAAGTGTATCATACTTGTCATCACCACCTGAAATGTACAAATGCTCTGTTAGCCTCAGCGAAACAATGCAAATCTTGCTTCTTCTTAACAGCTGTTCCCTATAGCAAAATGCATACAAATCAGCACATAAATTATTACACATTAAATCTAATCACTTGATTGTTAAAGGCATTGAGAATCTCTAAAGCCAATCTTTGAACCATTTTGAATCGTCGCTGACCAGGCCTTTCCCGTCCAGCTGTTATTAACCATTTTATACTAAGAAATCTTTGACGATTAGAATGCAGAAGTACTGGTACCTAGAAGAAAACATACAAGTAATAGATGACTAAATGAAACCACAGACAAGGGATGGGAGTGTTAATAGGAATAAAACAAACAAATTCACTTAACTACCCACATATCCTGATTGATTTTCCTGCAACAGAGCCAATAAGCCCAACACATATCAAAACATTTAATTCCTTTATTGGTATTAAGTGACTTACCCAACCCCACCTTATCTACAATTATACTCCATATTACATTTAAGCAATAGTTGCTGTTGTCAAACACCTACAAATTATTGGCATATACATAAACAGAAAGGGAACACGCCTAAAATTGTAGTATGTAACTATGACAACACAGAGTAACATACCAATGTGGTCAGCGTGGGTTACACATTAACAAGGGGCTACAGCTAGCTAAATAACTTAATTATGATTGACATACATAGTAATTATATTGTTTACTAAATTCAGTATTTTTATATTACAAGCAACTGAAGTGACTAAATAATTTACGATAAACTATACTAATCTTGCAGGTTTTTTTAGGTGTGTACAAATGCAATGGTCATAGGTAGAGACGTTATCCTTTAATAATCTCAAGCTGTTGGCAAGCAATTGCAATATATGTCCAGTAGGCCATTAATGTTAAGGTTTAATGGAAGGGATAGTTATATCAGTAACCACAGGTATTTTAGGTGTGATAAGGACAGTTCCAAATAAGGCATATTGCTCTATGACATAACTCTTTGTCTTGATCTTAACATGAATTAAACAAAACTAAGTAATTGCTGTTAATTTTCCATCTTCTTTTAGAGGACTAGTGAGGGATGTCCCATTTACAAGGGAATACATTGTGCTTTGTTATTGTATATTGAGCTATCAATAACATACAATAATCAGTCAACATTTTTATAAGGATATCTATCTACGTGATATAGTTTTCCTCCTTTGCATATACCAGTTGTTCCCATGAGAGGCATAACATTCTCAAAGGCTCAATGAAATACTTTTAAAGGGTCTAAAACAATGCTTGATTTCTCAGATGAGGTTTTATATCTAAATAAATAATTGTATTAGTTAAAACAAATTAATATACAAATCTCTACTCGTTATATTATTGTTTTTTAATAATTTCCAGTGCCTACAAACTACAAACTATCAATTACTACTATATACCATATATGGTAATATTACCTTCAGTAGGTATAATATTGGAGATATTCCTCATATCAGTACCATTAGTATTGATAGCAGTAACACTACAGTAGTATCTCTCTCCAGCAAACACTGGACCACACTAGTACTACCCATCAAATTATGACTGTATTATCTGGACCAGTCCAAGTCACATTAGGTACAGGATTACTCTCTATATCAGTAAATGCTATCAAAGTCACTGTATTACCAGATAGTACTAGTTGAGATATTCCATCTTTGTAGCAGTAGGAACATCTGTTAATACATACATAATACTTAAAAGTTTATTGTATTATTAAATGTTTACTTACTTACAATACAACTGTAGTTTGTACCAGCAGTTACTGGATCTACTGATATACTCTGTATAATACAGTTACTCATTGAAGTACAAAATAAAGTGTTAATAAGTTTACTAGAATTACCACTCTCTTCTAGTTCTTCACAAGATATACTGATGTTATTTAATGGAATACCTCCAGTATGTATAAATGTCCACTTTACACTCAGATTACCATTAACATTAGTTAATACAACACTTTGTAGTTCAGGAACTAGACACAGCATAATAACTATATTATAACTGATCATTACTTACCTGTTGATGTAGTGTTAAAGATGACAACAGTACTAGAGTTACTAGATAATCTTCCCAATATATTATGAATAGAATAAGCTCTCACTCTTACAGAATACTGTGTATTAGGATATAGACCAGTTATCATTACACAGTTAATAAAGGTAGGATCTGTACTATTAGTAGCAGTATAGTTTATCATTATAGTTGATAAACCATTAGTTAATGGATCTAACATCACTGTAAACAGAGAGAGAGGTGATGTACCCAGTACAGCAGGATTATGCCATCTTAGATTAACTGTAGTAGATCCTGGATCACCTATAACACTAACTTCTCGTGGTTGTGAGGGAGGATCTGTAACAGAGAGAATATAACAAGTACAAAAGAAGACTTTACTTACCAACAACTACTAGTTCAATGATATTACTAATAGACAAAGTAGTATTAACTACTGTGTTCTCTAATGTATTATTATAATAACCAACATCACTTAATAATACTGATGTAATCATTAGTTGACCCAATATATCAGTCTTAAATCTTCCACCTAATGATATAGATAACCCTCCATCTTTACTCCAACTAGATGAGGGGATAGGATTACCACTAATATTAGTATATGATGTAATAATGGCATTATTATTAGTGATAACATATACTGGTCCACTCTGTACTATACCTTCAGGACCATCTATAATAAACACACAGTTATATTATATTATAATATGAAAGATGTGTTACTTACATTGTACATCTAGTATGAAGTATCCTGTTGAGTTACCCCTTTCATTAGATGCTATCATACTATAATTAGCAGACTGAGAACGAGACACAGATGAGAAGGTAATATATGGGTATACTGATATATTAGGATTAGTACTATCAGGACTAATGACCACTTCATTATAGAACCAAGTAAACTGAGGTAAGAGAGGATAGCCTGTTGTGTTCTCAATATTAAATGAAAAGGTAGTGTTCTCTATCACAGATTGTGGGATAGACACTTGACGAAGTATAAAAAGGTCTGAGGAGAAAGAACAAACAATGTTGTTGTTTATGAATTATTAATTAGAACATACATTAGAACAATGATTTAATTTCAATTTAACATTGACAGTAGTATCTCTCTCCAGCAAACACTGGACCTACACTAGTACTACCCATCAAATTATCATCAACACATCCACTTATATTAGAACATGATAACATATTATAAAGTTGATTTGAACTACCCTCTCCATCAATAACACAATACACCTCTACATCATCAATATCTTGACCTCCAGTATGACGAAATCTCCATGATATAGTAATATTACCATTAGATGGTATAACATTGACTGTCTGGAACATTGGAGCTAACAGATAACAGAAATATATCATATACACACACATTGATATAACACAATTACTTCCTCTTATTGTCATAAAGGTAATTGAATCACTGGGTTCACTCTCTAATAGACCAATGGTGTCTCCCATGGCAACAGCTACAACAGTAACATTATATGTAGTACTGGGGATAATGCCCATGATAATTAGTGTAGTATTAGTAGTATTTAAGATGACATCAGAGGGAGGAGGTGGTACCATCACAACATGATAATAACTAACAGTTGGAGTACCCAGTTCACTAGGAGGTGACCATGTTAATTTGACAGTTGTATCAGTGACATCCATCTCTCTCACATTAAGAGGAGGACCAGATATCACTGATAAGAGAGAGTATCATAATTTATGACAACAGTAATGATATTATCTATATACCTGCTATAATGAGTTGGACTGTTTGATAGAGACCTGATCCTATACCATTACTAACAACACAGGTATATGTACCATTGTCTTCATTGGTAACATTAGTAATTGTAATCTCTCCATCTACTGATGTATTAAAACGACCACCAGGAGTTATGACTGTATTATTTGGACCAGTCCAAGTTACATTAGGTACAGGATTACCCTCTATATCAGTAAATGCTAACAAAGTCACTGTACTACTAGATAGTGCTAGTTGTGATCTTCCATCTTTTGTAGCAGTAGGAACATCTGTTAATACATACACAATTTTTAAAAGTTTATTGTATTATTAAATGTTTATTTACATTGTACATCTAGTATAAAACTAGTGGTAGTTGATCCAGCATCATTACTAACAGTAAGTGTATAGTTACCAGACTGGTTACGTTGAACATTAGTAAGTGTTATAATGAAGTCTGTTAGTATAATATCATTACTACCATTAGATAGTAGGGGTTGACCCTCATGTGTCCACTGTGATGTGAGTAGAGTAGGAAATGGAGTATTAGTTCCTCCTACAGTTAGGTTCACTGTAATATTATTACCCTCTATTGCTGACTGTGTACTAACAGGAGTTAATATTGATGGGAGAACTAGATAAACATACAATGAAGAGCAAATAAAAACAGGTTATATATACCTGGTAATCCTAAGATGAATGTTCTTGTTAGTGCATCATTTGGTCCACATTGTATTTGTGCCAGATCAAACTCATTAGTAAAATTGAGTATAGTAAAGTTAGTCTCATATGTTAGATTTAGTAGAGAATCTGGTATGACATTTCCAATAGCTGTTATTTTACCCAGTAGGTCATTTGGAGATGTAAGCTCACCACCAGCATTATAATCAGTTATTCGTATCATGTTATCTGTTTGTCTTTTAACAAACCATCTTGTTTGTACTTGGATATTCTGACTAATCACCTCACAGTAAAGAGATACATTGAGTGTTCCTTCTTCAGCAAACACATAAGGTGGTCCACTGTTAGTACTAGGAACAGTTGTGAAGATAACTTGACTTGATGTTATAGATACTGCTAACAGAACTAGAAGTATAAAGAACATAATGAGCTATGCACAATGGAGGTGTGGCTGAATATTAATATTATCATATATTATCTACGTTTGTTGGCCATAAATTGGAGAAGTTATAAGACAATATATGTATATATAAATGTCCACTTTACACTCAGATTACCATTAACATTAGTTAATATAACACTTTGTAGTTCAGGAACTAGACACAACATAATAACTACATTATAACTGATCATTACTTACCTGTCGATGTAGTGTTAAAGATGACAACAGTACTAGAGTTACTAGATAATGACAACTATTAGTATTAGGAGCACTTGACATGATATTATAGATATATAACTGAGCTAAAACATATGAACTGAACCGTTATGTGACTAAATATTTATAGTTTTAAAATCAATAATAATACATAATTCATATAACATCATTTAATATTATCATATAGATCAGTACTATCTTGATAAATTGTCTCGTAAACTGGAGGAGTAATCAGTGATGATTGTTGTTCCACTGTACTATATGATATATTCTCTGTTACTTCAATTGATAACTGATCATCTCGTCCTTTAGTTATACCATATGCTTCATTTTGTACAGAGAAGAAGTCTTTTATCACTGGACTACTCTCACCTCTACTCTCTTTAGTACTGGACACTAGTAGAACACACACACACACAGTGGTAATAGTTACTACTATATAGTACTGACCTTTATATATCAAGATTATTATAACAATTAAGATAACAACTATTAGTACTAGGAAGATAATAATACTAATAATAATAACAGCAATAACTACATCACTTAGTACTAGATATAAAACAGAGAGAGATATAATCAACAACACTAGTAATATATATAACTTACTACTAGCTCCACTATCTGTAGACTGGGGACTTCTTATAGTGGGTGTGGCTGATACTGGAGGTACTCCTGTAGTAGTAGGAGATGGTCCTACAGCTCACATAATATGTTAATTATATATATATACAAAAAACACTCACTTGGTTGGACAGTGATCTCTCGAGTTGTCATGGTAACCTTAGAAGAACCATATTTGTTTGTAGTTGTAATATTAAATGAGAATGATCCTCCATTAGTTAATACAATAGTAAGAGGTACTATAGTATTACTGATATACTTCATAAAAGAAAAGCTCTCACTTTCTACAATAGACTTATCACTTATATTAATAATAGTTACATTGAACTGGAAGCTAGTATTGTCACCAGGTGAATGAGTACGAACCTCTAGAGTCACTTGACCAGGAGATGAGGTAGTTGATATTAGTTCAGGTATTGATGGTATACCTATTGTATAATATAATATATTGATGATATTGTGATTATGTAATAATTGAATATATTGTTTTATCTAACAAATTTGTAACTTACTTGTTTTTATGTTAGTAATTATAATACTATAAATTAAGTTAGTTTCACAAACTATCAATTACTACTATATACTATATATGGTAAAATTACCTTCAGTAGATATAATATTGGAGATGTTCCTCATATCAGTACCATTAGTATTGATAGCAGTAACACTACAGTAGTATCTCTCTCCAGCAAACACTGGACCTACACTAGTACTACCCATCAAATTATCATCAACACATCCACTTATATTAGAACATGATAACATATTATAAAGTTGATTTGAACTACCCTCTCCATCAATAACACAATACACCTCTACATCATCAACATCTTGACCTCCAGTATGACGAAATCTCCATGATATATTAATATTACCATTAGATGGAATAACATTGACTGTCTGGAACATTGGAGCTAATAGATAACAGAGATATATCATATATACACACATTGATATAACACAATTACCTCCTCTCATTGTCATAAAGGTAATTGGATCACTGGGTTCACTCTCTAATAGACCAATGGTGTCTCCCATTATAACAGCTACAACAGTAACATTATATGTAGTACTGGGTATAATGCCCCATATAATTAGTGTAGTATTAGTAGTATTTAAGATGACATCAGAGGGAGGAGGTGGTACCATCACAACATGATAATAATTAACAGTTGGAGTACCCAGTTCATTAGGAGGTGACCATGTTAGTTTGACACTTGTATCAGTCACATCCATCTCTCTCACATTAAGAGGAGGACCAGATATCACTGATAAGAGAGAGTATCATAATTTATGACAACAGTAATGATATTATCTATATACCTGCTATAATGAGTTGGACTGTTTGATAGAGACCTGATCCTATACCATTACTAACAATACAGGTACATGTACCATTATCTTCATTGGTAACATTAGTTATTGTAATCTCTCCATCTACTGATGTATTAAAACAACCATCAGGAGATATGACTGTATTATCTGGACCAGTCCAAGTCACATTAGGTACAGGATTACCCTCTATATCAGTAAATGCTATCAAAGTCATTGTATTACCAGATAGTACTAGTTGAGATCTTCCATCTCTTGTAGCAGTAGGAACATCTGTTAATACATACACAATATTTAAAAGTTTATTGTATTATTAAATGTTTACTTACATTGTACATCTAGTATAAAACTAGTGGTAGTTGATCCAGCATCATTACTAACAGTAGGTGTATAGTTACCAGACTGGTTACGTTGAACATTAGTAAGTGTTATAATGAAGTCAGTTAGTATAATATCATTATTGCCATTAGATAGTAAGGGTTGACCCTCATGTGTCCATTGTGATTGTACAGGTGGAAATGGAGTAGGAGCTCCTTCAACAGTAAAGTTCATTGTAATATTATTACCCTCTATTATTACTTGAATACCAGTAGGAGTCATCAGTGATGGACTAACTATATTAGTAGATATGTTTAATAAGTTAATATGATGTCAATTTTATACCTGGAAATCCTAAGGTGAATTCTCTTAAAGTTGCTTGTGGTCCACACTTTATTTGTACAAGATTGAACTCATTGGTAAAGTTTAGTATAGTAAAGTTAGTTTCAAATGTTAGTGATATCCCTGGTATGACATCTCCAATAGCTGTGATTTTACCCACTAAGTTAGCTGGAGATATTAGCTCACCAGCAGCATTATAATCAGTTATAGCAATAGTATCTGTTTGTATTTTGACAAACCAAGTAGTTTGTATTTGTAAGTTATTTTGGATCACCTCACAATAAAGAGATAAGTTGAGTGTTCCTTCCTCAGATACAACATACGCTGGAGCACTATTAGTATTAGGAACAGTTGTGAAGATAACTTGACCTGATGTTAGAGATACTGCTATCAGAAATAGAAGAATAACCATCTTCTACTGCACACAAAGAAGGCGTGGCTGCAAACTTGAAGTAATAATTTTAATAATTCATATACACACAAGACAGCTATTACAAGTAGACATTCCATAGTTTAAACTTCCTCAGTTACTATGTGTAATAGAATTCATATAATATCATTGATAATATCATATACATCAGTACTATCTTGATATATTGTCTCATAAACTGGAGGAGTAATCAGTGATGATTGTTGTTCCATTGTACTATATGATATATTCTCTGTTACTTCAATTGATGACTGATCATCTGGTCCTTTAGTTATACCATATGCTTCATTTTGTACTGAGAAGAACTCTTTTATCACCGGACTACTCTCACCTCTACTCTCTTTAGTACTGGACACTAGTAGAACACACACACACACAGTGGTAATAGTTACTACTATATAGTACTGACCTTTATATATCAAGATTATTACAACAATTAAGATAACAACTATTAGTACTAGGAAGATAATAATACTAATAATAATGCCAGCAATAACTACATCACTTAGTACTAGATATAAAAGAGAGAGATATAATCAACAACACTAGTAATATATATAACTTACTACTACCTTCACTATCTGTAGACTGGGGACTTCTTATAGTGGGTGTGGCAGATGGAGGTACTCCTGTAGTAGTAGGAGTTGGTCCTATATTATTAATACATAAATTATATGTACATATTGAAATTACATTGACTTACTTGGTACAACCATAATGAATGAAGAGTTTTCTGACTGTTCTGAGTTCCCATATATATTACTAGATATAACAATGAAGTGATATCTTCCTGGACTTAGTTCTACTTCAATAGTAGCATTTATACTAACTCCATTAAACTCTGATAATTGTGGTGTCACACTCATCATAGTCTGGTTAATACCCACTACAATAATAATGTACTGGAAAGTAGAGACATCAGTTATACCAGAATACATTGTATAGATATAAAGGATAGTTTGACCTGGATAATCTCCGAACACTGAACTAATAATAGGTTTAGATGGAATACCTACATTATATTATAATAACAATACTATAGTTGATATATACTACTTACCAGTCATAACATTAATATTGTTACTTCTCATCATATCATTACCAATACTATTAGTAACAGTTATTATACAACTGTAGTTTGTACCAGCAGTTATTGGACCTACTGATATACTCTGTACAATACAGTCACTCATTGAAGTACATAATAAAGTGTTAATAAGTTCATTAGAATTACCACTCTCTTCTAGTTCTTCACAAGATATACTGATGTTATTTAATGGAATACCTCCAGTATGTATAAATGTCCACTTTACACTCAGATTACCATTAACATTAGTTAATATAACACTTTGTAGTTCAGGAACTAGACACAACATAATAACTACATTATAACTGATCATTACTTACCTGTTGATGTAGTGTTAAAGATGACAACAGTACTAGAGTTACTAGATAATCTTCCCAATATATTATGAATAGAAAAAGCTCTCACTCTTACAGAATACTGTGTATTAGGATATAGACCAGTTATCATTACACTGTTAATAAAGGTAGGATCTGTACTATTAGTAGCAGTATAGTTTATCATTATAGTTGATAAACCATTAGTTAATGGATTTAACATCACTGTAAACAGAGAGAGAGGTGGTGTACCCAGTACAGCTGGATTACGCCATCTTAGATTAACTGTAGTAGATCCTGGATCACCTATAACACTAACTTCATGTGGTTGTGAGGGAGGATCTGTAACAGAGAGAATATAACAAAAACAAATGAAGATTTTACTTACCAACAACTACTAGTTCAATGATATTACTAATAGACAAAGTAGTATTAACTACTGTGTTCTCTAATGTATTATTATAATGACCAGTATCACTTAATAATACTGATGTAATCATAACTTGACCCAATATATCAGTCTTAAATCTTCCACCTGATGATATAGATAACCCTCCATCTTTACTCCAACTAGATGTTGGGATAGGATTACCACTAACATTAGTATATGATGTAATAATGACATCATTATTAGTGATAATATATACTGGTCCACTCTGTACTATACCTTCAGGACCATCTATAATAAACACACAGTTATATTATATTATAATATGAGACATGTGTTACTTACATTGTACATCTAGTATGAAGTATCCTGTTGAGTTACCCCCTTCATTAGATG
The DNA here is from genome assembly GCA_963693285.1 of Xestospongia muta. Classification (NCBI taxonomy): domain Eukaryota; kingdom Metazoa; phylum Porifera; class Demospongiae; order Haplosclerida; family Petrosiidae; genus Xestospongia; species Xestospongia muta. The sequence continues at coordinate 505,788 of OY848918.1, forward strand.
CTATCATACTATAATTACCAGACTGAGAACGAGACACAGATGAGAAGGTAATATATGGGTATACTGATATATTAGGATTAGTACTATCAGGACTAATGACCACTTCATTATAGAACCAAGTAAACTGAGGTAAGAGAGGATAACCTGTTGTGTTCTCAATATTAAATGAAAAGGTAGCGTTCTCTATCACAGATTGTGAAACTGACACTTGACGAAGTATAGGAAGGTCTAAGGAGAAAGAACAAACAATGTTATTATTTATGAATTATTAGAACATACAAATGATTCTCAGAGTAAAATTTGCCATAACAGTACTGCTCCGAGCACATTCTAGTAATGCCATATCCAGTGAACGATCAAATGTTAATATAGTGAGATTAGCTTGAGATATTCCATTTCCAACAGGTACACCAGTAGCCATAAAGTTTTGACCATAAGGAGGTATCCCTGTACCATTTATATTAAAGTCTATTAGGATTGGGTTTTCTCCAACTCTAGTGAGAATCCAGTTAGTAAAAGTAGGATTGCCATTAAAAGTCACTTCACAATATACTCTAATATTCATAGCACCCTCCACTGCAGCTATTACAGGAGTCTGACCATCTTGTGAGACAGGATATGTTGACAATCCATTAGAATTATCTAATACACTTACAAAACCCAACACAACAGCTACTACATGTAGATACTCCATAATTTATGTTATGTAAACATCCTCTAGTTATTATGTGTAATAGAATTCATATAACATGTTTTAATATTATCATATACATCAGTACTATCTTGATATATTGTCTCATAAACTGGAGGAGTAATCAATGACGATTGTTGTTCCACTGTACTATATGATATATTCTCTGTTACTTCAATTGATGACTGATCATCTCGTCCTTTAGTTATACCATATGCTTCATTTTGTACTGAGAAGAACTCTTTTATCACTGGACTACTCTCACCTCTACTCTCTTTAGTACTGGACACTAATAGAACACACACACACACAGTGGTAATAGTTACTACTATATAGTACTGACCTTTATATATTAAGATTATTACAACAATTAAGATAACAACTATTAGTACTAGAAAGATAATAATACTAATAATAATACCTGCAATAACTACATCACTTAGTACTAGATATAAAAGAGAGAGATATATTCAACAACACTAGTAATATATATAACTTACTACTAGCTCCACTATCTGTAGACTGGGGACTTCTTATAGTGGGTGTGGCTGATACTGGAGGTACTCCTGTAGTAGTAAGAGTTGGTCCTTTATTATTAATACATAAATTACATGTACTTATTGAAATTACATTGACTTACTTGGTACAACCATAATGAATGAAGAGTTTTCTGACTGTTCTGATTTCCCATATATATTACTAGACATAACAATGAATTGATATCTTCCTGGACTTAGTTCTACTTCAATAGTACCATTTATACTAACTCCATTAAAATCTGATAATTGTGGTGTCACATTGATCATAGTCTGGTTAATACCCACTACAATAATAATGTACTGGAAAGTAGAGACATCAGTTATACCAGAATACATTGTATAGATATAAAGGATAGCTTGACCTGGAGGATCTCCTGATACTAAACTAATAATAGGTTTAGATGGAATACCTACATTATATTATAATAACAATACTATAGTTGATATAAAATACTTACCAGTCATAGCATTAATATTGTTACTTCTCATCATATCATTACCAATACTATTAGTAACAGTTACTATACAACTGTAGTTTGTACCAGCAGTTACTGGACCTACCGATATACTCTGTATAATACAGTTACTCATTGAAGTACATAATAAAGTGTTAATAAGTTCACTAGAATTATCACTCTCTTCTAGTTCTTCACAAGATATAATGATGTTATTTAATGGAATACCTCCAGTATGTATAAATGTCCACTTTACACTCAGATTACCATTAACATTAGTTAATAGAACACTTTGTAGTTCAGGAACTAGACACAACATAATAACTACTTTATAACTGATCATTACTTACCTGTTGATGTAGTGTTAAAGATGACAACAGTACTAGAGTTACTAGATAATCTTCCCACTACATTATGAGTAGAATAAGCTCTCACTCTTACAGAATACTGTGTATTAGGATATAGACCAGTTATCATTACACTGTTAATAAAGGTAGGATCTGTACTATTAGTAGCAGTATAGTTTATCATTATAGTTGATAAACCATTAGTTAATGGATCTAACATCACTGTAAACAGAGAGAGAGGTGATGTACCCAGTACAGCAGGATTACGCCATCTTAGATTAACTGTAGTAGATCCCGGATCACCTATAACACTAACTTCATGTGGTTGTGAGGGAGGATCTGTAACAGAGAGAATATAACAAAAACAAATGAAGATTTTACTTACCAACAACTACTAGTTCAATGATATTACTAATAGACAAAGTAGTATTAACTACTGTGTTCTCTAATGTATTATTATAATAACCAGTATCACTTAATAATACTGATGTAATCATAAGTTGACCCAATATATCAGTATTAAATATTCCACCTGATGATATAGATGACCCTCCATCTTTACTCCAACTAGATGAGGGGATAGGATTACCGCTTACGTTAGTATATGATGTAATAATGACATCATTATTAGTGATAACATATACTGGTCCACTCTGTACTATACCTTCAGGACCATCTATAATAAACACACAGTTATATTATATTATAATATGAGAGATGTGTTACTTACATTGTACATCTAGTATGAAGTATCCTGTTGAGTTACCCCCTTCATTAGATGCTATCATACTATAATTACCAGACTGAGAACGAGACACAGATGAGAAGGTAATATATGGGTATACTGATATATTAGGATTAGTACTATCAGGACTAATGACCACTTCATTATAGAACCAAGTAAACTGAGGTAAGAGAGGATAACCTGTTGTGTTCTCAATATTAAATGAAAAGGTAGTGTTCTCTATCACAGACTGTGGGATAGACACTTGATGAAGTGTGGGAAGTTCTGAAGATATTAATAATGTATACATTATAATGATGTAATAATGACATACTGATTAATTTTAAGTCAAACCTTGCTGCAATTTCTCCTCCTGAACCACATCCAATTTGAGTATTATCAAATGTATTATAGAATTCTATGATAGTGAAATTAGTTCGAGAATTAGGAACAACGTTATCTTCAACAAAGAAGTTCTCAAACCCGACATTTCCTGCTCCATTAAGTTGAAATGTAATGATAGTATTAGACATTCCAGGTCTAATGAGTGTCCATTGTGTTTGTCGTAAAGCACCATCTCTAGTCACTCTACAATAAAACTCAACATTAGTAGCATTTACTACAGCAGCTATCACAGGATTAGCACCATCACTACCTTTAGGAATAATTGTAGCATTTAAATCTTGTCCTAGAACATTAACATAACATAGTATTGTTAGCAATATAAAGACTAGAACAGACATCATATCAACAGATATAGAGCTAATACTGGTCACTAGTGGAGACTCAAATAGCTGACATTACAAATGAATAATAACTAACAATATATTGTCACACTATATAAACTAAAATGTTAGCCACACCCTCTAGTTATAACATAGGCTATCATATTTGTACACTATTCATAATTGAGAGTTAACTTATACGACATCTGAGGTATGTCTGTTATGAATTTAAAGAATGTACTAATACAACTTTTTTAACAATAATTTAAACTACTCTGTGTTTACTTTTCAATTTATTGTCCATAAATATATGCTGTTTAAACATTGTATTTTACAAAAATTACATACACAACTGATGCATATGGCTACATATTAGTATTTTTAAATCAATAATAATACATACATTAATAAATCAATAATAATAATACATGCATTACATATAGTCATTTTAAATTATCATATACATCAGTACTATCTTGATATATTGTCTCATAAACTGGAGGAGTAATCAGTGATGATTGTTGTTCCACTGTACTATATGATATATTCTCTGTTACTTCAATTGATGACTGATCATCTGGTCCTTTAGTTATACCATATGCTTCATTTTGCACTGAGAAGAACTCTTTTATCACTGGACTACTCTCACCTCTACTCTCTTTAGTACTGGACACTAGTAGAACACACACACACACAGTGGTAATAGTTACTACTATATAGTACTGACCTTTATATATTAAGATTATTACAACAATTACCGTAAGATAACAACTATTACTACTAGTATGATAACAATACTGATAATAATACCAACAATAACTACATTGTATTTTGAGAAAAAGATGATATTTCTATAACATTGTACATGACATGTACCTATCATGACATTGTACACATAACATGATATACCTTTATTTTTATATAAGATATAGATGATAATAAGTCCAACAAGAACAATAATAGCTAGTAATATAATAATAGCAATAACAATACCAGCAATAGCTCCACCACTTAGTCCTAAATATAAGAGAGAGATATAGTATATAACAATAGTAATAACTTACCACTAGGTCTACTTTCTGTAGGGGGACTTGTAGTGGGTGTGGTTGATATTGTAATTGATATTAAAGGTACTATTGTGGTAGTAGGTGTGGTTGATGGTTCTACAGTTGATGTGGTGATGATGGATGTAGTAAGAGTAGAACAACAAGTAATATAAATAATATTATGTAGTCATTAAAGAGCTCTATCTTATATACACACAAACATTGATAACCTCTTTATAATCAGGGCTACTATGATAACATCTTCAGTTATTGTACATATTGTTTAGTAAAGTAATAATAAGAGTAGACTTACTTGGTTGGATAATGATCTCTCCAGTAGAAACAGCCTCAGATGTACCATATCGGTTTGTAGTTATAATATTAAATGAGAATGATCCTCCATTAGTTAACATAATAGTAAGATTCACTATAGTATTACTGATGTAGTTCATAAAAGGAAAGCTCTTAGTTTGCACAATAGAGTTATCAGTTATATCAATGGCAGTTACATTGAACTGGAAGCTAGTATTGTCACCAGGTGAATGAGTACGAACCTCTAGAGTCACTTGACCAGGAGATGAGGTAGTTGATATTAGTTCAGGTATTGATGGTATACCTATTGTATAATATAATATATTGATGATTATGTAATAATTGAATATATTGTTTTAACTAACAAATTTATAACTTACTTGTTTTTATTTTAGTAATTATAATACTATAAATTAAGTTAGTTTCACAAACTATCAATTACGACCATATACCATATATGGTAATATTACCTTCAGTAGATATAATATTGGAGATGTTCCTCATATCAGTACCATTAGTATTGATAGCAGTAACACTACAGTAGTATCTATCTCCAGCAAACACTGGACCTACACTAGTACTACCCATCAAATTATCATCAACACATCCAGTTATATTAGAACATGATAACATATTATAAAGTTGATTTGAACTACCCTCTCCATCAATAACACAATACACCTCTACATCATCAATATCTTGACCTCCAGTATGACGAAATCTCCATGATATATTAATATTACCATTAGATGGAATAACATTGACTGTCTGGAACATTGGAGCTAACAGATAATAGAGATATATCATATATACACACATTGATATAACACAATTACCTCCTCTTATTGTCATAAAGGTAATTGGATCACTGGGTTCACTCTCTAATAGATCAATGGTGTCTCCCATGTTAACAGCTACAACAGTAACATTATATGTAGTACCGGGGATAATGCCCCAGATAATTAGTGTATTATTAGTAGTATTTAAAATGACATCAGAGGGAGGAGGTGGTACCATCACAACATGATAATAACTAACAATTGGAGTACCCAGTTCATTAGGAGGTGACCATGTTAGTTTGACACTTGTATCAGTCACATCCATCTCTCTCACATTAAGAGGAGGACCAGGTATCACTGATAAGAGAGAATATCATAATTTATGACAACAGTAATGATATTATCTATATACCTGCTATAATGAGTTGGACTGTTTGATAGAGACCTGATCCTATATCATTACTAACAATACAGGTATATGTATCATTATCTTCATTGGTTACATTAGTAATTGTAATCTTCCCATCTACTGATGTATTAAAACGACCACCAGGAGTTATGACTGTATTATCTGGACCAGTCCAAGTCACATTAGGTACAGGATTACCCTCTATATCAGTAAATGCTATCAAAGTCACTGTATTACCAGATAGTACTAGTTGAGATCTTCCATCTCTTGTAGCAGTAGGAACATCTGTTAATACATACACAATACTTAAAAGTTTATTGTATTATTAAATGTTTACTTACATTGTACATCTAGTATAAAACTAGTGGTAGTTGATCCAGCATCATTACTAACAGTAAGTGTATAGTTACCAGACTGGTTACGTTGAACATTAGTAAGTGTTATAATGAAGTCAGTTAGTATAATATCATTACTACCATTAGATAGTAGGGGTTGACCCTCATGTGTCCACTGTGATGTGAGTAGAGGAGGGAATGGAATATTAGCTCCTCCTACAGTTAGGTTCACTGTAATATTATAACCCTCTATTACTGACTGTGTACTAACAGGAGTTAACAATGATGGGAGAACTAATACATAAATAAAATATGATGAAAAATACCATATTTCATCTTACCTGGAAAACCTAAGTTAAATTCTCTTAATGTACCTGGAAAACTTTGTGCGCACTGTATTAGTGCCAGATTAAATTCACTGGTAAAGTTTATTATAGTAAGGTTAGTTTCAAATGTTAGTGATATCCCTGGTATGACATCTCCAATAGCTGTGATTTTACCCACTAGGTCAGCTGGAGATATTAGCTGACCAGCACCATTGAAATCAGGTATAATTAGATTATTATCTGTTTTTCTTTTGATTCTCCATCTTGTTTGTACTCGTCCATTATTGTTCACCTCACAATATAATGATATATTGAATGTACCTTTTTCAGCAAAAACATAAGCTGGACCATCTTCAGTATTAGGATCAGTTATAAACATTTGAGCCCATACTATACTAGTTGTGAGAAGAATAGTCAAGTAGTGAGATAGGGTATTCTGCATAGCTTGTCGTTTAGGCTAGTATTTGATATAACTAACAAGTTAGTCTAGAGAGCTAGACCCTCCTCCTTTTTAGAGGAGCTGATGGGGAGGAGTACTGCCAACATTCCATTCATTCCAAGGAAATACAAAATGTACTTATAATTTTTCAATAATTACAATTTTAACAATAACTACTTCACTACACTGTATTTTAAATATAATGTCTTAATTTTTAATTATATTCTCAATATCAAGATTTGAATACATCTCATAAACCAGTCAAACTTGTTAAACCAGTTAAAGAATTATCTTAAAAAATTATGTTAATAATATTTTATGAAATTTTCTTCGTTAGTCAAATGAACACATTCTAAAAATATTATGTAACTTTACTAACAGTAAGTGTATAGTTACCAGACTGGTTACATTGAACATTAGTAAGTGTTATAATGAAGTCAGTTAGTATAATATCATTACTGCCATTAGATACTAGGGGTTGACCCTCATGTGTCCACTGTGATTGTACAGGTGGAAATGGAGTAGGAGCTCCTTCAACAGTAAAGTTCATTGTAATATTATTACCCTCTATTACTACTTAATACCAGTAGGAGTCATCAGTAATGGACTAACTATATTAGTAGATATGTTTAATAAGTTAATATGATGTCAATTTTATACCTGAAAATCCTAAGTTGAATTCTCTTAAAGTTGCTTGTGGTCCACACTTTATTTGTACAAGATCGAACTCATTGGTAAAGTTAGTATAGTAAAGTTAGTTTCAAATGTTAGTGATATCCCTGGTATGACATCTCCAATAGCTGTGATTTTACCCACTAGGTCAGCTGGAGATATTAGCTCACCAGCAGCATTATAATCAGTTATAGCAATAGTATCTGTTTGTATTTTGACAAACCAAGTAGTTTGTATTTGCTCATTATTTTGGATCAACTCACAATAAAGAGATACGTTGAGTGTTCCTTCCTCAGATTTAACATATGCTGGACCACTATTAGTATTAGGAACAGTTGTGAAGATAACTTGACCTGATGTTAGAGATACTGCTATCAGAAATAGAAGAATAACCATCTTCTACTGCACACAAAGAAGGCGTGGCTGCAAACTTGAAGTAATAATTTTAATAATTCATATACACACAAGACAGCTATTACAAGTAGACATTCCATAGTTTAAACTTCCTCAGTTATTATGTGTAATAGAATTCATATAACATCATTTAATATTATCATATACATCAGTACTATCTTGATATATTGTCTCATAAACTGGAGGAGTAATCAATGATGATTGTTGTTCCACTGTACTATATGATATATTCTCTGTTACTTCAATTGATAACTGATCATCTGGTCCTTTAGTTATACCATATGCTTCATTTTGTACTGAGAAGAACTCTTTTATTACTGGACTAGTCTCACCTCTACTCTCTTTAGTACTGGACACTAGTAGAACACATACACACATACACACACAGTGGTAATAGTTACTACTATATAGTACTGACCTTTATATATCATGATTATTACAACAATTAAGATAACAACTATTAGTACTAGGAAGATAATAATACTAATAATAATACCAGCAATAACTACATCACTTAGTACTAAATATAAAAGAGAGAGATATAATCAACAACACTAGTAATATATATAACTTACTACCATCTCCACTATCTGTAGATTGGGGACTTCTTATAGTGGGTGTGGCTGATACTGGAGGTACTCCTGTAGTAGTAGGAGTTGGTCCTATATTGTTAATACATAAATTATATGTACTTATTGAAATATCAGTGACTTACTTGGTACAACCATAATGAATGAAGAGTTTTCTGACTGTTCTGAGTTCCCATATATATTACTAGATATAACAATGAATTGATATCTTCCTGGACTTAGTTCTACTTCAATAGTAGCATTTATACTGACTCCATTAAACTCTGATAATTGTGGTGTCACACTCATCATAGTCTGGTTAATACCCACTACAATAATAATGTACTGGAAAGTAGAGACATCAGTTATACCAGAATATTTTGTATAGATATAAAGGATAGTTTGACCTGGAGGATCTCCTGATACTGAACTAATAATAGGTTTAGATGGAATACCTACATTATATTATAATAACAATACTATAGTTGATATATACTACTTACCAGTCATAACATTAATATTGTTACTTCTCATCATATCATTACCAATACTATTAGTAACAGTTACTATACAACTGTAGTTTGTACCAGCAGTTACTGGACCTACCGATATACTCTGTACAATACAGTCACTCATTGAAGTACATAATAAAGTCTTAATAACTTCACTAGAATTACCACTCTCTTCTAGTTCTTCACAAGATATAGTGATGTTATTTAATGGAATACCTCCAGTATGTATAAATGTCCACGTTACAGTGAGATTACCATTAACATTAGTTAATATAACACTTTGTAGTTCAGGAACTAGACACAACATAATAACTACATTATAACTGATCATTACTTACCTGTTGATGTAGTGTTAAAGATGACAACAGTACTAGAGTTACTAGATAATCTTCCCAATACATTATGAATAGAATAAGCTCTCATTCTTACAGAATACTGTGATTTAGGATATAGACCAGTTATCATTACACTGTTAATAAAGGTAGGATCTGTACTATTAGTAGCAGTATAGTTTATCATTATAGTTGATAAACCATTAGTTAAGGGATCTAACATCACTGTAAACAGAGAGAGAGGTGATGTACCCAATACAGCAGGATTACGCCATCTTAGATTAACTGTAGTAGATCCTGGATCACCTATAACACTAACTTCTCGTGGTTGTGAGGGAGGATCTGTAACAGAGAGAATGTAACAAGTACAAATGAAGACTTTACTTACCAACAACTACTAGTTCAATGATATTACTAATAGACAAAGTAGTATTAACTACTGTGTTCTCTAATGTATTATTATAATGACCAGTATCACTTAATAATACTGATGTAATCATAAGTTGACCCAATATATCAGTCTTAAATCTTCCACCTGATGATATAGATAACCCTCCATCTTTACTCCAACTAGATGTTGGGATAGGATTACCACTAACATTAGTATATGATGTAATAATGACATCATTATTAGTGATAATATATACTGGTCCACTCTGTACTATACCTTCAGGATCATCTATAATAAACACACAGTTATATTATATTATAATATGAGAGATGTGTTACTTACATTGTACATCTAGTATGAAGTATCCTGTTGAGTTACCCCCTTCATTAGATGCTATCATACTATAATTACCAGACTGAGAACGAGACACAGATGAGAAGGTAATATATGGGTATACTGATATATTAGGATTAGTACTATCAGGACTAATGAACACTTCATTATAGACCCAAGTAAACTGAGGTAAGAGAGGATAACCTGTTGTGTTCTCAATATTAAATGAAAAGGTAGTGTTCTCTATCACAGATTGTGGGATAGACACTTGATGAAGTATAGGAAGGTCTGAACAGAGACATTTATAAAATATATAAATTACTTACAAAGTAACATACTTATTATTCTTAATGTAAAATTAGCCATCACTGTGTTAGCAAGTCCACATTCTAGTAATATCATATCCAGTGAGCTATCAAATATTAATATAGTGAGATTAGAACGAGATATTTCATTTCCAATAGGTACACCAGTAGCCATAAAGTTCTCACTATTAGGCGATGTCCCAGTACCATTTATATCAAATGTTAAAGGGAATCTAAGTTCTCCAACTCTAGTAATCTGCCATGTAGTAAAAGTAGGATCTCCATTAAAAGTCACTTCACAGAATACCATAATATTCATAGCACCTTCCACTGCAGCTATTACAGGAGTCTGACCATCTTGTGAGACAGGATATGTTGACAATCCATTAGAATTATCTAACAGACTTACAAGAACTAACACAACAGCTACTACATGTAGATACTCCATAATTTATGTTATGTAAACATCCTCTAGTTATTATGTGTAATAGAATTCATATAATATCATTTAATATTATCATATACATCAGTACTATCTTGATATATTGTCTCATAAACTGGAGGAGTAATCAGTGATGATTGTTGTTCCACTGTACTATATGATATATTCTCTGTTACTTCAATTGATGACTGATCATCTGGTCCTTTAGTTATACCATATGCTTCATTTTGTACTGAGAAGAACTCTTTTATCACTGGACTACTCTCACCTCTACTCTCTTTAGTACTGGACACTAGTAGAACACACACACACACACAGTGGTAATAGTTACTACTATATAGTACTGACCTTTATATATCAAGATTATTATAACAATTAAGATAACAACTATTAATACTAGGAAGATAATAATACTAATAATAATACCAGCAATAACTACATCACTTAGTACTAGATATAAAAGAGAGAGATATAATCAAGAACACTAGTAATATATATAACTTACTACTAGCTCCACTATCTGTAGACTGGGGACTTCTTATAGTGGGTGTGGCTGATACTGGAGGTACTCCTGTAGTAGTAGGAGTTGGTCTTACAGTTCACATAATATGTTAATTAATTATATATACAAAACACACTCACTTGGTTGGATAATGATCTCTCCAGTTGTCATGGTAACCTTAGAAGAGCCATATTTGTTTGTACTTGTAATATTAAATGAGAATGATCCTCCATTAGTTAATACAATAGTAAGAGGTACTATAGTATTACTGATATACTTCATAAAAAAAAACTTCTCACTTTCTACAATAGACTTATCACTTATATTAATAATAGTTACATTGAACTGGAAGCTAGTATTGTCACCAGGTGAACGAGTACGAACCTCAAGAATCACTTGACCAGGAGATGAGGTAGTTGATATTAGTTCAGGTATTGATGGTATACCTATTGTATAATATAATATATTAATGATATTGTGATTATGTAATAATTCAATATATTGTTTTAACTAACAAATTGTAACTTACTTGTTTTAATGTTAGTAATTATAATACTATAAATTAAGTTAGTTACACAAACTATCAATTACTACCATATACCATATATGGTAAGATTACCTTCAGTAGATATAATATTGGAGATGTTCCTCAAATCAGTACCATTAGTATTGATAGCAATAACACTACAGTAGTATCTCTCTCCAGCAAACACTGGACCTACACTAGTACTACCCATCAAATTATCATCAACACATCCACTTATATTAGAACATGATAACATATTATAAAGTTGATTTGAACTACCCTCTCCATCAATAACACAATACACCTCTACATCATCAATATCTTGACCTCCAGTATGACGAAATCTCCATGATATATTAATATTACCATTAGATGGAATAACATTGACTGTCTGGAACATTGGAGCTAACAGATAACAGAGATATATCATATATACACACATTGATATAACACAATTACCTCCTCTCATTGTCATAAAGGTAATTGGATTACTGGGTTCACTCTTTAATAGACCAATGGTGTCTCCCATGGTAACAGCTACAACTGTAACATTATATGTAGTACCGGGGATAATGCCCCTGATAATTAGTCTAGTATTAGTAGTATTTAAGATGACATCAGAGGGAGGAGGTGGTACCATGACAACATGATAATAACTAACAGTTGGAGTACCCAGTTCACTAGGAGGTGACCAAGTTAGTTTGACACTTGTATCAGTTACATCCATCTCTCTCACATTAAGAGGAGGACCAGATATCACTGATAAGAGAGAGTATCATAATTTATGACAACAGTAATGATATTATTTATATACCTGCTATAATGAGTTGGACTGTTTGATAGAGACCTGATCCTATACCATTACTAACAATACAGGAATATGTACCATTATCTTCATTGGTAACATTACTAATTGTAATTTCTCCATCTACTGATGTATTAAAACGACCACCAGGAGTTATGACTGTATTATCTGGACCAGTCCAAGTCACATTAGGTACAGGATTACCCTCTATATCAGTAAATGCTATTAAAGTCACTGTATTATCAGACAGTACTAGTTGAGATCTTCCATCTCTAGTAGCAGTAAGATCTGTTGATACATACAAGTTATAAGTAGCTATATATTAAGATCAACTTACATTGTACATCTAGTATGAAGTATCCTGTTGAGTTACCCCTTTCATTAGATGCCATCATACTATAATTACCAGACTGAGAACGAGACACAGATGAGAAGGTAATATATGGGTATACTGATATATTAGGATTAGTACTATCAGGACTAATGACCACTTCATTATAGAACCAAGTAAACTGAGGTAAGAGAGGATAACCTGTTGTGTTCTCAATATTAAATGAAAAGGTAGTGTTCTCTATCACAGACTGTGGGACAGACACTTGATGAAGTATGGGAAGGTCTGAGGAGAAATACTGAAGTATAAATTAGTGTTTACTGAATTGAATAAATTGAATGAATTGATTTACTGAAGGTAGTTGTTCCTACATCATAATCAGGTTTAGTATTAATTTATCATATAATGGTACATGAGCCAATGTCTTTTTAAACTCACAGATAATTCTTAGTGTGAAATTTGCCATCACAGTGTTTCCTTCAGCACACTCCAATAATGCCATATCCAGTAAATTATTAAATGTTAATATAGTGATGTTAGATTGTGTTGTCCCAGCTCCAAGCATTTCTCCAGTGACCCTGAAATTCTGACTATCAGAACTTGTCCCTGTACCATTGACGTTAAATGTTAACAGAATTCGACCTCCTCCAAGTCTAGTGAGAATCCAGTTAGTAAAAGTAGGATTGCCATTAAAAGTCACTTCACAATATACTCTAATATTCATAGCACCCTCCACTGCAGCTAGTACAGGAGTCTGACCATCTTGTGAGACAGGATATGTTGACAATCCATTAGAATTATCTAACAGACTTACAAGAACCAACACAACAGCTACTACATGTAGATACTCCATAATTTATGTTATGTAAACATCCTCTAGTTATCATGTGTAATAGAATTCATATAACATCATTTAATATTATCATATACATCAGTACTATCTTGATATATTGTCTCATAAACTGGAGGAGTAATCAGTGATGATTGTTGTTCCACTGTACTATATGATATATTCTCTGTTACTTCAATTGATGACTGGTCATCTGGTCCTTTAGTTATACCATATGCTTCATTTTGTACTGAGAAGAACTCTTTTATTGTTGGACTAGTCTCACCTCTACTCTCTTTAGTACTGGACACTAGTAGAACATACACACATACACATAGTGGTAAAAGTTACTAATATATAGTACTAATATGATAACAATACTAATAATAACACCAGCAATAACTACATTATATTTTGAGAAAAAGATGCTTATTTCTATAACATTGTAAATGACATGTACATATTATGACATTGTACACATAACATGACATACCTTTATTTTTATATAAGATATAGATGATAATAAGTCCAACAAGAACAACAATAGCTATTAAAATAATAATAGTAATAACAACACCAACAATAGCTCCGTCACTTATTCCTAAATGTAAGAGAGAGATATATTATACAACAATAGTAATGACTTACTACTAGGATTACTTTCTGTAGGGGGACTTGTGGGTGTGGTTGATATTGTAATCGATATTGAAGGTACTACTGTGGTAGTAGGTGTGGTTGATGGTCCTACAGTTGATGTGGTGATGATGGATGTAGTAGTAGAACAACAAATAATATAAATTATATTATATAGCCATTAAAGAGCTCTATCTTATACACACACAAACATTGATAACCTCTCTATTATCAGGGCTACTATGATAACATCTTCAGTTATTGTACATATTGTTTAGTAAAGTAATAATAAGAGTAGACTCACTTGGTTGGATAATGATCTCTCCAGTTGTCTTGGTAACTTTAGAAGAACCATATTTGTTTGTACTTGTAATATTAAATGAGAATGATCCTCCATTAGTTAATACAATAGTAAGAGGTACTATAGTATTACTGATATACTTCATAAAAGAAAAGCTCTCACTTTCTACAATAGACTTATCACTTATATTAATAATAGTTACATTGAACTGGAAGCTAGTATTGTCACCAGGTGAATGTGTACGAACCTCAAGAATCACTTGACCAGGAAATGAGGTAGTTGATATTAGTTCAGGTATTGATGGTATACCTATTGTATAATATAATATATTGATGATATTGTGATTATGTAATAATTGAATATATTGTTTTAACTAACAAATTTATAACTTACTTGTTTTTATGTTAGTAATTATAATACTATAAATTAAGTTAGTTACATAAACTATCAATACTACCATATACCATATATGGTAATATTACCTTCAGTAGGTATAATATTGGAGATGTTCCTCATATCAGTACCATTAGTATTGATAGCAGTAACACTACAGTAGTATCTCTCTCCAGCAAACACTGGACCTACACTAGTACTACCCATCAAATTATCATCAACACATCCACTTATATTAGAACATGATAACATATTATAAAGTTGATTTGAACTACCCTCTCCATCAATAACACAATACACCTCTACATCATCAATATCTTGACCTCCAGTATGACGAAATCTCCATGATATATTAATATTACCATTAGATGAAATAACATTGACTGTCTGGAACATTGGAGCTAACAGATAACAGAGATATATCATATATACACACATTGATATAACACAATTACCTCCTCTCATTGTCGTAAAGGTAATTGGATCACTGGGTTCACTCTCTAATAGACCAATGGTGTCTCCCATGGTAACAGCTACAACAGTAACATTATATGTAGTACTGGGAATAATGCCCCTGATAATTAGTGTAGTATTAGTAGTATTTAAGATGACATCAGAGGGAGGAGGTGGTACCATCACAACATGATAATAATTAACAGTTGGAGTACCCAGTTCATTAGGAGGTGACCATGTTAGTTTGACACTTGTATCAGTCACATCCATCTCTCTCACATTAAGAGGAGGACCAGGTATCACTGATAAGAGAGAGTATCATAATTTATGACAACAGTAATGATATTATCTATATACCTGCTATAATGAGTTGGACTGTTTGATAGAGACCTGATCCTATACCATTACTAACAATACAGGTATATGTACCATTATCTTCATTGGTAACATTAGTAATTGTAATTTCTCCATCTACTGATGTATTAAAATGACCACCAGGAGATATGACTGTATTATCTGGACCAGTCCAAGTCACATTAGGTACAGGATTACCCTCTATATCAGTAAATGCTATCAAAGTCACTGTATTACCAGATAGTACTAGTTGAGATCTTCCATCTCTTGTAGCAGTAGGAACGTCTGTTAATACATACATAATACTTAAAAGTTTATTGTATTATTAAATGTTTACTTACATTGTACATCTAGTATAAAACTAGTGGTAGTTGATCCAGCATCATTACTAACAGTAAGTGTATAGTTACCAGACTGGTTACGTTGAACATTAGTAAGTGTTATAATGAAGTCTGTTAGTATAATATCATTACTACCATTAGATAGTAGAGATTGACCCTCGTGTGTCCACTGTGATGTTAGTAGAGGAGGGAATGGAGTATTAGCTCCTCCTACAGTTAGGTCCACTGTAATATTATTACCCTCTATTATTACTTGAGTATCAGTAGAACTTAACAAAGATGGGAGGACTAGATAAATAAAATTTAATTTGATTAAATTTATTTTATTGATATCATACCTGGAAAACCAAAGTTGAATTCTCTTAAAGTTTGTCCTAATGGTCCACACATCAGTTGTGAGAGATTAAACACATTTGTAAAATTGAGTATAGTGAAGTTAGTACGATAAGTTGTTACTGAATTTGGTACTAATTCTCCTGTAACTGTAGCCTTACCTACTAAAAATGCTGGCTGTGTAATCACTTCATTGGTATAAGTTAATCCAAGTAGTGATCCATCACTTTGTCTTTTAATTAGCCATCTTGTTTGTCTTTGAATACTGCTACTGAATACCATACAATAAAGAGATACATTGAGTGTTCCTTCATCAGCAAACACATAAGCTGGACCACTATCAGTATTAGGAACAGTTGTGTAAGTCACTTGACCTAATGTTAGAGATAATGATAACAGAACTAAAAGTGCTATGACCATCTTCAGCAATAATAAAGGAGGTGTGGCTGCATACTTGAAGTTATAACTTTTAATAATTCATACTATTATGTTATCATATACATATGTAGAACTCTCTTCAGCAGCTAGTACAGAAGTCTGACCATCTTGTGAGACAGGATATGTTGACAATCCATTAGAATTATCTAACAGACTTACAAGACCCAACACAACAGCTACTACATGTAGATACTCCATAATTTATGTTATGTAAACATCCTCTAGTTATTATGTGTAATAGAATTCATATAAGATCATTTAATATTATCATATACATCAGTACTATCTTGATTTATCATATACATCAGTACTATCTTGATGTATCATATACATCAGTATTATTACAACAATTAAGATAACAACTATTGGTACTAGGAAGATAATAATACTAATAATAATACCAGCAATAACTACATCACTTAGTACTAAACCAAATTAAGTCAAATCTTGCTGGAATGTCTCCTCCCCCACCACATCCAATTTGAGTATTATCAAATGTACTATAGAATTTTAAGATAGTAAGTTTAGTTGGAAATGTATTAATATCTTCAAAAAAGTAGTTCTCAAATCCAACACTTCCTGATCCATTAGTTAGAAAGAAAAATATAGGAGACATCTCAGGTCTAATGTTTAATTAACACAAATTATCATATCGTTGCATTTATTGAGCATATAAGAGCACATATAGCTAATGTCATCACAGGTAATGCTAACAAGATTGTCCAAGCAACACAGAGACAGAGAGAACAATAAAGGTTTGTATGAACTATTGGTCATTGTGGTTGTAGAGAGAGAGAGAGAGAGCTCCAGACTATGTAATGGAAAAGAGACAGTATATGTGTGTGTATGGATAAGAAAGGATAGGTATGAAAACCAACGTACATACATATACAATAGAAATGCTGTCTCTTAATTGATAAAACCATTTTCTTTTATAGAAGGAAACCAGGCTGTTGGGATTAGTTCAGCCTCAAGTACCTAATGCCAACAAATATTGTGAGTATACTCTTTAATAAAACTGATATGTGACCACAAATACAAAATGGTACCTACAGTGTAAAAATTAATATGTTATTTTAACAACTAATTTGTACTTTACATTGGTGGATTATTATGGAATGTAGAATTTTCATGAATTACTCACTCTATAATTGTTGCTTTTAACTCACAAACAAATTTTACTCACAAACAAATTTCAAACAAATGCTTGCATATAACCAGTTGGTACATAGCCATCTTGAATAGGAACTCTATGAAATTTAGCATGCAGAGGGCCAATCATTGAGCTTCTCACGTACAAAATTCAAATAATTTCTTGGCCACATGGTAACCATTCATGTGCTAAGGTTTACTCGAGATTTGTTTGTGCATTAGTTACCATTTTCATATTAGTTACCAAAGTATTGTGTATTATCATGTGATAGCTGTACTTTACTTTATTTACTTTATTTTATCAGTGAAACAACCAGTGGGTAAACAGATAGAACAAAAGGAAGAAGGAAAGGTTAGGAAATACTATGATAATACCAGAGTTAGTAAATTCAGATGTTGTTCTAACTACCAGAATATAATTAATTTAGAGTTGAAATAAGGATAAGAGACTCTTGAGTTGTATATTAGTAATAAAATTAACATATTTTTAAATATAAAACAAGCGACTAAACAATTTTATAAACTACTCCATCAAAGATCTGTTATTAGATGACTAATAAACAAACATACAATTATCAGTAGTAAGTTGTTGGATAACTTTTCTCTTTCTCTCTCAACACACAGATACTTGATTATTCAGAGATCAATTTAGATATTCTGACTAATTGGTGGAAAGCTGTCATAAAAAAGACTATGTGAGACACCACATAATAACAATTACAATAATGATTTACTGGAGGTACTCCTGTAGTAGTAGAAGTTGGTTCTACATTATTAATACATAAATTACATGTACTTATTGAAATTACATTGAAGTATTTGGTACAATCATAATAATTGAAGAGTTTTCTGACTGTTCTGAGTTCCCATATATATTACTAGATATAACAATGAATTGATATCTTCCTGGACTTAGTTCTATTTCAATAGTAGCATTTATACTAACTCCATTAAACTCTGATAATTGTGGTATCACATTGATCATAGTCTGGTTAATACCCACTACCACGTTTGTAGAACTCTCTTCAGCAGCTAGTACAGAAGTCTGACCATCTTGTGAGACAGGATATGTTGACAATCCATTAGAATTATCTAATACACTTACAAGACCCAACACAACAGCTACTACATGTAGATACTCCATAATTTATGTTATGTAAACATCCTCTAGTTATTATGTGTAATAGAATTCATATAATATCATTTAATATTATCATATACATCAGTACTATCTTGATATATTGTCTCATAAACTGGAGGAGTAATCAGTGATGATTGTTGTTCCACTGTACTATATGATATATTCTCTGTTACTTCAATTGATGACTGATCATCTGGTCCTTTAGTTATACCATATGCTTCATTTTGTACTGAGAAGAACTCTTTTATCACTGGACTAGTCTCACCTCTACTCTCTTTAGTACTGGACACTAATAGAACACACACATACACACAGTGGTAATAGTTACTACTATATAGTACTGACCTTTATATATAAAGATTATTATAACAATTAAGATAACAACTATTAGTACTAGGAAGATAATAATACTGATAATAATACCAGCAATAACTACATCACTTAGTACTAGATATAAAAGAGAGAGATATAATCAACAACACTAGTAATATATATAACTTACTACTAGCTCCACTATCTGTAGACTGGGGACTTCTTATAGTGGGTGTGACTGTTGGTCCTATATTATTAATACATAAATGACATGTACTTTTTGCAATTACAGTGACTTACTTGGTACAACCATAATGAATGAAGAGTTTCCTGACTCTTCTGATTTACCATATATATTACTAGATATAACAATGAATTGATATCTTCCTGGACTTAGTTCTACTTTGATAGTAGCATTTATACTAACTCCATTAAACTCTGATAATTGTGGTGTCACACTCATCATAGTCTGGTTAATACCCACTACAATAATAATGTACTGGAAAGTAGAGACATCAGTTATACCAGAATACATTGTATAGATATAAAGGATAGTTTGACCTGGAGGATCTCCTGATACTGAACTAATAATAGGTTTAGATGGAATACCTACATTATATTATAATAACAATACTATAGTTGATATATACTACTTACCAGTCATAACATTAATATTGTTACTTCTCATCATATCATTACCAATACTATTAGTAACAGTTACTATACAACTGTAGTTTGTACCAGCAGTTACTGGACCTACTGATATACTCTGTACAATACAGTCACTCATTGAAGTACATAATAAAGTGTTAATAAGTTCACTAGAATTACCACTCTCTTCTAGTTCTTCACAAGATATAGTGATGTTATTTAATGGAATACCTCCAGTATGTATAAATGTCCACTTTACACTCAGATTACCATTAACATTAGTTAATAGAACACTTTGTAGTTCAGGAACTAGACACAACATAATAACTACATTATAACTGATCATTACTTACCTGTTGATGTAGTGTTAAAGATAACAACAGTACTAGAGTTACTAGATAATGTTCCCAATACATTATGTGTAGAATAAGCTCTCACTCTTACAGAATACTGTGTATTAGGATATAGACCAGTTATCATTACACTGTTAATAAAGGTAGGATCTGTACTATTAGTAGCAGTATAATTTATCATTATAGTTGATAAACCATTAGTTAAGGGATCTAACATCACTGTAAACAGAGAGAGAGGTGATGTACCCAGTACAGCTGGATTACGCCATATTAGATTAACTGTAGTAGATCCTGGATCATCTATAACACTAACTTCTCGTGGTTGTGAGGGAGGATCTGTAACAGAGAGAATGTAACAAGTACAAATAAAGACTTTACTTACCAACAACTACTAGTTCAATGATATTACTAATAGACAAAGTAGTATTAACTACTGTGTTCTCTAATGTATTATTATAATAACCAGTATCACTTAATAATACTGATGTAATCATAAGTTGACCTAATATATCAGTGTTAAATCTTCCACCTGATGATATAGATAACCCTCCATCTTTACTCCAACTAGATGAGGGGATAGGATTACCGCTTACGTTAGTATATGATGTAATAATCACATCATTATTAGTGATAACATATACTGGTCCACTTTGTACTATACCTTCAGGATCATCTATAATAAACACACAGTTATATTATATTATAATACGAGAGATATGTTACTTACATTGTACATCTAGTATGAAGTATCCTGTTGAGTTACCCCCTTCATTAGATGCTATCATACTATAATTACCAGACTGAGAACGAGACACAGATGAGAAGGTAATATATGGGTATACTGATATATTAGGATTAGTACTATCAGGACTAATGACCACTTCATTATAGAACCAAGTAAACTGAGGTAAGAGAGGATAACCTGTTGTGTTCTCAATATTAAATGAAAAGGTAGTGTTCTCTATCACAGACTGTGGGACAGACACTTGATGAAGTATAGGAGGTTCTGAAGATATTAATAATGTATATATTATAATGATGTAATGATGACATACTGATTAATTTCAAGTCAAATCTTGCTGCAATTTGGCCTGCTGAACCACATCCAATTTGAGTATTATCAAATGTACTAGAGAAGTCTAAGATAGTAAGATTAGTTGCAAATGTATTAATATCATAAACATAGTAGTTCTCAAATCCAGCACTACCCGATCCATTAGTTAGAAATAAAATAAATATATTAGACATCCCAGGTCTAATGAGTGTCCATTGTGTTGATCTTACAGCTCCATCACTTAGTCTGGTCACTCTACAATACAACTCAACATTAGGAGTGTTTTCTACAGCAGCTATCACAGGATTAGTACCATCACTACCTTCAGGGATAGTTGTAGCATTGAAGTTTTGTGCTTGAATGTTCACATAGCATACTGCTAGTAAGATAAATACTTCAACAGACATCATCAAACAGTAAGACACCTAATACACACTCAGTCTGATTTTAACGTGGGACGGACAGCCAAGAAGAGGTTGGACAAAAAGGTGTGGATTAATTATAATATTGAATACTCAAATATTTATTTTAACTACATTGTTAAATAGCAATGACTGCAGCTACAAAGATCACAAGAAGACTATAAAATGATTATCAAAAGAAAAGTACTGGCTGTTCCTTGTTTACAAAAAAAACATAACAAGTATACAGAATATACTTCACTTAACTGTGCTACAGATCTGATTTTGTAGTTTTGTAATGTTTCCACAAATTGACTTTGAAGCACTTATTTTAAGCAGAATGATACATTTTGAAGATTGACCAGTATGTTACTGGTTTTAACCTTCATTCTTCAAGGTAACAATTGAATATTATATATATCATTGCCTCTTCATTAAATTTAGTTGAGTTAAAAATATTTCTACTGTTATATCTCTCAGCCCAAAAGCCTTGATTGTTTTGACAACCTTCCAATACACAGAAAGCTGTTCAAATATTGGTTGTTTCAAGCATTTATCTCATTCCCATTCTTATTCATGTATTGAAGTTTAAGAGTTGTAGCTTACAACAAGTGTTTTTATGTTATTATATTCAGTGTTGTGTGTGAATGTTTTGATACTAAGTCTTTTGAAATACTGAGATGATTAGTCAAACTCACTAGCTTTAAATAAAAGATGTATTGTCTTCAATATTCTTCTGTTAAAGTAATTATATTTATAGTTCTATGTTTATTGAGAACAAGTCAGAACTCTACATAGTCATCAATAAACAGGAACTTGGTTTTGTCCATTATATTTCCTATAATGGATCTGTTTTCACTTTAGGATGTTTGTTTGCAACCTTAAAGAGGAAAGTAATTTGTTCCTTGTATACAAAAATTACAAGTATATAGAATATACTGAGTAGCATTTAAGGCTTAGATAATACCACCTCTTCATCTTACCTACATTAAGTTGTTCTTTTAACTGTGCTACTGCTGTGAATTTGTATAAAAACAGCATTTGTAATAATAAAAAAGTTGTCAAAGAAAACACAATAATAATATATAGAAAAAAGTAATAGCAATAGTTTGCTGTTTAAGCAAAACATAAAAATGCCACATAAAGTTGTTGTCAAAATACACGATAACAATAATTAATAAACTTCTAGTTAAAAAACAAATAATTTTTAAAAATAAAATGACACATATTTTTACTTTAATTAGTAAGTGTAAAGACATATAGTATTTATTAGGGATGAAGTGAGGATAGAAGTGCATCAATTATTATCAATTATAATATTTGGAGGTTCAGTTCCTGTATGGATAATGAAGATATAGTAATGAATACTTTAAATTATCATATCTTCTAAGATTTAATATAATAACTACATGTATATACAACTATTTCATACATGGACTCTACAAAAACCTTTTTATATCTAAAAAGCTTTACAATGTACTAAAAGTTAAAAAAAGATCTAACCAATTTGTCTACAGACTGAGAGATATCTGATTGTTTCACAATAATAAATAATAATAAATCATGTTAAACACCACTATATGAATAATCAAATAAACGTTTAAAATTTATGCATGTGCTACTTGTGTTCTTTGTACTTCATATGAACAGATGTATTGTATGAATTATTGATTTGTCTTACTAGTTGGAGTAGCAACCAATATCAGCTATATCACTACAACAATCATTCCAGTTGTGACAATGTTGATCACAATAGCATCCATTATTTTCACATTTTAGTGAAACGGACCATTTACAACATCCAGAATAGTTGAGTTTAAGTGCTGAACATGAACCTAAAATAAAAATACGAACAACTTGATTAACTTATAGTGCTCAACTATCTTCAGTAATAGTTGATATAAGTGAAGTAAGTAACAGGTGTTGCTAGTGAAGGTTTGATTATTGTGTATGATTAAGAATGATAATAAAAATGATGATTGTTATATCATGTATTGGATAATTATCACATCAGTAATTGTATATTGTTACTACTTCATACGTGAACTGTTAGAAAACAATCAAACAAATAACAAATAAACAAAAACCATCCAATCAGAAGTTATTATATTAAGAAATAGATTTTGATTTGATGTATAATGTCCAGACATCACAATCAGTTTAGTGGTTTAAATAAAATTTGTATAATATGGTTCATGTGCACACGAAATAAGGAATTTCACTAAAGTAATCTCTTTACTAAGTGGTCATGCATTCTTTTTCCACTCAAGTATATCTAACAATATATTTCATTAATCCTAACAGTAAGTACTTTCATGATGTGTTTGAATGATTATTACTTAGAACCAGTCCGTCTAAAAAAATAATAAACAATAATTGACCACAATATGAATAATTAATTAGGTTAATATTTTTTGGTGCATGTGCTACTTGTATTATATTTACTAGTGAACACTGATGTATTGTATGAGCTGTTGATTTGCCTTACCAAGTGTAACAGTTGGAGTAGGTGAAGGTAAGGAAGAAGATATAGGATGACAACCAATATCAGCTACATCATTACAACAATTGTTCCACTTATGACAATATTGATCACAAAAGCATCCATTATTTGAACAACTTTTTTGAAAGAGACCATACACAACATCCAAAATAGCTGAGATTAAGTGCCAGACATGAACCTAAAATAAACATATGGACAACATATGATTTAATTAGTAGTGTTCATTTACCTTGAGGGACAGGAGGTGTAGGTAAAGGTTTGATTGTTGTGTCTATATAAGAATGATAATAAAAGAGAAGACTATTATATCATGGAAGGGATAATCATCTAACAATCACTGCAGCTACAACAATAAAAAGGCTGCAAGACAAATCTATTATTACAGGAAGCAAATGGTTATTGAAGAAAGTATTCCTTTAATACACCTGTTATAACATACACAGTAGCTATCATATTTTATACACTATTCATAATTGAGAGTTAACTTATATCATGTCTGTGAAGTATGGTTGTTAGGAATTTAATGAATGTACTATTATAAATTATTTATTAACAATAATTTGAAATACTTTGTATTTAGTTTTCAATTTATTGTCTATAAATATATGTTGTTTAATTCTACTAGTTATAATATACACAGTAACATTGATATATGTACTGTAATATATTGGCTGGATTAAACAGTTAACTTCTAATTAGTTGAACTAGTTTGTTATGTATTTAATGTATACATTATTAACACTTTATTAAAAATAGAATCATTTTGTGTGTTAGTTTTCAATTTATTGTCTATAGACAATATATGTTGTCTAAACATTGTATTTAGAAAATTATATATACAACTGAAGTGTACCTGAATGTTTAGAGTTTTTAAATCAATAATACATACAGTGGTAATAGTTACTACTATATAGTACCAACCTTTATATATCAAGATTATTACAACAATTAAGATAACAACTATTACTACTAGGAATATAATAATAATACTAATACTAATACCAGTAATAACTACATTATATTTTGAGATAAATATGTCATTACTGATTTGTCCATTACATTAATGACATCTACTGAACCATGACATGCACATATCATGACATTGTACACATAACATGACATACCTTTATTTTCATATAAGATATAGAAGATAATAAGTCCAACAAGAACAACAATAGCCAGTAAGATAATAATAGCTATAGCAAATAGTGGAGCTATTGCTGGTATACCAGTAATAGCTCCACTATTTAGTCCTAATGTAAGAGAGATATAGTATAGAACAATAGTAATAACTTACCACTAGGACTGGTCTCTATAGGAGGACTTGAGGTGGGTGTGGTTGATACCATAATTGATATTGAAGGTACTATTGTGGTAGTAGGTGTGGTTGATGGTCCTACAGTTGATGTGGTGATTATGGATGTAGTAGTAGTAGAACAACAACTAATATAAATTATATTATGTAGCCATTAAAGGCCTCTATCTAATACACACATAAACACTGATAACCTTTTACAATTAGAACTACTATGATAACATCTCTAGTGATTGTACATATTGTTTAGTAAAGTAATAATAAGAGTAGACTCACTTGGTTGGATAATGATCTCTCCAGTTGTCATCGTAACCTCAGAAGAACCATATTTGTTTGTAGTTGTAATATTAAATGAGAATGATCCTCCATTAGTTAATACAATAGTAAGAGGTACTATAGTATTACTGATATACTAGTAGCCATAATGTTTTCACTATTACGAGGTATCCCTGTATCATTTATATCAAAATCTAATAGGATTGGACTTTCTCCAATTCTAGTGAGAATCCAGTTAGTAAAAGTAGGATTGTCATTAAAAGTCACTTCACAATATACTTTAATATTCATAGCACCCTCTACTGCAGCTAGTACAGGAGTCTGACCATCTTGTGAGACAAGGATATGTTGACAATCCATTAGAATTATATAATAGACACACTAGCCCTAACTCAACAGTAAGCATCATGTGTCCCATCTCCTTGAAGTGAATAAATTGAATATTCGGTAACATTTCCACAATCACGGAATTATACTATTATATTTTATACAAAACATGTTCTTTATTTCAAGGTGGAGGATAAATTTCATTCGTGTATTATATCAAACACTACTAGACAGCCAAAACTAGATAAGGTTTTAGTAAAATACGAAATATAATATAACGTTTTTTTAACGCAGATAAAAATGACAATAAGATGAACAATTACTAAAACATTACTAAAAATACAATTACATCAATTATGATACCAGAAACAACTTCACCTCTTAGTACTAGATATAAGAGAGAATTACATTGAACAACAATAGCAATATATATAACTTACCACTAGATCTACTACTAGGTGTACTTGTTGGAGTGGGCGTAGTCATAGTCATAGTTGTAGTTGGCATTGCTACATAATATTGATTTTTAAAAAAAATCAATTACATGACATACCTGCATTAACAGTTAGTACATAAGTATAATTTGTAATAGCTTGGCCACTGTCAGCACTACAAATGTATCTTCCAGAATTATTTGGACCAAGATTATTAAAGGTACGAGTTGGTTGACTAGTGATGTCCATAGGAGTACCATCATTGATAATTAAGTAAATCGTAGCAGTGGAAATAGACTGTGTCACTGTGCAATCAAGTTTGAAACTACCACCTTCATCAATGGTAGTAAGATTAAAGCATTATCTCCAAAACTTAGGTTTGGTCCACCTATGAGCGATATCTTTAGAAAGACTTAATGTATCAAATTGTATAATAAATGGTTAAACTTTAATGTAGCAATAATATTTCCTGCAGCATTAGCAGATGTCATAATGTATTTGCCAGTATCATTGATATTAAGAGATAAATAGATAATGTAGTAGCATTGAATTGGATTATTGAAGATGCTATTAATGGATTCCTATTCCTTATCTGTACTATTAGTAGCAGTATAGTTTATCATTATAGTTGATAATACATACATCATATATAGTCATCGATATTATCATATACATCAGTACTATCTTGATATGTTGTCTCATAAACTGGAGGAGTAATCAGTGATGACTGTTGTTCCACTGTACTATATGATATATTCTCTGTTACTTCAATTGATGACTGATCATCTGGTCCTTTAGTTATACCATATGCTTCATTTTGTACTGAGAAGAACTCTTTTATCACTGGACTACTCTCACCTCTACTCTCTTTAGTACTGGACACTAGTAGAACACACACACACACACACAGTGGTAATAGTTACTACTATTTAGTACTGACCTTTATATATCAAGATTATTACTACAATTAAGATAACAACTATTAATAGTAGGAATATAATACTAATACTAATACTAATACCAGTAGATTATATTTTGAGATAAACATAAACATGTCATTACTAATTTGTCTATTACATTAATGACATCTACTGAACCATGACATGTACATATCATGACATTGTACACATAACATGACATACCTTTATTTTTATATAAGATATAGAAGATAATAAGTCCAACAAGAACAACAATAGCTAGTAAGATAATAATAGGAATAAAAATACCAGCAATAGCTCCACCACTTAGTCCTAAATATAAGAGAGAGATATAGTATATAACAATAGTAATGACTTACCACTAGGACTGGTTTCTGTAGGGGGACTTATAGTAGGTGTGGTTAATACTGTAATTGATATTGAAGGTACTAGTCCTAAATATAAGAGAGAGATATAGTATATAACAATAGTAATAACTTACCACTAGGACTGGTTTCTGTAGGGGGACTTATAGTAGGTGTGGTTAATACTGTAATTGATATTGAAGGTACTAGTCCTAAATATAAGAGAGAGATATAGTATATAACAATAGTAATAACTTACCACTAGGACTGGTCTCTGTAGGGGGACTTATAGTAGGTGTGGTTGATATTGTAATTGATATTGAAGGTACTGTTGTGGTAGTAGGTGTGGTTGATGGTTCTACAGTTGATGTGGTGATGATGGATGTAGTAGTAGAAGAACAACAAGTAATATAAATTATATTATGTAGCCATTAAAGAGTTCTATCTTATACACACACAAACAATGATAACCTCTTTATAATCAGGACTACTATGATAACATCTTCAGTTATTGTACATATTGTTTAGTAAAGTAATAATAAGAGTAGACTCACTTGGTAGGACAGTGATCTTTCCAGTTGTCATGGTAACCTTAGAAGAACCATATTTGTTTGTAGTTGTAATATTAAATGAGAATGATCCTCCATTAGTTAATACAATAGTAAGAGGTACTATAGTTTTACTGATATACTTCATAAAAGAAAAGCTCTCACTTTCTACAATAGACTTATCACTTATATTAATAATAGTTACATTGAACTGGAAGCTAGTATTGTCACCAGGTGAACGAGTACGAATCTCAAGAGTCACTTGACCAGGAGATGAGGTAGTTGATATTAGTTCAGGTATTGATGGTATACCTATTGTATAATATAATATATTGACGATATTGTGATTATAATTATAATAATTGAATATATATTGTTTTAACTAACAAATTTGTAACCTACTTGTTTATATGTTAGTGGCTATAATAAAATTCACAATTAATGAAAATTTATTATACAATTAAATTACTGTATATCATAAGAATGAGATTTAATATAATAACATATAATGTACAAATTGTTTAGTTGAAATAACTCATTCATTTTACAAGCTAAGTTCTAATGTCTATCATAACATCATAACTTGTTGATCAACTTAGTTTCACAAACTATCAGTTACTACCATATACCATATTTGGTAATATTACCTTCAGTAGATATAATATTAGAGATATTCCTCATATCAGTACCATTAGTATTGATAGCAGTAACACTACAGTAGTATCTCTCTCCAGCAAACACTGGACCTACACTAGTACTACCCATCAACTTATCATCAACACATCCAGTTATATTAGAACATGATAACATTTTATAAAGTTGATTTGAGCTACCGTCTCCATCAATAACACAAGACACCTCTATATCATCAATATCTTGACCTCCAGTATGACGAAATGTCCATGATATATTAATATTACCATTAGATGGTATAACATTGACTGTCTGGAACATTGGAGCTAACAGATAACAGAGATATATCATATATACACACATTGATATAACACAATTACCTCCTCTCATTGTCATAAAGGTAATTGGATCACTGGGTTCACTCTCTAATAGACCAATGGTGTCTCCCATGGCAACAGCTACAACAGTAACATTATATGTAGTACTGGGGATAATGCCCCTGATAATTAGTGTAGTATTAGTAGTATTTAAGATGACATCAGAGGGAGGAGGTGGTACCATCACAACATGATAATAACTAACAGTTGGAGTACCCAGTTCATTAGGAGGTGACCATGTTAGTTTGACACTTGTATCAGTCACATCCATCTCTCTCACATTAAGAGGAGGACCAGGTATCACTGATAAAAGAGAGTATCATAATTTATGACAACAGTAATGATATTATCTATATACCTGCTATAATGAGTTGGACTGTTTGATAGAGACCTGATCTTACACCATTATTAACAATACAGATATATGTACCATTATCTTCATTGGTAACATTAGTTATTGTAATCTCTCCATCTACTGATGTATTAAAATGACCACCAGGATTTATGACTGTATTATCTGGACCAGTCCAAGTCACATCAGGTACAGGATTACCCTCTATATCAGTAAATGCTATCAAAGTCATTGTATTACCAGATAGTACTAGTTGAGATCTTCCATCTCTAGTAGCAGTAAGATCTGTTGATACATACAAGTTATAAGTAGCTATATTTTAAGATCAACTTACATTGTACATCTAGTATGAAGTATCCTGTTGAGTTACCCCCTTCATTAGATGCTATCATACTATAATTACCAGACTGAGAACGAGACACAGATGAGAAGGTAATATATGGGTATACTGATATATTAGGATTAGTACTATCAGGACTAATGACCACTTCATTATAGAACCAAGTAAACTGAGGTAAGAGAGGATAACCTGGTGTGCTCTCAATATTAAATGAAAAGGTAGACTTCTCTATCACAAACTGTGGGATAGACTCTTGATGAAATATAGGAGGTTCTGAGAAAATATAGTAATACGGTACAAAATTTGCTTTGCAATTATTATTTACATATTTATTTATTTAAACACAAAAAGTATTATTGCAATTTTTAAAGGAGATTTAACATTTTCATTTTACTTACGAATAATTCTTAGATAAAATTTGCCAACAATAACCTCAGCACTACCACATCCAATAGCAGTATTATCAAATGAACTATTAAAACTCAGTATAGTTAAATTAGTATGAAATGTACCCTCTCCTTCAGCCATAAAGTTGTCAAAGAATGATTGAGCAGATGTGCCATTATTATATAATTCAATAAAGACACGAACTGCTTCATCTCTTATTAATGACCATCGCGTTATCCTTTGTTCGCCATCTGTAGTTCGGTTAATATAACAATATAACTGGATATTAGTAGCATTTTCTAAAGCAGATACAACAGGTACAACATTTTTTAACGTCTCAGGAACAGTAATAGCCTCAAATAATTGTCCCAAAGCCGTGTTTCCAACGACAGTTAGCAACAGGAGCACACACAACATTGTCTTGATGAAGTCTGGGGTTCTCTATAAAACAACTTAAAGAAAGTTTCTTGCCGACGTTTCGACCAGATGCTCTATAATAATTTATAGTCGTCTTCAGGGCTAAAATGAGCTAGGTGTGAACATAACATTATTTATATAGTCTATACTATAATAGCATGTATCTACACGATGCAGTATCATAATGAAATGGTGATAACAAGTACGGAAATGTAAAAACAATTTGAATCGTAGTTGTATTTCATGCCGTATCATAAAAATTATGTATTATACTGTTATACATACGTCATACTCAAATGTTAAGAAAACTACATGATTCATTTCTGTGCATTATTGGCTGTGTAGGTGTGAACGTAACGCTATTTATATAGCCTATACTCTGCCACGAGGGTATAGATATGAGATGGTGTTGGTCCCGTCTACATCCGCTTCAAGGCTGCCATCCAGCATCCTGGTAACTCCAGGCCCTCATCCCGGTTGAGGCGTTGGTCTGGAGGGGTCACGAGGATGTGCAGAGCTTCCATGATCTTCAGTTCTTTAGTTCCTCTGCCCTCTGGCCTGGCCAATAATGGTTGTGTCATCACATTGGATGGAATGCAGGGTGTTCCAAGCGTGCTCTGCTGCTGCCGATGTCTCGGTGTTACCCATGGTGCACGTCTCTATGCTCTCTTAGCCTAGTCTCCAATCTTCGAGTGGTCTCACCGATATACACTTTGCCACAGTCACAGGGGATCCAGTAAACTACCTTGGAGTGCTTTTTCCTTGGCAGTCTATCCTTCACCCTGGATAGCATTGTGCAGAGTGTTCACCCAGGTCTGAAGACCACTCTGAGGTTGTGGCAACTGCACACTCGTCTTATGTCCTCACTTACCCCAGATATGTAGGGCAGCATTACCAGGGGTGGTACCTCATCTTGCTGTCCTTGGGGTTCCAACTGCGACCTGGGAGGAGGAGTAGCAGAAACACGGATGAATTGGGTGGGGTAACCATTCAGCTTTAGGACATTTTCTAGGTGTTCCTCTTCCTTTCACAGGTCAGCCAGTGTGGTGGTGACCTTTCTGGCTCTGTCATATAGGCATTGGACCAATCCTTTCCTGACATGAATTGGATGGTGGGACTTGAAGTTCAGATATAGGTCGGTGTGGGTGGTCTTCCGGTAGTAGTAATGTTTAGAGTACCATCCTTCTTCCTCCTAAGAAGGGTGTCGAGGAATGGCAGAGACCCATCTTTTTCCAACTCAAAGGTAAATTGTATTGATGGTCGGATACTATTCAGGTGGTTCAATAATCCCTCCATGGTGTTCCTTTTGGCTATGCTGCACGTGTTGTCCACATATCGTTTCCATAGTCTGGGTCAACATTGTCTTATTTGTGGGTAAAATCTTTGATTATTATAATTAAGAAATAGAAGCACAATTTTGTATTTCATACAATATCATTTAATATTATCATGATTTATTGTCTCATAAACTGGAGGAGTAATCAGTGATGATTGTTGTTCCACTGTACTATATGATATATTCTCTGTTACTTCAATTGATGACTGATGAATACCATATGCATCATTTCTGAACTGTATCATCACTGGATCTTTACTCTCTTTAGTACTGGACACTAGTAGAACATACACACAGTGGTAATAGTTACTACTATATAGTACTGACTTTTATATATCAAGATTATTACAACAATTAAGATAACAACTATTAGTACTAGTATGATAATAATACTAATAATAATACCAACAATAACTACATTATATTTTGAGAAAAACCTGCTATTTCTACAACATTGTACATGATATTGTACATATTATGACATTGTACACATAACATGACACACCTTTATTTTTATATAAGATATAGAAGATAATAAGTCCAACAAGAACAACAATAGCTAGTAATATAATAATAGGAATAACAATACCAGCAATAGCTCCACCACTTAGTCCTAAATATAAGAGAGAGATATATTATATAACAAT
Source organism: Xestospongia muta (assembly GCA_963693285.1). Classification (NCBI taxonomy): domain Eukaryota; kingdom Metazoa; phylum Porifera; class Demospongiae; order Haplosclerida; family Petrosiidae; genus Xestospongia; species Xestospongia muta. The sequence goes on from OY848918.1 coordinate 539,362, forward strand.
AGTAATAACTTACCACTAGGTTTACTTCCTGTAGGGGGACTTGTAGTGGGTGTGGTTGATATTGTAATCGATATTGAAGGTACTACTGTGGTAGTAGGTGTGGTTGATGGTCCTACAGTTGATGTGGTGATGATGGATGTAGTAGTAGAACAACAAATAATATAAATTATATTATATAGCCATTAAAGAGCTCTATCTTATACACACACAAACATAGATAACCTCTCTGTTACTATGATAAAATCTCTAGTTATTGTACATATTGTTTAGTAGAGTAACAATAAGAGTAGACTCACTTGGTTGGATAATGATCACTCCAGTTGTCATGGTAACCTTAGAAGAACCATATTTGTTTGTAGTTGTAATATTAAATGAGAATGATCCTCCATTATTCAATACAATAGTAAGAGGTACTATAGTATTACTGATATACTTCATAAAAGGAAAGCTCTTAGTTTGCACAATTAAATTATTAGTTATATCAATAATAGTTACATTGAACTGGAAGGTAGTATTGTCACCAGGTGAACGAGTACGAACCTCAAGAATCACCTGACCAGGAGATGAAGTGTTTGATATGAACACAGGTAATGATGGTATACCTAGAGGTGTTATCAGTGATTAAGGAAATGATTAACATATTTACTTTATAGACACATACATGTCCGTGGTAAACCAGTTGATTATATTGAAATCAAACACTACATTATGACATTATATTACATTCAGAAGGTATAATATTGGAGATGTTCCTCATATCAGTACCATTAGTATTGATAGCAGTAACACTACAATAGTATCTCTCTCCAGCAAACACTGGACCTACACTAGTACTACCCATCAAATTATCATCAACACATCCACTTATATTAGAACATGATAACATATTATAAAGTTGATTTGAACTACCCTCTCCATCAATAACACAATACACCTCTACATCATCAATATCTTGACCTCCAGTATGACGAAATCTCCATGATATATTAATATTACCATTAGATGGTATAACATTGACTGTCTGGAACATTGGAGCTAACAGATAACAGAGATAACTGTGAATGACAATTGTCACAATAACAATCGATATGTATATACATGAATACATATACATACATACACATACACAATAACACCTATAATATATATATATATATATATATACATATATGCATATAGATATATCATGTATGTATTATATCAATAACATGCTACCATTAATGAACAAAATTATTACATTAAACAATTGTCATTTTGTTTTTTTGCTATGTGTGCATCACATAATTACATACAGTAAAGTTACTTACTTGTTACAGTAGTAGTAGTGATATTTTGACATACTGGTTCACTCTCTCCATATGATGTTACTACTAATACACAACATGTGTATGTAGTATTAGGTAATAGACCAGTAATAGATGTATTAACAGTACTGTCTCCATTATATAATACTGTCTTAGAATATCTTGTGCTTTGTTGTTGTTTTATAGTATTACAGTAAACATTAAAATGTACTATGTCGTGTGTCATATTATAATTCCATTGTATATACACTGAGAAGTTCAGTGAACCAATCAATAGATTCTTAGGAAGGTTCACTATAGAAGTAAACTATATATGTCATATTTTTGAAAGTTTAAGGTAGACAAAGATTACCTCCACAAGTAAGTCCTGGTTTCAGTAAATTTGACTTCATATTACATCTTGAGATCCATTGTATTGAGCAATTTCTAAAGTCATTTTCAGTACCATTGCAGCTAAAGTAAGGAGTCATTACTGGAATGGACTCCTCACTAGATACAAGTGTGTTTTTAGCTCCTATATATAAAATTATTCTAAAAACAATTGATAATCTCAAATGCTGATAATCATACCAATTGGATTTCTTCCCAGTTGTCTACAAGCTACGTTTGCCTGGCCTAATGTCCAAGTATTACTACAGAGTGTGTGCCATTGACCAAATGCACAGATTTTCAAAATTTTGTCTATTAATGACAAACTTCCAGATATACAGGATAAATTAGCTATAATAGTATATATTTGCAAAAGATAAATTATTAATTGGTGATATAGTATACCTTCAATGCATTTAGCTATTGCATATATATAACCGTAAGAGTTGTAGTTGCAATAATATATATTTTGATCATCAGATAAACAATTTATGAGTTTTTCTTCTAATCCAGAACAAGAAAGGTTTTTAGAATAAAATTTGTTTGAATAACCCCCATAAACTTTTAATTCTATGTCAGAGTAGAGAATAAACCTTTTAATTATGAAAATTACCATAACTACAATACCTGATCCTTCTTCCCATTCCATTCCCTTTTGATAACAAGCCACTCTAGCTTCATTTTCACTCCACAGGTTAGTAGTACCTTGTTTAGCACAAATATACCTCCACTCGTGTCCACTACAGATCTGTAGTTTATTTCTATCCATGGCTCTTTGTTGAAGGGTTCCTTCCTTGCAACTATCTACAAGTACTAATAGATACAACTCTAGGATTAAGCTTACAAATTACCTACCTCCTTGTAGTAGTAATAGCAACAAAAAGTACAATAATAGATAAGAGGTCATAATGAACTTGCTTATCTTTATCTGCTACCTTACACTTAAACAACAAATTTGTTAAGGCACTTTCAATGTGTACTAACACAAAAAATATAATGATGTAATATGATGTAATGAGATGTCATATATCAGTTGTTTTAACAGTGTCAATAATTAAATTCTCACTGTGTACACATGAGTTTAATAAAGACAGCAAATTTTAGCTTGCTTATGACCATAAATTGAAGCTATGCATGCAGTAGTATAGTTATCAACACATGGAACAATTTAAGTATTTCTAATTTGTCACATACATGTCATTGAATACGATTATATAAGTACATATATATATATATATATATATATATATATATATATTAAGTGATAATTGTATCATTTTTTTATTTTTAGATGATCAATGAACAAGAGTTCATGTGAAAGTATCAAAATTGAAGCAAGTGAATAGAAAAAGTATTTAGTAATTGTATTCATAATTATCAATGCTTATTTATTTAATAGACACTTCATAGGTCATCATCAAAGTACTGATGCACTTGTTATAAAACAAAAAATAACATCTTGTAATGACAGAATCAACCTCAAGTTATAATGAGTTCTAATATTAACATCAATTATATTGAACATGAACTGTGTACATTATAAAATAAACAAAGTCAACAAATATTATGACCATAAATAAATTGATACATAGTTTATGTAAATGTCTCTAATAAAAAGGTCATATTATTGAGCACAACTTTGCAATAATGATTATGTTGAACTGATCTATAATTGTAGACAAACTAATAATATTTAATGATAATAATTAAAAATTCAAGATACAATTCATGTCACATGTGACGTATTAATATGTAAACTTTGAGACAAAACAAAATATAACTATAAATACTGTATTCAATATATGATGGTCATTGTTTGTCTTTTATTTGACAAAGACTTTGTAACTATAACTTGGATTATCACTTTGGTTACTACTTAATGTATGAATGGACTAGTTGATAGTATTATCTTGTGAGATTATTGTTGAATTATTATAACTAAGATGACTGTTATAATGGGTGTGGCTAATATGGAGATAGTAGTAGGAGTTGGTCCTACATTGACATAATATGTTAATTAATTGTGATCTCTCCAGTTGTCATGGTAACCTTAGAAGAACCATATTTGTTTGTAGTTGTAATATTAAATGAGAATGATCCTCCATTAGTTAATACATTAGTCAGAGGTACTATAGTATTACTGATATACTTCATGAAAGAATAGCTCTCATTTTCTACAATAGACTTATCACTTATATTAATAATAGTTACATTGAACTGGAAGCTAGTATTGTCACCAGGTGAACGAGTACGAACCTCAAGAGTCACTTGACCAGGAGATGAGGTAGTTGATATTAGTTCAGGTATTGATGGTATATTATATGTACAAAAATTACATACACAACTGATGCATGGCTGAATATTAATAGTTTTAAAATCAATAATAATACATACATTATATATAGTCATTGATATTATCATATACATCAGTACTATCTTGATTTATTGTCTAATAAACTGGAGGAGTAATCAGTGATGACTGTTGTTCCACTGTACTATATGATATATTCTCTGTTACTTCAATTGATGACTGATGAATACTATATGCATCATTTCTGAACTGTATCATCACTGGATTTCTACTCTGTTTAGTACTGGACTCTAGTAGAACACACACACACACACACAATGGTAATAGTTACTACTATATAGTATTGACCTTTATATATCAAGATTATTATAACAATTAAGATAACAACTATTAGTACTAGCAAGATAATAATACTAATAATAATACCAGCAATAACTACATTATATTTTGAGATAAATATGTCATTACTAATTTGTCTATTACATTAATGACATCTACTGGACCATGACATGTACATATCATGACATTGTACACATAACATGACATACCCTTATTTTTATATAAGATATAGAAGATAATAAGTCCAACAAGAACAACAATAGCCAGTAAAATAATAATTGCAATAGCTCTACCACTTAGTCCTAAATGTGAGAGAGAGAGATAGTGAACAACAATAGTAATAACTTACCACTAGATCTGGTCTCTATAGGTGGACTTGTAGTGGGTGTGGTTGATACTGTAATTGATATTGAAGGTACTGCTGTTGTAGTAGGTGTGGCTGATGGTCCTATAGTTGATGTGGTGATGGATGTAGTAGTAGTTTGAGTAGCTTATGTATTGAAATGTAATGTATATTATGTCGTATGTATTATCTAGTATAGTGAACAAAACAAAGAAAAACAAGTAATATAAATTATTTTATGTAGTCATTAAAGAGCTCTATCTTATACACACACAAACAATTATAACATCTCTACAATCAGGACTAATATGATAACATCTCCAGTGATTGTACATATTATATAGTAAAGTAATACTCACTTGGTTGGATAATGATCTCTCCAGTAGAAAGAACTTCAGATGTACCATATTGGTTTGTAGTTGTAATATTAAATAAGAATGATCCTCCATTAGTTAATACAATAGTAAGAGGTACTATAGTATTACTGATATACTTCATAAAAGAAAAGCTCTCACTTTCTACAATAGACTTATGACTTATATTAATAATAGTTACATTGAACTGGAAGCTAGTATTGTCACCAGGTGAACAAGTACGAACCTCAAGAGTCACTTGACCAGGAGATGAGGTAGTTGATATTAGTTCAGGTATTGATGGTATATTATATGTACAAAAATTACATACACAACTGATCCATGGCTAAATATTAATAGTTTAAAAATCAATAATAATACATGCATCATATATAGTCATTGATATTATCATATACATCAGTACTATCTTGATTTATTGTCTCATAAACTGGAGGAGTAATCAGTGATGATTCTTGTTCCACTGTACTATATGATATATTCTCTGTTACTTCAATTGATGACTGATGAATACCATATGCATCATTTCTGAACTGTATCATCACTGGATCTCTACTCTCTTTAGTACTGGAAACTAGTAGAACACACACACACACAGTGGTAATAGTTACTACTATATAGTACCGACCTTTATATATCAAGATTATTACAACAATAAAGATAACAACTATTAATAGTAGGAATATAATAATAATAATACTAATACTATTACCATTGATAACTAGATTATATTTTGAGATAAACATATCATTACTAATTTGTTTATTACATTAATGACATCTACTGAACCATGACATGTATATTTCATGACATTATACACATAACATGACATACCTTTATTTTTATATAAGATATAGAAGATAATAAGTCCAACAAGAACAACAATAGCTAGTAAGATAATAATAGCAATAGCTTTACCACTTAGTCCTAAATGTGAGAGAGAGATATAGTGAACAACAATAGTAATAACTTACCACTAGATCTGGTCTCTATAGGTGGACTTGTAGTGGGTGTGGCTGATACTGTAGTTGATACTGAAGGTACTGCTGTTGTAGTAGGTGTGGCTGATGGTCCTATAGTTGATGTGATGATGGATGTAGTAGTAGTTTAAGTAGCTTATGTATTGAAATGTAATGTATATTATGTAGTATGTATTATGTAGTACAGTGAACAAAACAAAGAAAAACAAGAAATATAAATTATTTAATGTAGTTATTAAAGAACTCTATCTTACACACACACAAACAATTATAACCTCTCTACAATCAGGACTAATATGATAACATCTCCAGTGATTATACATATTATATAGTAAAGTAATACTGACTTGGTTGGATAATGGTCTCTCCAGTAGAAAGAACTTCAGATGTACCATATCGGTTTGTAGTTGTAATATTAAATGAGAATGATCCTCCATTAGTTAATACAATAGTAAGAGGTACTATAGTATTACTGATGTACTTCATAAAAAAAAAGCTCTCACTTTCTACAATAGACTTATGACTTATATTAATAATAGTAACATTGAACTGGAAGCTAGTATTGTCACCAGGTGAATGAGTACGAACCTCGAAGTCACTTGACCAAATTTGTAACTTAATTGTTTATATGTTTATATAGCTGTGACATTTCATATAATATAAACATGTTAGTTGAAATAACTCATTCATTTTACAAACTAAGTTCTAATGTCTATCATAACATCATAACTTGTTGATCAACTTAGTTTCACAAACTATCAATTACTACCATATACCATATATGGTAAGATTACCTTCAGTAGATATAATATTGGAGATGTTCCTCATATCAGTACCATTAGTATTGATAGCAGTAACACTACAGTAGTATCTCTCTCCAGCAAACACTGGACCTACACTAGTACTACCCATCAAATTATCATCAACACATCCAGTTATATTAGAACATGATAATATATTATAAAGTTGATTTGAACTACCCTCTCCATCAACAGCACAATACACCTCTACATCATCAATATCTTGACCTCCAGTATGACAAAATCTCCATGATATATTAACATTACCATTAGATGGAATAACATTGACTGTCTGGAACATTGGAGCTAACAGATAACAGAGATATATCATATATACACACATTGATATAACACAATTACCTCCTCTCATTGTCATAAAGGTAATTGGATCACTGGGTTCACTCTCTAATAGACCAATGGTGTCTCCCATGGCAACAGCTACAACAGTAACATTATATGTAGTACTGGGTATAATGCCCCTGATAATTAGTGTAGTATTAGTAGTATTTAAGATGACATCAGAGGGAGGAGGTGGTACCATCACAACATGATAATAACTAACAGTTGGAGTACCCAGTTCACTAGGAGGTGACCATGTTAGTTTGACACTTGTATCAGTCACATCCATCTCTCTCACATTAAGAGGAGGACCAGGTATCACTGATAAGAGAGAGTATCATAATTTATGACAACAGTAATGATATTATCTATATACCTGCTATAATGAGTTGGACTGTTTGATAGAGACCTGATCTTACACCATTATTAACAATACAGGTATATGTACCATTATCTTCATTGGTAACATTAGTTATTGTAATCTCTCCATCTACTGATGTATTAAAATGACCACCAGGAGTTATGACTGTATTATCTGGACCAGTCCAACTCACATCAGGTACAGGATTACCTTCTATATCAGTAAATGCTATCAAAGTCATTGTATTACCAGATAGTACTAGTTGAGATCTTCCATCTCTAGTAGCAGTAAGATCTGTTGATACATACAAGTTATAAGTAGCTATATTTTAAGATCAACTTACATTGTACATCTAGTATGAAGTATCCTGTTGAGTTACCCCCTTCATTAGATGCTATCACACTATAATTACCAGACTGAGAACGAGACACAGATGAGAAGGTAATATATGGGTATACTGATATATTAGGATTAGTACTATCAGGACTAATGACCACTTCATTATAGAACCAAGTAAACTGAGGTAAGAGAGGATAACCTGTTGTGTTCTCAATATTAAATGAAAAGGTAGTGTTCTCTATCACAGACTGTGGGACAGACACTTGACGAAGTATAGGAGGTTCTGAAGATATTAATAATGTATACATTATAATGATGTAATGATGACATATTGATTAATTTCAAGTCAAATCTTGCTGCAATTTCTCCTCCTGAACCACATCCAATTTGAGTATTATCAAATGTACTATAGAATTCTATGATAGTGAAATTAGTTCGAGAAGTAGCAACAACGTTATTTTCAACAAAGAAGTTCTCAAACCTGACATTTCTTGCTCCATTAAGTTGAAACTTAAGTTGACTCACTTGGTTGGACAGTGATCTCTCCAGTTGTCATGGTAACCTTAGAAGAACCATATTTGTTTGTAGTTGTAATATTAAATGATAATGATCCTCCATTAGTTAGTACAATAGTAAGAGGTACTATAGTATTACTGATATACTTCATAAAAGAAAAGCTCTCACTTTCTACAATAGACTTATCACTTATATTAATAATAGTTACATTGAACTGGAAGCTAGTATTGTCACCAGGTGAACGAGTATGAACCTCAAGAGTCACTTGACCAGGAGATGAGGTAGTTGATATTAGTTCAGGTATTGATGGTATACCTATTGTATAATATAATATATAGATGATATTGTGATTATATAATAATTGAATATATATTGTTTTAACTAACAAATTTGTAACCTACTTGTTTATATGTTAGTGGTTATAATAAAATTCACAATTTATGAAAATTTATTATACAATTAAATTACTGTATATCATAAGAATGACATTTAATATAATAACATATAATGTACAAATTGTTTAGTTGAAATAACTCACTCATTTTATTACAGTGTAAGTTCTAATGTCTATCATAACATCATAACTTGTTGATCAACTTAGTTTCACAAACTATCAATTACTACTATATACCATATATGGTAATATTACCTTCAGTAGATATAATATTGGAGATGTTCCTCATATCAGTACCATTAGTATTGATAGCAGTAACACTACAGTAGTATCTCTTTCCAGCAAACACTGGACCTACACTAGTACTACCCATCAAATTATCATCAACACATCCAGTTATATTAGAACATGATAACATTTTATAAAGTTAATTTGAACTACCCTCTCCATCAATAACACAATACACCTCTATATCATCAATATCTTGACCTCCAGTATGACGAAATCTCCATGATATATTAACATTACCATTAGATGGAATAACATTGACTGTCTGGAACATTGGAGCTAACAGATAACAGAGATATATCATATATACACACATTGATATAACACAATTACCTCCTCTCATTGTCATAAAGGTAATTGGATCACTGGGTTCACTCTCTAATAGACCAATGGTGTCTCCCATGGCAACAGCTACAACAGTAACATTATATGTAGTACTGGGGATAATGCCCCTGATAATTAGTCTAGTATTAGTAGTATTTAAGATGACATCAGAGGGAGGAGGTGGTACCATCACAACATGATAATAACTAACTATTGGAGTACTCAGTTCACTAGGAGGTGACCATGTTAGTTTGACACTTGTATCAGTCACATCCATCTCTCTCACATTAAGAGGAGGACCAGGTATCACTGATAAGAGAGAGTATCATAATTTATGACAACAGTAATGATATTATCTATATACCTGCTATAATGAGTTGGACTGTTTGATAGAGACCTGATCTTACACCATTATTAACAATACAGGTATATGTACCATTATCTTCATTGGTAACATTAGTTATTGTAATCTCTCCATCTACTGATGTATTAAAATGACCACCAGGAGTTATGACTGTATTATCTGGACCAGTCCAACTCACATCAGGTACAGGATTACCTTCTATATCAGTAAATGCTATCAAAGTCATTGTATTACCAGATAGTACTAGTTGAGATCTTCCATCTCTAGTAGCAGTAAGATCTGTTGATACATACAAGTTATAAGTAGCTATATTTTAAGATCAACTTACATTGTACATCTAGTATGAAGTATCCTGTTGAATTACCCCCTTCATTAGATGCTATCACACTATAATTACCAGACTGAGAACGAGACACAGATGAGAAGGTAATATATGGGTATACTGATATATTAGGATTAGTACTATCAGGACTAATGACCACTTCATTATAGAACCAAGTAAACTGAGGTAAGAGAGGATAACCTGGTGTGCTCTCAATATTAAATGAAAAGGTAGTCTTCTCTATCACAAACTGTGGGATAGACTCTTGATGAAATATAGGAGGTTCTGAGAAAATATAGTAATACGGTACAAAATTTGCTTTGCAATTATTATTTACATATTTATTTATTTAAACACAAAAAGTATTATTGCAATTTTTAAAGGAGATTTAACATTTTCATTTTACTTACGAATAATTCTTAGATAAAATTTGCCAACAATAACCTCAGCACTACCACATCCAATAGCAGTATTATCAAATGAACTATTAAAACTCAGTATAGTTAAATTTAGTATGAAATGTACCCTCTCCTTCAGCCATAAAGTTGTCAAAGAATGATTGAGCAGATGTGCCATTATTATATAATTCAATAAAGACACGAACTGCTTCATCTCTTATTAATGACCATCGCGTTATCCTTTGTTCGCCATCTGTAGTTCGGTTAATATAACAATATAACTGGATATTAGTAGCATTTTCTAAAGCAGATACAACAGGTACAACATTTTTTAACGTCTCAGGAACAGTAATAGCCTCAAATAATTGTCCTAAAGCCGTGTTTCCAACGACAGTTAGCAACAGGAGCACACACAACATTGTCTTGATGAAGTCTGGGGTTCTCTATAAAACAACTTAAAGAAAGTTTCTTGCCGACGTTTCGACCAGATGCTCTATAATAATTTATAGTCGTCTTCAGGGCTAAAATGAGCTAGGTGTGAACATAACATTATTTATATAATCTATACTATAATAGCATGTATCTACACGATGCAGTATCATAATGAAATGGTGATAACAAATACGGAAATGTAAAAACAATTTGAATCGTAGTTGTATTTCATGACGTATCATAAAAATTATGTATCATACTGTTATACATACGTCATACTCAAATGTTAAGAAAACTACATGATTCATTTCTGTGCATTATTGGCTGTGTAGGTATGAACATAACGCTATTTATATAGCCTATACTATGCCACGAGGGTATAGGTATGAGATTGTGTTGGTCCCGTCTACATCCACTTCAAGGCTGCCATCCAGCATCCTGGTAACTCCAGGCCCTCATCCCGTTTGAGGCGTTGGTCTGGAGGGGTCACGAGGATGTACAGAGCTTCCACGATCTTCAGTTCTTTAGTTCCTCTGCCCTCTGGCCTGGCCAATAATGGTTGTGTCGTCCCATTGGATGGAATGCAGAGTGTTCCAAGCGTGCTCTGCTACTGCCGATGTCTCGGTGTTACCCATAGTGCACGTCTCTATGCTCTCTCAGCCTAGTCTCCAATCTTCGATTGGTCTCACTGATATACACTTTGCCACAGTCACAGGGGATCTGGTAAACTACCTTGGAGTGCTTTTTCTTTGGCAGTCTATCCTTCACCCTGGACAGCATCGTGCGGAGTGTTCACCCAGGTCTGAAGACCACTCTGAGGTTGTGGTGACTGCACACCGGTCTTATGTCCTCACTTACCCGAGATATGTAAGACAGCATTACCAGGGGTGGTACCTCATCTTGCTGTCCTTGGGGTTCCAACTGCGACCTGGGAGGAGGAGTAGCAAAAGCACAGATGAATTGGGTGGGGTAACCATTAAGCTTTAGGACATTTTCTAGGTGTTCCTCTTCCTTTTGCAGGTCAGCCGGTGTGGTGGTGACCTTTTTGGCTCTGTCATATAGGCATCGGACCAATCCTTTCCTGACATGAATTGGATGGTGGGACTTGAAGTTCAGATATAGGTCAGTGTGGGTGGTCTTCCGGTAGACTGTAATGTTTAGAGTACCATCCTTCTTCCTCCTGAGAAGGGTATTGAGGAATGGTAGGGACCCATCCTTTTCCAACTCAAAGGTAAATTGTATCGATGGTCGGACACTATTCAGGTGGTTCAATAATCCCTCCATGGTGTTCCTTTTGGCTATGCTGCACGTGTTGTCCACATATCGTTTCCATAGTCTGGGTCAACATTGTCTTATTTGTGGGTAAAATCCTTTGATAATTATAATTAAGAAATAGAAGCACAATTTTGTATTTCATACTATATCATTTAATATTATCATGATTTATTGTCTCATAAAGTGGAGGAGTAATGACTGATGATTGTTGTTCCACTGTACTATATGATATATTCTCTGTTACTTCAATTGATGACTGATGAATACCATATGCATCATTTCTGAACTGTATCATCACTGGATCTCTACTCTCTTTAGTACTGGACACTAGTAGAACATACACACACAGTGGTAATAGTTACTACTATATAGTACTGACCTTTATATATCAAGATTATTACAACAATTAAGATAACAACTATTAGTACTAGTATGATAATAATACTAATAATAATACCAACAATAACTACATTATATTTTGAGAAAAACCTGCTATTTCTATAACATTGTACACAACATGTACATATTATGACATTGTACACATAACATGACATACCTTTATTTTTATATAAGATATAGATGATAATAAGTCCAACAAGAACAATAATAGCTAGTAATATAATAATAGCAATAACAATATCAGCAATAGCTCCACCACTTAGTCCTAAATGTAAGAGAGAGATATAGTATATTACAATAGTAATGACTTACCACTAGGTTTACTTTCTGTAGGGGGACTTGTAGTGGGTGTGGTTGATACTGTAATTGATATTGAAGGTACTGTTGTGGTAGTAGGTGTGGTTGATAGTCCTACAGTTGATGTAGTGATGATGGATGTAGTAGTAGAACAACAAGTAATATAAATTATATTATGTAGCCATTAAAGAGCTCTATCTTATACACACACAAACATAGATAACCTCTCGGTTACTATGATAACATCTCTAGTTATTGTACATATTGTTTAGTAGAGTTACAATAAGAGTAGACTCATTTGGTTGGATAATGATCACTCCAGTAGAAATATCCTCAGATATACTATATCGGTTTGTTGTTGTAATATTAAATGAGAATGATCCTCCATTAGTTAATACAATAGTAAGAGGTACTATAGTATTACTGATATACTTCATAAAACGAAAGCTCTTAGTTTGCACAATTAAGTTATCACTTATATCAATAATAGTTACGTTGAACTGGAAGCTAGTATTGTCACCAGGTAAACGAGTACGAACCTCAAGAGTCACTTGACAAGATGAAGTGTTTGATATGAACACAGGTAATGATGGTATACCTAGAGGTGTTATCAGAGATTAAGGAAATGATTAACAATTTAACTTTATAGAAACATAATGCTACCATTAGATGAAATAACATTGAGTGTCTGGAACATTGGAGCTAACAGATAACAGAGATATATCATATATACACATATTGATATAACACAATTACCTCCTCTCATTGTCTTAAATGTAAGCAAGTCACTAGGTAGGCTCTCTAATAGACCAATTGTGTCTCCCATGGCAACAGCTACAACAGTAACATTATATGAAGTACTGGGGATAATGCCCCTGATAAATAATGTAGTATTAGTAGTATTTAAGATGACATCAGAGGGAGGAGGTGGTACCATCACAACATGTTAATAACTAACAGTTGGAGTACCCAGTTCACTAGGAGGTGAGCATGTTAATTTGACAGTTGTATGAGTCACATCCATCTCTCTCACATTAAGAGGAGGACCAGGTATCACTGATAAGAGAGAGTATCATAATTTATGACAACAGTAATGATATTATCTATATACCTGCTATAATGAGTTGGACTGTTTGATAGAGACCTGATCCTATACCATTACTAACAATACAGGTATATGTACCATTATCTTCATTGGTAACATTACTTATTGTAATCTCTCCATCTACTGATGTGTTAAAATGACTACCAGGAGTTATGACTGTATTATCTGGACCAGTCTAAGTCACATTAGGTACAGGATTACTCTCTATATCAGTAAATGCTATCGAAGTCACTGTATTACTAGAGAGTACTAGTTGAGATCTTCCATCTCTTGTAACAGTAGGAACATCTGTTAATACATACACAATAGTTAAAAGTTTATTGTATTATTAAATGTTTACTTACATTGTACATTTAGTATAAAACTAGTGGTAGTTGATCCAGCATCATTACTAACAGTAAGTGTATAGTTACCAGACTGGTTACGTTGAACATTAGTAAGTGTTATAATGAAGTCAGTTAGTATAATATCATTATTGCCATTAGATAGTAGGGGTTGACCCTCATGTCTCCACTGTGATGTGAGTAGAGGAGGGAATGGAGTATTAGCTCCTCCTACAGTTAGGTTACTGTAATATTATAACCCTCTATCACTAACTGTGTACTAACAGGAGTTAATAATGATGGGAGAATTAATACATAAATAAAATATGATGAAAAATACTATATTTCATCTTACCTGGAAAACCTAAGTTAAATTCTCTTAATGTACCTGGAAAACTTTGTGCACACTGTATTAGTGCTAGATTAAATTCACTGGTAAAGTTTAGTATAGTAAAGTTAGTTTCAAATGTTAGTGATGACCCTGATATATGTACACAGTAGCACTTAATATATCCATACATGTAACTGTAATGTAATTGACTGGATCAGACAGTTACTAATTAGTTGAACTAGTTTGTATTTGAAGTATAAATTATTTACAACTTTATTAAAAATAGAACCAATTTGTGTTTTAATATTTAATATATTGTTTATAAATATATCATGTCTAAACACAGTATTTAAAAATTACATATATAATTGAGAAGTTACTAAATATTTATAAAATCAATAATAATACATACATCATATATACTCATTGATATTATCATATACATCAGTACTAACTTGATTTATTGTCTCATAAAGTGGAGGAGTAATCAGTGATGATTGTTGTTCCACTGTACTATGATATATTCTCTGTTACTTCAATTGATGACTGATGAATACCATATGCATCATTTCTGAACTGTATCATCACTGGATCTCTACTCTCTTTAGTACTGGACGCTAATAGAACACATACACACACACAGTGGTAATAGTTACTACTATATAGTACTGACCTTTATATATTAAAATTATTATAACAATTAAGATAACAACTATTACTACTAATATGATAATAATACTAATAATAATACCAACAATAACTACAATATATTTTGAGAAAAAGATGATATTTCTATAACATTGTACATGACATGTACATATTATGACATTGTACACATAACATGACATACCTTTATTTTTATATAAGATATAGAAGATAATAAGTCCAACAAGAACAGCAATAGCTAGTAAGATAATGATAGCAATAACAATACCAGCAATAGCTCCAGCACTTAATCCTAAATGTAAGAGAGAGATATAGTATACAACAATAGTAACAACTTACCACTATGTTTACTTTCTGTAGAGGGACTTGTAGTGGGTGTGGTTGATATTGTAATTGATATTGAAGGTACTATTGTGGTAGTAGGTGTGGTTAATGGTCCTACAGTTGATGTAGTGATGATGGATGTAGTAGGAGTAGAACAACAAGTAATATAAATTATATTATGTAGTCATTAAAGAGCTCTATCTTATACACACAAACAATGATAACCTCTCTACAATCAGGGCTACTATGATAACATCTCCAGTTATTGTACATATTGTTTAGTAAAGTAATAATAATAAGAGTAGACTCACTTGGTTGGACAGTGATCTCTCCAGTTGTCATGGTAACCTTAGAAGAACCATATTTGTTTATAGTTGTAATATTAAATGAGAATGATCCTCCATTAGTTAATACAATAGTAAGAGGTACTATAGTATTACTGATATACTTCATAAAAGAAAAGCTCTCACTTTCTACAATAGACTTATCACTTATATTAATAATAGTTACATTGAACTGGAAGCTAGTATTGTCACCAGGTGAATGAGTACGAACCTCAAGAGTCACTTGACCAGGAGATGAGGTAGTTGATATTAGTTCAGGTATTGATGGTATGCCTATTGTATAATATAATATATTGATGATATTGTGATTATATAATAATTAAATATATATTGTTTTAACTAACAAATTTATAACTTACTTGTTTTTATGTTAGTGGTTAAAATAAAATTCACAATTTATGAAAACTTATTACACAATTAAATTACAGTATATCATAACTATGACATTTAATATAATAACATATAATGTACAAATTGTTTAGTTGAAATAACTTTCATTTTACAAGCTAAGTTCTAATACCTATCATAACATCATAACTTGTTGATCAACTTAGTTTCACAAACTATCAATTACTACCATATACCATATATGGTAATATTACCTTCAGTAGACATAATATTGGAGATGTTCCTCATATCAGTACCATTAGTATTGATAGCAGTAACACTACAGTAGTATCTCTCTCCAGCAAACACTGGACCTACACTAGTACTACCCATCAAATTATCATTAACACATCCACTTATATTAGAACATGATAACATATTATAAAGTTGATTTGAACTTCCCTCTCCATCAATAACACAATACACCTCTACATCATCAATATCTTGACCTCCAGTATGACGAAATCTCCATGATATATTAATATTACCATTAGATGGTATAACATTGACTGTCTGGAACATTGGAGCTAACAGATAACAGAGATATATCATATATACACACATTGATATAACACAATTACCTCCTCTCATTGTCATAAAGGTAATTGGATCACTGGGTTCACTCTCTAATAGACCAATGGTGTCTCCAATGGAAACAGCTACAACGGTAACATTATATGTAGTACTGGGGATAATGCCCCTGATAATTAGTGTAGTATTAGTAGTATTTAAGATGACATCAGAGGGAGGAAGTGGTACAATGACAACATGATAATAACTAACAGTTGGAGTACCCAGTTCATTAGGAGGTGACCATGTTAGTTTGACACTTGTATCAGTGACATCTATCTCTTTCACATTAAGAGGAGGACCAGGTATCACTGATAAGAGAGAGTATCATAATTTATGACAACAGTAATGATATTATTTATATACCTGCTATAATGAGTTGGACTGTTTGATAGAGACCTGATCCTATACCATTACTAACAATACAGGTATATGTACCATTATCTTCATTGGTAACATTAGTAATTGTAATCTTTCCATCTACTGATGTATTAAAATGACCACTAGGAGTTATGACTGTATTATCTGGACCAGTCCAAGTCACATTAGGTACAGGATTACCCTCTATATCAGTAAATGCTATCAAAGTCACTGTATTACCAGATAGTACTAGTTGAGATCTTCCATCTCTTGTAGCAGTAGGAACATCTGTTAATACATACATAATACTTAAAAGTTTATTGTATTATTAAATGTTTACTTACATTGTACATCTAGTATAAAACTAGTGGTAGTTGATCCAGCATCATTACTAACAGTAAGTGTATAGTTACCAGACTGGTTACGTTGAACATTAGTAAGTGTTATAATGAAGTCTGTTAGTATAATATCATTATTGCCATTAGATAGTAGGGGTTGACCCTTATGTGTCCACTGTGATGTGAGTAGAGGAGGAAATGGAATATTAGCTCCTCCTATAGTTAGGTTCACTGTAACATTATTACCCTCTATTACTATCTGAGTATCAGTAGAACTTAACAAAGATGGGAGGACTAGATATGTAGAATTTGAGTAAAAAATTTTTTATTGATATCATACCTGGAAATCCAAAGTTGAATTCTCTTAAAGTTTGTCCTAATGGTCCACACTTCAGTTGTGAGAGATCAAACTCATTTGTAAAATTGAGTATAGTGAAGTTAGAACGATAAGTTGTAACTGAATTTGGTACTAATTCTCCAGTAACTGTAGCCTTACCCACTAAAAATGCTGGCTCTGTAATCACTTCATTGTTATAAGTTAATTCAAATGGTGATCCATCACTTTGTCTTTTAATTAGCCATCTTGTTTGTATTTGATTACTGCTACTGAATACCTCACAATAAAGAGATACATTGAGTGTTCCTTCATCAGCAAACACATAAGCTGGTCCACTATCAGTATTAGGAACAGTTGTGTAGGTCACTTGACCTAATGTTAGAGATAATGATAACAAAACTAAAAGTGCTATGATCATCTTCAGCATATAATGAAGGAGGTGTGGCTGCATACTTGAAGTTATAACTTTTAATAATTCATAGAATTATATTATCATATACATCAGTACTATCTTGATATATTGTCTCATAAACTGGAGGAGTAATCAGTGATGATTGTTGTTCCACTGTACTATATGATATATTCTCTGTTACTTCAATTGATGACTGATCATCTGGTCCTTTAGTTATACCATATGCTTCATTTTGTACTGAGAAGAACTCTTTTATCACTGGACTACTCTCACCTCTACTCTCTTTAGTACGGGACACTAGTAGAACACACACACATACACACAGTGGTAATAGTTACTACTATATAGTACTGACCTTTATATATCAAGATTATTATAACAATTAAGATAACAACTATTAATACTAGGAAGATAATAATACTAATAATAATACCAGCAATAACTACATCACTTAGTACTAGATATAAAAGAGAGAGATATAATCAACAACACTAGTAATATATATAACTTACTACTAGCTCCACTATCTGTAGACTGGGGACTTCTTATAGTGGGTGTGGCTGATACTGGAGGTACTCCCGTAGTAGTAGGAGTTGGTCCTATATTATTAATACATAAATTACATGTATTATAGAACTCTATGATAGTGAAATTAGTTCGAGAATTAGTAACAACATTATCTTCAACAAAGTTCTCAAATCTAACATTACTACTCCATTAAGTTGAAATGTAATTATGATATTAGACATTCCAGGTCTAATGAGTGTCCATTGTGTTTGTCTTAAAGCACCATCTCTAGTCACTCTACAATAAAACTCAACATTAGTAGCATTTACTACAGCAGCTATCACAGGATTAGCACCATCACTACCTTTAGGAATAATTGTAGCATTTAAATCTTGTCCTAGAACATTAACATAACATAGTATTGTTAGCAATATAAAGACTAGAACAGACATCATATCAACATATATAGAGCTAATACTGGTCACTAGTGGAGACTCAAATAGCTGAGACTACAAATGAACAATAAATAAAAATATATTGTCACACTATGTAAACTTTAATAAAATGTTAGCCACACTCACTAGTTATAACATAGGCTATCATATTTGTACACTATTCATAATTGAGAGTTAACTTGTAGAGGTATGTCTGTTATGAATTTAAAGAATGTACTATTACAACTTTGTTAACAATAATTTGAACTACTCTGTGTTTAGTTTTCAATTTATTGTCTATAAATAATATATGTTGTTTAAACACCGTATTTAGAAAATTACACATACAACTGAAGTGTGGCTGAATATTTAGAGTTTTAAAATAAATAACAATATATATATAGTCATTACTTCAATTGATGACTGATGAATACCATATGCATTGTTTCTGAACTGTATCATCACTGGATCTCTATTCTCTTTAGTAGAACACACACACACACACACACACACACACAGTGGTAATAGTTATTATTACAACAATTAAGATAACAACTATTAGTACTAGTATGATAATAATACTAATAATAATACCAGCAATAACTACATTATATATTTCTAAAATATACTATACTCTGTCCGAGTTGAGAAGAGCCTCTCATTAAGAAAGGTGTTTTATGTATGAAATGTAAAGGTGAGGTATTTCCTCCCTTATTATATGGAATTAGCACTGAAGTACATTTTAATTTATTTATAATTTGTTCACATGCATGTCATGAAGTATCATGTACTAGCATCAAGAGGCTATGGAAAAAGAAAGTTGACATTGGCAGAGCTCCTTGTTTATTAAAAGTTTTTTTTCAAATCCTTAGTGGTATATAGCTGCCTTAAATCGCAAAAGACAATACCTGGTTATTATTTTAATAATAATAATTGTTATAACATCTGTTCATTGTTGTTACTTAGAGCTGTCATTTTGAATTGCCACGTGACAGATGACTGACTTTTCAAGGAGAAAAATTGATATTCATTAAATCATCGAAGGTGGAAAATTTGAAGTATGACGAAGGTATGCCATTGAAAATTTATGATGTTTTATAATTTGCTACTTTTTAAGCTAATTTTTATATATAAAATGCGCATTTGCAAGCTGAATTGATTGATGCAAGACCAATGTGGTTAGCACGTAAAACGGCAAAGTTATTTACATGGCTGGGTGGCTCTTCTTAACTCGGACAGATTAAAATTTGTCTATTACATTAATGACATCTACTGGACCACGACATATACATATCATGACATTGTACACATAACATGACATACCTTTATTTTTATATAAGATATAGAAGATAATAAGTCCAACAAGAACAATAATAGCTAGTAAGATAATAGTAGCAATAACAATACCAGCAATAGCTCCATCACTTAGTCCTAAATATAAGAGAGAGATATAGTATATAACAATAGTAATAACGTACTAGGTCTACTTTCTGTAGGTAGACTTGTAGTGGGTGTGGTTGATATTGTAATTGATATTGAAGGTACTGTTGTGGTAGTAGGTGTGGTTGATGGTCCTACAGTTGATGATGGATGTAGTAGTAGTTTGAGTAGCTTATGTATTGAAATGTAATGTATATTATGTAGTATGTAGTGCAGTGTACAAAACAAAGAAAAACAAGTAATATAAATTATATTATGTAGCCATTAAAGAGCTCTATCTTATACACACACAAACACTGATAACCTCTCTACAATCAGGGTTACTAAGATAACATCTCCAGTTATTGTACATGTTGTTTAGTAAAGTAATAATAAGAGTAGACTTACTTGGTTGGACAGTGATCACTCCAGTAGAAATAGCCTCAGATGTACCATATCGATTTGTAGTTGTAATATTAAATGAGAATGATCCTCCATTAGTTAATACAATAGTAAGAGGTACTATAGTATTACTGATATACTTCATAAAAGAAAAGCTCTCACTTTCTACAATAGACTTATCACTTATATTAATAATAGTTACATTGAACTGGAAGCTAGTATTGTCACCAGGTGAATGAGTACGAACCTCAAGAGTCACCTGACCAGGAGATGAAGTGTTTGATACGAACACAGGTGATGATGGTATACCTAGAGGTGTTATCAAAAAGAGGAAACATTTAACAAATTAACTCAACAGACACATAGTCAGTGGTCAATCAGTTGATTATATTGAAATCAAACACTACATTATGACACTATCATACCTTCAGTAGGTATAATATAGAAGATGATAATATAATAAGATAAGAAGATAAGATAACACAATACACCTCTATATCATCAATATCTTGACCTCCAGTATGACGAAATCTCCATGATATATTAATATTACCATTAGATGGAATAACATTGACTGTCTGGAACATTGGAGCTAACAGATAACAGAGATATATCATATATACACACATTGATATAACACAATTACCTCCTTTTATTGTCATAAAGGTAATTGGATCACTGGGTTCACTCTCTAATAGACCAATGGTGTCTCCCATAGCAACTACTACAACTGTAACATTATATGTAGTACTGGGGATAATCTCCCTGAAGTCACATCCATCTCTCCCACATTAAGAGGAGGACTAGGTATCACTAATAAGAGTCCATTGTCTTTGCCTTACAACTCCATCACTTAGTCTGGTCACTCTACAATACAACTCAATATTAGGAGTGTTTTCTACAGCAGCTATCACAGGATTAGCACCATCACTACCTTCAGGAATAGTTGTAGCATAGAAGGATTGTGCTTGAATGTTCACATAGCATACTGCTAGTAAGATAAATACTTCAATAGACATCATCGAACAGTGAGACACCTAATACACACTCAGTCTGGTTTTACGATTTAACGTGGTACAGTTGCTAAGAAGAGGTTGAACAAAAATGTGTGGGGTTAATTATATTGTATACTCAAATTTTTATATTAATGACATTGTTTAATAGCAATCATTGCAGCTACAAGGATCACAAGAAGACTAAATCTACAAAAGAGTGTCAATAGAAAAGTATTTCTATAAATTATAAATAGCATCCACAGTAACAGTCACTGTTAGAGGTTCATTTCAATCAGACTATAAACATCCATGGGAAACATATAGGTAGGTGTGTCTAAAAAAAAGTATATTCCTGTAACAATCTAGTTGATAGCCTTACTTACTTCAATGGAGAAAACACTGAGTCTATGTTGACAAAGCAGGTGAAGATTGTTCCATTGAGTGATAGATTGACATTAGGCAAGTTGAAATTTTGAGCTGAATCTGGGTTTACAGTCAAATTTGAGGATCAGTTGGATCTGTTATAAGTGTAACATCAACAGTATTGTTGGAGGAAATACATTCAATCTCCAGGTTTTGATTTTCATTTACTTCACTACTTGTCCATCAGTGACAATTAGAAAATTTGCCTTCAGTGTTAGAGTCTAACATGGACAATTATTAGAACAGATAGGTCAATATGTTCTACCTACCATTAACATAGTTCAAACACACTGTTATATAGAAAAAAACAGTAACTTTTCAAAATCATGTTAGTAATCAAATTTTGAGCAACTGATGAGGCAATGTGCTAAGAGATAACAGAGATGTATCATATATACACACATTGATATACTACACTTACCTCCTCTCATTGTCATAAAGGTGAGTACGTGACTGGGTTCACTTTCTACTAGACCAATAGTGTCTCCCATGGTAACAGCTATCACAGTAACATTATATGTAGTACTGGGGATAATGCCCCATATAATTAGTGTAGTATTAGTAGTGTTTAAGATGACATCAGAGGGAGGAGGTGGTACCATCACAACACGATAATAACTAACAGTTGGAGTACCCAGTTCATTAGGAGGTGACCATGTTAGTTTGACACTTGTATCAGTCACATCCATCTCTCTCACATTAAGAGGAGGACCAGGTATCACTGATAAGAGAGAGTAACACAATTTATGACAACAGTAATGATATTATCTATATACCTGCTATAATGAGTTGGACTGTTTGATAGAGACCTGATCCTATACCATTACTAACAATACAGGTATATGTACCATTATCTTCATTGGTAACATGTTGCATGCAACAATGTTTTTGTCAATGTTTTTATCTTCCTTACCTATCCTCACCTTGAATATTACCAATTAAGATTTTCTCATTGAAGTACCTGGGTGTTCTTGTTAGTAGTAACTTAAGCTGGACTCCACACATTGATCCAAATTTGTCAAAATCAAGAAGAATGTTAGACTACTTTTAAAAAGTACATCCTTTGTCTTTCTGCAGTTGATGGGTAAGAAATCTAGATGATAACCGGTCATGAATGTAGTTGATAGAACATTGGATGATATATCATAGTCAGAAGATGAAGTGAAAGGACAAGACAATAAGATGTCATCTGCATATAGAGTAAGGTTACTGATGAGAAGAAGAGCATCTTACCTATGTCTTTTAAGTATAATATGAACAGCAAAGGGCCAAATATGGAGCCTTGAAGTACACTAGATATGACTCAAGATCCACCAGAGGAGACTCCATCAACTAACACATGCTAGGAGAGGGGGAAATGAGAAATAATTAAAGAAACTTTCCTTTTATGATTGAAAGTAGTTGAGGGTGAAGTTGTGGTAGCGGATTGTAATATAAGATGACAACGAGGAAGGAGATTGTGATCATTTTGCCAGGTAAATACGATCTTGTTCTTTTATATGATAAAGAAAAATTATTATTTGAAACTGGCTGCACATAGGTGGAGTGAGAATGAAATCAATGGCAATGGTTCAATACATCATATTGAGAAAGATTTTTATGAAGATAGGTAGGTAGTTTACATATACTTATGGATACAAGAGAATCTCAGAGTAGAGAGCAAAGTAGATTAACAGTTTCCAAGTCAGCTTGGTTATGTAGCCACTGAAATGTGTTAAGAAAGGTTAACTATCAGGATGCTTTTGCAAGTCAATCTTGAAAACGTTAGAATTATAGTCAAAGGATAAAATAGGTAATATAACAGAGAGTTGACAAGAGATGAGGCTAGTAGGAACAAAAGGAAGATCAATTAAAGATGAAGTGTGAAAATGATGAGTGTTCTTGAATGATTCCCATTAAAAAAACGCTTTCAGATGATGAGTAGTCCGTATTTGTCTATGGACTTCCACTATAATTAGATCTAGTCTCGCTCCTCCTAGTGGGAGGACTCAGTAGGCAAAATAAGACCCCGCGTTGAGGTGAGAGATTTTTCATTTACGAGTTCTTGTGGAACGCGGTCAAACGCTGTGTCATCTTTTGCTTTATTCTTCAATAAGCAGAGAGAAAACGATAGCGATGATTTCTGTTGTGTTAGGTTTACTGTGTTTGGAAACACTTGTAACAGGTTAGCAGAATGACTGTGATATCATCAACAATTCACGTTTAGACTATATCTTGTAGCACAGTCTATTACTTCTATACCTCCCAATGCAATCGTTGGTGTTGGAGAGAGTTTAACCATTGTTTGTGTAAGTGTAAACGCAGCCCTTGTCCCAACATTGCGCATCAATGGGATGGAAGTTCAGAATGATCCACGAGTAACTACTGACGGTAATCCAAATCAAAATGAAACATTTCTATTTTCTCCTGTTAATCGAACTGATAATGGTAGTGAATTTACTTGTACTCACACTGGTCAAGAAGGTATATCGTTGATAGTTTTGTGTAAGTCATCTGCATAACTATAATGATGCTTATGACTTTTTTGCAGTCATGCCTTTTATCTCACTCATTACTGATGGTGCTGGACTAGAAGGACAGTCAACTACTGTCACTTTTGTAGTGGATGCTAATCCACAAATTGTTGCTAGTGATGTCAGTGTTAGTTTAAATAACACTCCTAATGTACAGATAAATGGAGATAGTGTGACCCTAACCTTCTCCAACCTGGTACGTAGCAATGCTGGACAACATACAGTCACAGTAACAAACTCTGAAGGATCAGATACTGAAAACTTCACATTATCAGTATATTGTAAGTGAAACTGTTTACAACTACTAATTATTATTGTTTTATAGATGGACCTACATTTGCTCGGTTTAATAGTACAGAGACTATAGCTGTAGGTGGTTCTATTACACTGGACTGTTCTATACAGGAATCTAATCCACCAGCTAATGTGTCATTTACTACTGATGCTAATTATCGTAATGTAGTCTTTAATCCCAGTACTAATATGATTACAATATCAAATGCTGTACTTAGTAACAGTGGAGTATATACCTGTATTGCTAACAGTACTGTGGCTACAACTACTCTCAGATATACTCTGAATGTGGAAAGTTAGTTTGATTGTCATAACTATAGCATCATGTCTTTATCATATTAGGTATGTCAGTATCAGGGACTGTTACTGCTTCAGCTACTGTGTCTACATCTACTTCTAGTCCTTCACCAACACTAAGTATGTAGTATTAAATTTACATGTCATTAATTGCTTAAATAATAGGTCCAAGTCCTACTAGTGGAGCCATTGGAAGTGGTAAGATTATTTGTTATTCTCTTTCACATATTCTCCCTCTCCATAGATGGTCTTGTTTCAACAATCATCTCTGTAGTGCTGTTAGCAATTGCTATTTTTTTCAAATAACTTTGGATTTTGATAATATATTGATATAGTTATTGTTAATTGTCGTAGATTGAGAATAATCACATTCGGAATTTTTAAAGCAAAATTGATTTTATGTAATACACCAGGCTCATTAGGCACACCCACCTGTAGTTCTGAGTCACTGAGAATGAAAGTACTTCTTTGGTGTCTATCAGCGCTTCTTTTGTTCCTAATACTGACAGTGGGCCAGGTTATGTGTTTGTTGATGAAGGGATATCATTGTATGGTGATCAATAATAACCAACACTAAGGCATATAACTGACTTGTACCATATTGACCAACCAGAATGTTTCATTTCAATTGTTATGTTAGATATATGTGCCTCAGATCTGCTTATTTGCTTTAGTTAACAAAGGAATGCTTTTCACTTTATCTATAATACGTGACAATGCTACTCTGGTTGCAATTGAGTATTGGGACTGGAACACCTTTGTTAGCTCCACCCCTAACTTGATGTTCAACCAAGCATCATAATGATCAGCTGGAGATTCCAACTTTGGTTGGTAGCAGTATTTCTTACTTCTAAACAAAGGTTTATATCCCTAAATGATTGTACCTAAAATCATGGGAAAGTTTTAGTTAGTAACTTAGTATTAGACTCTATCAACAAGAAAATTGAACCACTGAAACATTCTCTACTAACCCACTAAGCATCATCAAGTTAATTCTTTAAACTACAGTCTTTGCCATTGTTTGATTCATTACATTTTCATAATGTTTGTTTATAGTAAATTTGTAGATTTGTAGAAAATAGAAATATAAGTCAGTAATTTCAGGCAAACTGGAACTAAATTTAACCAGACTCCACAGCAATAAATGATTATATTACACTGGATTGTTCTGTATAAGAATCTAACTCACCAGCTACAGTGACAAATTCTACTACTGCTACTAATACTAACAATGTATTCTTTAGTTCCAGTACTAATGTAATGATAACTGTACTTGGTAACAATGACATACTCTAAATGTGAGAAATTAGTGAATCATACAAGTCATAGTTATCTATTAATAATTTTGATTTACATGCTGGAATCAGTCTCTATCAATGCATCATAATTATAGTCTTGGACAACTGACCATAACTTATGGCATAACATAATGATGCACTATCACATAATGTGAGGTCATTATGATCCAGGCAAACAAATAAATAACTAAGCATATAGCACCATTATATCTGCCTTTTGCAGTTGCTTTGTCCAGTGAATCTCATCCACTGTTGCTTTTAAAAAATTATGGGTCTATTGAACTTGGATCTCACAGCTTTGATATATCTTGTTCTTTAACTATAATATAGTTTATAGGTTCAAGTTCAACTGGTATCAGCAAATAATAATGACTTGATTTATCACACCATATTGTCTCTTTTCTTGAGGTAGGTATGGAAGCTACTACTTTGGCAGGAATGAATATTCTTGTCATTGCAATATTCCCAGCGTGTTGAAGTAAAATTAGTTAAAAATTCGGAAATTGTCACCACAATACGAGATAGGACCCAAAAAATCATTATTGGAACCCTTGTATGTGTAAGTCAGTAAGTCTGCAAAGAGTCTGTTGATTATGGCCGTCTTTTCAGTTGACAGTTTCATCTTTCTTCTACTTTTTAGCCAAGTGTTAAGTCAAGTGACCTATACAACTGTTCCTAATACTGATAGTGGTCCAGCTTATGTGTTTGCTGATGAAGGAACACTCAATGTATCAATTTATTGTGAAGTATTCAGTAGCAGTAATCAAATACAAACAAGATGGCTAATTAAAAGACAAAGTGATGGATCACCACTTGGATTAACTTATAACAATGAAGTGATTACAGAGCCAGCATTTTTAGTGGGTAAAGCTACAATTACTGGAGAACTAGTACCAAATTCAGTAACAACTTATCGTTCTAACTTCACTATACTCAATTTTACAAATGTGTTTGATCTCTCACAACTGAAATGTGGACCATTAGGACAAACTTTAAGAGAATTCAACTTTGGATTTCCAGGTATGATATCAATAAAAAAATTTTTATTCAAAATTCTACTTATCTAGTCCTCCCGTCTTTGTTAACTTCTACTGATACTCAGATAGTAATAGAGGGTAATAATATTACAGTGAACCTAACTGTAGGAGGAGCTCCTACTCCATTCCCTCCTCTACTAACATCACAGTGGACACATAAGGGTCAACCCCTACTATCTAATGGCAGTAATGATATTATACTAACAGACTTCATTATAACACTTACTAATGTTCAACGTAACCAGTCTGGTAACTATACACTTACTGTTAGTAATGATGCTGGATCAACTACCACTAGTTTTATACTAGATGTACAATGTAAGTAAACATTATTTTATAACTAGTATATTAGTTATGTATCAACAGATCTTACTGCTACAAGAGATGGAAGATCTAAAATAGTATTATCTGGTAATACAGTGACTTTGATAGCATTTACTGATATAGAGGGTAATCCTGTACCTAATGTGGCTTGGACTGGTCCAGATGGTCTCATATCTTCTGGTGGTCGTTTCAATACATCAGTAGATGGAGAGATTACAATTACTAATGTTACCAATAAAGATAATGGTACATATACCTGTATTGTTAGTAATGGTATAGGATCAGGTCTCAATCAAACAGTCCAACTCATTATAGCAGGTATATAGATAATATCATTACTGTTGTCATAAATTGTGATACTCTCTCTTATCAGTGATACCTGGTCCTCCTCTTAATGTGAAAGAGATGGATGTCACTGATACAACTGTCACACTAATGTGGTCACCTCCTAGTAAACTGGGTACTCCAACTGTTAGTTATTATCATGTTGTGATGGTACCACCTCCTCCCTCTGATGTCACCTTAAATACTACTAATACTACACTAATTATCTGGGGCATTATCCCTGGTACTACATATAATGTTACTGTGATAGCTGTTGCCATGGGAGACACCATTGGTCTATTAGAGAGTGAACCTAGTGGCCTACTCACGTTTATGACAATGATAGGAGGTAATTGTGTTATTTCAATGTGTGTATATATGATATATCTCTGTTATCTGTTAGCTCCAATGTTCCAGACAGTCAATGTTATTCCATCTAATGGTAATATTACTATATCATGGACATTTCGTCATACTGGAGGTCAAGATATTGATGATGTAGAGGTGTATTGTGTTATTGATGGAGAGGGTAGTTCAAATCAACTTTATAATATGTTATCATGTTCTAATACAATTGGATGTGTTGATGATAATTTGATGGGTAGTACTAGTGTAGGTCCAGTGTTTGCTGGAGAGAGATACTACTGTAGTGTTACTGCTATAAATACTAATGGTACTGATATGAGAAACTTCTCCAATATTATACCTACTGAAGGTATGATAGTGTCATAATATAATGTAGTATTTGATTTCAATATAATCAACTGATTGACCACTGACTGTATGTGTCTGTTGAGTTAATTTGTTAAATGTTTCCTCTTTTTTGACAACACCTCTAGGTATACCATCATTACCTGTGTTCATATCAAACACTTCATCTCCTGGTCAGGTGACTCTTGAGGTTCGTACTCGTTCACCTGGTGACAATACTAGCTTCCAGTTCAATGTAACTGCCATTGATATAACTGATAACTCTATTGTGCAAATTAAGAGCTTTCCTTTTATGAACTACATCAGTAATACTAGAGTATCTCTTACTATTGTATTAACTAATGGAGGATCATTCTTATTTAATATTACAACTACAAACCAATATGGTACATCTGAGGCTATTTCTACTGGAGTGATCACTGTCCAACCAAGTAAGTCTACTCTTATTATTACTTTACTAAACAATATGTACAATAACTGGAGATGTTATCTTAGTAACCCTGATTGTAGTGAGGTTATCAATGTTTGTGTGTATAAGATAGAGCTCTTTAATGGCTACATAATATAATTTATATTACTTGTTTTTCTTTGTTTTGTTCACTATACTACATACTACATAATATACATTACATTTCAATACATAAGCTACTCAAACTACTACTACATCCATCATCACCACATCAATTGTAGGACCATCAACCACACCTACTACCACAGTAGTAACTTCAATATCAATTACAGTATCAACCACACCCACTACAAGTCCCCCTACAGAGACCAGTCCTAGTGGTAAGTTATTGCTATTGTTATATACTATATCTCTCTCTTATATTTAGGACTAAGTGGTGGAGCTATTGCTGGTATTGTTATTGCTATTATTATATTACTAGCTATTGTTGTTCTTGTTGGACTTATTATCTTCTATATCTTATATAAAAATAAAGGTATGTCATGTTATGTGTATAATGTCATGATATGTACATGTCATGGTCCAGTAGATGTCATTAATGTAATAGACACAAATTAGTAATGACATATTTATCTCAAAGTATAATAAGTACTAATCAGTTTTAAGGTGACCTAATATTACTATATATAGTATGTTATGAATTTAGTATAACTAATCTTTATCTATGAATGTAATAGGACATGTACAGTCTACTTGGTATGTTGGTACAATAACAGATTATTGTTGATTTGAAAGTAACTAATGTTGACTAATACACCAGTTTAGTTGACACCTAGTAATATAATATGTGACTTTGTGGTTAAAATGAGACCCCTAGTGTGGTCAATTTTGGCTGGAGGGGTCTTAAGATGAGGGGTCCAATAATGTCTGGGGTCTACTGTCAGGGCTGTGTTTACACATTAGTAAGTGTTACTACATTCCTAACATATTGTGGCTAACATACAATGGGCTTCTACTAATTAGCAGTAACTATTTGATCTGTTGTTATATGGTATTGTCCTTGAAAGGATATTACCACATTCCTGTGTTGCTATGGTATTAGAAATTCCCAAACTAAATAAATTTTAACTTTATAGACTACCTCTTAGTGTTTATGACACCTTCTATAATATTGTGATTGTACATACATTGGGGTGTGTTTAAGTGTTACTAACTCATTTGGTTGTGAAGGACCATCTGATAGTCATATCATGTTATAGTGTATGTACTATTGGGAATACACTGATATATATAATAGATACTGAATAGTATGTCAATAGTTTATTGTATTGACAAAGACATTCATCATTATATGACCCATTGAGAACAAGTTGTATTGTGGGAGTATTAACAGATATGATACACCTATCACACACATATTATAATAGTGACTACTATGTCATATACACACCACACTAAAGGGAGTAGGTAGTGGAATATATCAACCATATCATAGTTTAAGTATCTAATTACATCTCCTACACAAATAAACACGATTATCAGCATTCTCCTTTAACGACTAGTGTCTTTAAGCCATGTAAGGTGTTAACTTTCAACCTTATTTTAGTAGTATGTATTGTAATAAGGTGTTAGTTAGTAGCATGTATCCTGTTAAGGTGTTGAGGTGTGACAAGTGAGTGACAGTTAAGTGACAGAGATTGTACAACATGCAACAGCATGTAAAATGATAACGCAACAATACTTGGAATTCATTATGTCAATAGCTGACTGGATAATCAGATAAGGATTATCATGTTGTTGTCAATCATTATAATGAGAATATTTTGAACAACAATGTCTGAGATGTAAGGTTTCTAATGTTATCAAGCTAGCTTTGGCAAGGCCTCTAATTTGTTAAATTTCATTTGACTATAACAGTCCCTATCACTAAACTGAATACCATATAAGGTCATTGTGGTTTTATACCTGAATTATATGTAATCAGAGCTGAGTGAATGGTCAGGTTTCCTTTATATTGGTAGGTTTAGTCAGGAACTCATAATGGGATATTAAGACAAGGAGTAGATATTGATTTGTCACTATTTACAATGTAGTTTTAATTATAGTATACAATACTTGTAAGGAGATGTTACTCTAGTCACGTTGTTGATACAACGAATTAAGTCAACTGGTCCATCTGTCAGGAATGTTAGTATTCCACTCAATGTGTGGTAGTAATGTTAGCATTAGGTCTAGTGTTGTCTCTTTGTGTTAGTTTTTTGACAAACCAGTTATTCTAGTTTTACTTTCATTGTATACAATATATTTGGCAATGAACATATTGTTGACATAACTCTGCTCTGCTATGACAAATTACACAAAAGTCTTGTTATTTTGTACATTTACATAAGTCAGTCACATGTGTTTTTGTATTATATCATAGTTGTGGACACAATGGAATTAGACAAGTACATATTTACAATAATATAGTTTCAGAATGACTCTCTCTCTCTCTCTCTCTCTCTCTCTCTCTCTCTCTCTCTCTCTCTCTCTCTCTCTCTCTCTCTCTCAGGTGACTCATATCAAGTTGAAAGAGGAGGAGGAAAAGGAAAGTAAGTCGTGTACTTGTTAACATGACAACATGTACTTGTTAACATGACAACATGTACTTGTTAACATGACAACATGTACTTGTTGTTTACATGACAATAACACTGTGAGATACAATTTTCAGCTGTCCACATAAATAGAGATAAATTGGTAGATGGTATCATACTGTCTCCATTAATGTCAGCTGTAAAATATAGAGTGTGTTTAACATGTGTTAGATCAGCTGAGATATATAGGTCATAGCTATGTTTAAACTTGTTGTTGAGTTTATATTAACTTTGCTGAGCTAGGTCTATTGCACAATCCATGAATATTGTTTTCTTAATGAGTGTTATTTTATGTGCTTATCACATGATTATCATGTGACATATTGTGTGATATAGGGGTGTGACAGTTGAAGAACTTGATATTGACATTGGAACTGAACTTAAGGGGACATCGTCAGGAGGTGGTAAAACTCAAACAGATCAGCCCTTAACGGAGAAGGTATATTATCCATCAATATAATGTTGATATTATATTTTGTAATAGCCTGAACTACATTATGCTGACTTAGAGCATTTTCAAAGGAAGCCTCAACAAGGTGGCCAACATGCATCTGCCCCTAAACCTCAACCAATTCAAGAGGTAACACCTGTTATTTTGTGGTATATTGAATTTCTATTCATTTGAAAAGATTGAAATCTTATCTATTAACAATGAATCATGTGATGCCCCATATCATAGAACAATAAATGTACTGAGTATACAGACATTGTCTAATATCTAATGGTTTAATACAATTGTGACATTGACAAAGCATCGAGTTGACTTTATACTCAATGATATGATGTACTAGCACATCAATAGCTATAATACCACACAAGAGGTTACTATGTATCATACAAGGTTACTATGTATCATACATCGACTTTATACTCAATGATATGATGTACTAGCACATCAATAGCTCTAGTATCATACAAGGTTACTAATACAAGGTTACTAGAGTCTACTCATGTATCTAGTTACACTATAAAGTCTATTGTCTATGTCTATGGGAAATGTTCTCTTAATGTTTTGATAGCATAGTAATCTCTTGTAATTCTATTATATCATGTGATTTCTCTGTATTATTATTGTAGATACATTATGCTGAAATTAAGCCTCAAGATTCTACACAGACATCAGCGACATAGTTTGAGACTAATACGTGGGTGGGGTTATAGCAGTTGTTTTAATTGGCTTGTTTTAATATAGCTAGCTATTTAGTGTAGTGGTATATTCCCTGTAATTCAGTAGTGATATAGGACTAATGATATTTTCTTTTTTAACTACATTATATAATGTATTATGTTAGATTTTTATTAACACTTCACTATTTAAGAACACATTTAAATTCCGTTTTAAGTTTTTTTTTCATTTAGTTATTTTATTTTAGTGTTAAAGTACTTTTGAGTTTCATTTTGCCAATCAAATAAAAACAAACTTTATTAATGGAGGTGGAGCTTAGTAGCTGTGGGTGTGGTTAGTACAACACGTGACATGTCATAATGACATCATTATGTTATGCAATCAATGTATGAATCTAGTTAGCACGTGTTGACAGATTTATGTCTTAATAGGTCTGTTGTGCCTTCAAGAATTATCTCTGTTTCTCCCTCCAAAACAGTTCCCTTGTTTGTTATTTTGTTATATAAATCTTTATTAGTCACATGACTTGATCTCTCTATATACATATAATCCAGTTATATTGTAATACAGTGTACATTATCAGTAATGGATGTCTACCATAACAGTTCATCTATATAGTATCTATCTCATAGTTACTGACTGATAACTCAATAATGAAGCTAGTTCTATTATTGTCCATCATTCTATACCCCAGACCATCATTCTAAAAATATTAGTCATTCTACATAACATGTTATACATGATGATGATCCATTAATGATGAATATTAATAGATACATACTACATACAATGAGTATGTAGTGAGTTAGGATCATTGTATTTCATGAGATATTAATGTCAACAGACAGTGTCTAGAGCATATATATATTGATCACCAATATTATCAACCAGTATCTATCATAATCCATTGAGTATCAACCTTCATTGTAATTAAACAGAGTATGTGTAACAATAAAAAGTAGTTTTTGACTGGCCCTTGCCAAGAACAACATAACGATTACATAACAACAACAGTAACAACAGTTACCATAATAACATCACTGATATCTATGAGACAGATACTGAATGGATACTCAATAGATAATGAATAGATACCGAATAGATAATGAATGGATACTGAATAGATAATAAATTGATACTCAATAGCTAATAAATGGATACTGTATAGATAATAAATAGATACTCAATAGATAATAAATGGATACTCAATAGATAATAAATAGATACTCAATAGATAATAAATGGATACTCAATAGCTAATAAATGGATAGATATTAAATAGATACTGAATAGACTCTAAAACTGAAGCTAATATTAAAATAACGTTTTGAAGGTCAAGATACAAACTAGACAATACTACATTTCTTGAAACAATGCCAAACCATTAGTTCATAAAATAAACAATGATAGTCATAGTTATTTTAAAAGATTATATTTGCTCAAGAGATATATATCATGATCATTTATTAGCTACTAAACTTCTATCTGTAGAACAATAGTTTGTGTCAGTTATTCTGCCAGTTAACTGGATAGCTTAAGTAATGGAGTACTAACTACCTCATTGACATTCTATATAGTCCATGTAGACAGTAAAGTAGATACTTATTTTTAGCGATTTTTTGAAATTGCTAAACTCAACTTAGAAATAGTCTGGTGTTGCCGAACCTTTGTTAAGAGAGAAAGGGTCTGGGGACAAGTATATTAGGACTTGTATAGGAGGAATGCAGATATGGGTTGAGGATACATGGACCTCAGATTAAGAGCAGAGTTTCAACCTCTCTCAAAGACTTTACTAGTCATTGTTGACTCACGTGGAATAGGTATTAAGTGAAAAGGAGGAGTTCATAAGTGCACAAGATGCTCTGTGACATGAATGATTTTAGCAGGCTGTACCAGTCTTATATGTGTTTGTCACCAGACCCT
Source organism: Xestospongia muta (assembly GCA_963693285.1). Lineage (NCBI taxonomy): Eukaryota > Metazoa > Porifera > Demospongiae > Haplosclerida > Petrosiidae > Xestospongia > Xestospongia muta. The sequence continues at coordinate 574,796 of OY848918.1, forward strand.
TCCTCTCTCAATGAAAGGTCGGCAATGCCAAACTAAATCTTTCAGGCTGTACCAGTCCTATATGTGTTTGTCACCAGACCCTTCCTCTCTCAATGAAGGGTCAGGTCGGCAATGCCAAACTAAATCTTTCGGGCTGTATCGGTCCTATACGTGTTTGTCACCAGACCCTTCCTCTCTCAATGAAGGGTCGGCAATGCCAAACTAAATCTTGCAGGCTGTACCAGTCCTATATGTGTTTGTCACCAGACCCTTCCTCTCTCAATGAAGGGTCGGCAATGCCAAACTAAATCTTGCAGGCTGTACCAGTCCTATATGTGTTTGTCACCAGACCCTTCCTCTCTCAATGAAGGGTCAGGTCGGCAATGCCAAACTAAATCTTTCGGGCTGTATCGGTCCTATACGTGTTTGTCACCAGACCCTTCCTCTCTCAATGAAGGGTCGGCAATGCCAAACTAAATCTTTCAGGCTGTACCAGTCCTATATGTGTTTGTCACCAGACCCTTCCTCTCTCAATGAAGGGTCGGCAATGCCAAACTAAATCTTTCAGGCTGTACCAGTCCTATATGTGTTTGTCACCAGACCCTTCCTCTCTCAATGAAGGGTCGGGTTGGCAATGCCAAGCTAAATCTTTTGGGCTGTATCGGTCCTATATGTGTTTGTCACCAGACCCTTCCTCTCTCAATGAAGGATCGGCAATGCCAAACTAAATCTTTCAGGCTGTATCAGTCCTATTATGTGTTTGTCACCAGACGCTTCCTCTCTCAATGAAGGGTCGGCAATGCCAAACTAAATCTTGCAGGCTGTACCAGTCCTATATGTGTTTGTCACCAGACCCTTCCTCTCTCAATGAAGGGTCGGCAATGCCAAACTAAATCTTTCGGGCTGTATCGGTCCTATTATGTGTTTGTCACCAGACACTTCCTCTCTCAATGAAGGGTCGGCAATGCCAAACTAAATTATTCAGGCTGTACCAGTCCTATATGTGTTTGTTACCAGACCCTTCCTCTCTCAATGAAGTGTCGGCAATGCCAAACTAAATCTTTTAGGCTGTACCAGTCCTATATGTGTTTGTCACCAGACGCTTCCTCTCTCAATGAAGGGTCGGGTCGGCAATGCCAAACTAAATCTTTTAGGCTGTACCAGTCCTATATGTGTTTGTCACCAGACGCTTCCTCTCTCAATGAAGGGTCGGGTCGGCAATGCCAAGCTAAATCTTTTGGGCTGTATCGGTCCTATATGTGTTTGTCACCAGACCCTTCCTCTCTCAATGAAGGGTCGGCAATGCCAAACTAAATCTTTTGGGCTGTATTGGTCCTATTATGTGTTTGTCACCAGACCCTTCCTCTCTCAATGAAGGGTCGGCAATGCCAAACTAAATCTTTCAGGCTGTACCGGTCCTATATGTGTTTGTCACCAGACCCTTCCTCTCTCAATGAAGGGTCGGCAATGCCAAACTAAATCTTGCAGGCTGTACCGGTCCTATATGTGTTTGTCACCAGACCCTTCCTCTCTCAATGAAGGGTCGGCAATGCCAAACTAAATCTTGCAGGCTGTACCGGTCCTATATGTGTTTGTCACCAGACCCTTCCTCTCTCAATGAAGGGTCGGCAATGCCAAACTAAATCTTGCAGGCTGTACCGGTCCTATATGTGTTTGTCACCAGACCCTTCCTCTCACTGAAGGGTCGGCAATGCCAAACTAAGTTAGTATACATGAAAACAAGTACCACATTAGATTCTATCAATAGCTTAATACTGTATTATGTATTAAATTAAAGGGTGTGGCTTCAATTAAAAGAGACGTAATAATATATTATAAAGCAGCTGTCAACAATACTTAGTATACTACATTAAATGTGGGATTAGTACAGTATTGTCTATGAGGTCATGGATAATTAATTATAGGTTAATTATAGGTTAAGGGTTAAAGGATATAGTGTGTATTAATTAATTAATCCTATGAGAATTGACGCTGATTATCTGATCAAAAGAATTTTATCAGATATGATACCATATGACTTACACTCAACATAATGTAGTAATCATTATCTTATCTAACACCCACAATAATAATTAGTAAGGAACTCTTGTAATAATACTGTGGAGTAGTAACAGGGGGGCAGTTGCCTCCCCAATATTGAAGCTGGGGAGGCATCCCCCCCCCAATATTTACAGTTCAGCATGTAAGCATAGTCCTGCTACACTTATCTATATAATTTATTTTAATTGATTAAATATCGACTTCGTTTTGTGAATCATTTTGGGCTGCCCCCCCAATAAAATTTTCCTTCCTACCCCATAGCAATAGGACCCTGTGCGATCATATGTTAGGTCACCTCCCATTAAAACTGGCTCTGGTGTACAAAATCTATTGAAAGTCTAACTGGTAATCTTAAAAAGAACAGCTTCAACTGTTTATATGGAAATGTCTTTGTAGGCACACATGACGTATGATAATATACTGCAGTTTGTTATGTATCAAGTATAATTTGATGAGATCATGTCAACAATGAGTCTCTATTCCCTAGTCCTCTAATCTACTACACTCTAAATATAGTAACACGTAATGTATGTTACTATATTTAGTAACATATGGTATCTTGAGCAAACGGAGAGCATGCAATTACATCATCCCCTCATGGCAACCGTTGCTAACCACCATCTTGTGAGGCAACGAGCACTCACGTTGCATATGGTCACTATAACAATTGTTATGATGGAGCAAGTATCAGAATATTATAGTTGTTTGTCTGCAGAATCCAAGCAAAGATGCACTGATAAGATAACTGAAGTTGGCCTCAGGAAGGATCCATATGCAATTCCAAGTAAGCTTGGCAGGCAGAGACTAACCAGGTTCCAAAAGTGGCATGGAATGATATGTTTGTATATATGGTCGCTACTCCAAATGCTTATACCAAGGAAGAGATCAAGGTAAGTAGCTCAGCATGAAACGTGAACAGCTAGTACTAGTAGCTATAAATATTATTACTACTGGATTTGTAGAGATGGAAGGGGATGCTAGTGGGTGATAGGTAATAATCCTTCAAATTTCTGCATGACCAAGGACAGTTCAGGAATGGCTAGCTATATAGGCATTTTAGTATAATACATGCATGGCTTATATCACATGCATCATGCAGGGTGTTGGAAGCTATCAAGGGAATATTCATATTACTATCAAGTGCAAGTTCAACTGAATGTGTGTATTTTGTGTAAGTATGGGTATTTTGTGGTTTGGACTGAAGGGAAAATGGCCATGGAGAGGATTACAATGCAACTACTGGAACCTACACATTACAATATATGTACTATTATATAATATGATATAATACAGACATATTTGACTCACAGCTGTCAGTGGTGGCTAGGTAGTTGATCTCCCATTATTGAACAGTCCTTGTTGGGTCACATAGACTTTTATTGTCTTAGAGCTTGTCATATTATTAGAGATGGTTTAATTTCTAAAATAGAAATAATAGAATAACTAGTTCATCTAAGAGAGAGTGAGTGAGTGAGAGAGAGTGAGAGAAAGAGAGAGAGAGAGAGACAGAGAGAGAGAGAGAGAGAGAGAGAGAGAGAGAGAGAGAGAGAGAGAGAGAGAGAGAGAGAGAGAGAGAGAGAGAGAGAGTCACCTTACATGAATCAAACTACGAGGGAAAGATTTGGTGGGAGGTTCTACTGCGCATGTGCAAACGATCAATTATAACTATTAACAATTATTGCTAATAACTACATTATTAATATGATAGTAATGATAAAATACAGAAATAACAGAATAAAATGATACATACACAAGAGATAGTTGCAGTACAAAAAATCTAAGCAGTGATATGAGATATAGTACAGTAGAAGAGAGAGAGAGAGACATTACACATCAGTAGCATAGTCAATTTTAGGTGGTAATCTGTCAATATCATACAATATCCTATTGATCTATAGAAAGATAGTAATCATATAAATCAATGAATATTGAATTATATTTGAAACATATAAATGTGAGTAATATTAATGTTAAGAGAAGAGCCAATTCTTGATGTGTTGTTAGTAAAGCCATAAAACCAACGTCAATTACTGATACCACATTATATAGTATGAACTAGTTATGATAATACTTTACTTACTGATGGAGCTGAATTACTAAAGAAGGTTGCACTTTTATTTCCAATCTCAGCATAGACATGAGTTACTTTCTCTGCTGATCCACCATATGCGCTATCAGTTGGATCGTGGTAAGGTGATGTTCTTCTGACTGGTAAAATAGGTACCATATCTCGATAAGAGTTTGCAAAGACATGACTAGAGTTTGTTGAAGAGACGCTTTGTGTTCGTTGACGATGATAAGGTGATAGAGAATCCTCATTTATTCCAATTACTGAGGTAGGGGGTGTGTCCTCCTCTGAACCAATCTGTTGAGTATTCTTATCTGAGATCGACGAACTTGGAAATCTATTTTAAAACAATTAATTAATTTATGATGAATAAAAAACAATCTTTTATTACTTACATGGAATCATTTGTAATATTCATACCACGTCTTGTAATAGCTAATAAGTTAGGATAATAATATATTGTTAATATAATAAGTGTTCACTAACTGTGTTTAGTATGTCTTCTCTTTCTTAAAATACATATAATACAAACTGTAGCAATAACCAGTATACATATGAATGTACCACCTACTACTGACCCAACGATAGAAATTATTAAATAACCTAAAATGAAATAATAAAATATATCATTGAACTTTATAATGTTAATAAGACTTACCATCATCTGAGAATAGGTAGAGCATGAGAGAGAGAGAGAGAGAGAGAGAGAGAGAGAGAGAGAGAGAGAGAGAGAGAGAGAGAGAGAGAGAGAGATTGTTATGTCATACAATATGTATCAAATTTAAAACATTCAATATAATTTATAAAATCTACAAATTCATAAAATCTCCCTACCAGTAACATGAACATTATTGTATTATGTTAGGGGAAACTATTACACTCAAAATCACATTTTTCCATGTAATACAAGTAGGTGAAATGGTAACAGCCCAACAGATAATTATGACTTACCAGTTCTAACAATATTACTATAATCACTAAATTGTCCTGTTCCAACATGACTCTGTCCGGCAATACTGAAGGAATAGATACTACCACTTTTAAGAGATTGGACAGTTACTGAGATGTTCTCTCCAGAGCTAGGTTGGTTGGTGACTGGTACTCTCATTTGAGACACGGTCCCCTGTTCGTTAGACACATTAATGACGTAATTAGTCAGGGGTCCTGAACCAAGTGAATATAATGTAAAACTCAATTGTACAGAATTGGCTTTAACGTTATCAACTAATGGTTTTGTAGGTTTCCCTGGTGGCCCACGACTGGTTGTTATGGCAACACTATTAAATCTTGTGCCAATGACATTACCAATGTGTACATTAATAGTATAGTTGGTACTGGGTTCTAATCCGGTGATGGTGATACTCCCACTCCTTAAATCAATGGAAGAAACAGTTATAGGTAGTGAGTTAGATGAAGTTAGAGTGATATTAAATGATGTCACTGGAGAACCTCCTGTATATAATAAGTTCCATCTTAATAGAAGAGAACGACCGCCATCTAATACTGTAACATTGAAGTAAGTAAGTTTAGGAGCTGAAAAGAAATATATTTATTTATTGGTAATTATAACTGGACACACTTACCACTTTTCAAAGTTGTAAAGCGGATTTCATTTGAAGGAGAACTTGAACCAACTGTGTTAACTGCATTGACACGAACTATATATGAAGTACTTGGAATAAGATCTGAGATTGTCGTCATGGTAACATTACTGGGTATTTGACCGGGATACTGTATCAAAGACATCAATTATTATAACTACTAATAAGAGAATAATAAATTACTTGATAGAATGTTAGTCCGTTATCTTTACTAATGTCCAGTGTGTAATAGTCTGCTGATGCAAAGGGTACTGATGTTTGTTGCCATGACAACGTATATGACTCAGCATCAATATTGACGCTAGCAAGATTTTTAGGAGGAGAGGGAATACCTAATAAAATAAGTAATAATTACACTTTATGAATAATTAATAAGTTACCATATATGGTCAAAGAGTGCTGGATAGTGACAAATCCGTACTCATTGCTAACATTACATACAAATAGTCCATTATCAGTGATGTTAAGTGATGTAATAATGAGACTATTATTGTCACCAAATGAGAACCTTCCACTAGTACTATCAACGATGATAAGTGAGTTATCGTTATTAAGTAAGTGTGTCCATTGTGTAGTTGGAGATGGGTTAGATAATACAGGACACAACAGGGTAAGAGGATGACCCTCAATTAACATATAAGAATATTTATCTATTGAAGAAGTGATTTCTGGAGCACCTAAAGAATTTATAAATATGTAAATTTGTAGTTTATAGCACAAAGAGTAAGTCTGGTCTACTGTAAAATGACCCAGTGACAAATATAGTACATAGACAATATGTCTACTAGTAACAATTATAAAAGAATGCTTTAATAAATTGGATATCAATAAACATTTATTTGTAAGACACACACACACACGCGCGTGCGCTATATGCATAAAATATAATACTAGATATTGTATTACTGTAGCATATTATCCAGTTAGTGTTGATACTGGTTAATATCCTGATTGAAATCATCACTACGCTGGATTATGTGACCAATTTATTAAATTATGTCTACCATGTCATGGAGGCCATATTAGTTATCACATGCTGTAGGAGATATATTAGTTAATATTGTAACTATATGGCTACAGAGTGTAAACAAATAAATTTTGTTGTCATCAAACAATTAAAGATCACAGGATATGAGAGTCTTCACAAATGCAGTGATTTTAAAATGATAAGTAGTAGATATTGGTTACTATTGCTATGAATATGAACTTGATGACTGAAGTTCCATTAGGGGAATATGCAATCGTGTATATATATCCTGTGTGTATCCTCAAAAGGTTAGATACGAGTAAAGAAACAATTATTAAATTTCCGAAAGTTGTAACATCTCTTACGATTTTTACTAGCGATGTAGTATGTCTCATTCCATTTACAACAGAAAAATGCACTCAACTTACATGTACAAATGTAATTATAATTTAACACTATTATAACTGACCACAACATAACCAATGCACTTTTAGCTGCTTACACAGACACATAACTTACTACGAATGTTAAATAGATACTATTATATGGCTCTATGTCTCAATAGTATCCTTATAATCAGGAAATATCATATGATATACAGTCAATCATATCGCTTATACTGAATATAATATCAATGGCCCTTTATCTTGACCTCTCTTTACTTTAAAATGTACATTCTAACAGTTCACTCCTCTGCCACTAAGTCTAACCATCCATTACATTACCCATGGAAACAAGAAGTATCTCTACTATAAGAACTGACATCACGTCTATTCAATATGAGTGTGGTATTGTGTGACATGAGTAATTTGTCATGGATCATTTTGCAATATATATACTAAATCATTGACTTCACATGTCAACAATTTTGTCTTGAGAATACAACAAACCAAAGGAGTGTCATAATTAATTCATTTATAAAAGACCCTGGGAATTACATAGGAATGCTCTCAAAGTACAACACAGCTGTAACCAAATGGTTCAGTTTCCTAATCAAAAAAACAATAGGATAGTCTGCAGCTGGTCATAGACACTCCCATGTGATATCTTGTTAAAAAGGAAGTCAAAAAATTAGTGAAATATGCTTATATTTCACATTCTTACTTACAATGGATATAACATGTATATACATGAAGAAGGTTACACTAACTTACCTAAAATGGTCACTATGTGATTTTGAGTTGACTTTCCAGCCAAGTTTTCTCCATTACAAGTATAGTTACCGGTAGTAGTGAACTTTGTGTTCAATAGAGTGAGTGTATTATTTTCTATAAAGTATTGAGTGTTGTCATTTTTCAGTAGTGAGCTTTGGAACATCCATTTATAACTGATACCAATACCAGTGATATTACAGACTATTGTAATATTAGTGTCTTTCAGTACATTATATGTAACAGTGAGGGATCCATTAACAGTAGGAGCAGCTGTGTGTGTGTGAGAGAGAGAAAAAGAGAATTATTTGCTAAGTCAACAAAGGGGTATTTTAATGACATTGAGGGTATTCTCCCAAAACACAGGTCACCTTTACTCTATCAGAAACAATATCTATGATTACAGTATTTAATACTATGAATCATTTTGAAATCAACATTATAAAAAATTCCTGTCTCATTTTTGTTTGCATGACTGGACATTTTACAAAGTACCCAACATCCAATGACATCACATAAGAAATCAACCATGAACAATGACTATGTCATAATAATGGCAAGTGTCACACTATTATAACTTGATTCTAAAAACAGTATTTTCAAAGGCTGACCAAGTTGACATTGGTAGGGATAGGACCACCTTTAGAAACCCTCACAATACAACCACAAATCATTCAAATAATATTATATAATACTCACAAAGTATAGAGACAGATGTTGAGACAGTGAATTCACTATCAGTGGGTTCAACTACGACTTCACATTTATATACAGTGTAATGTATGGAAGGAGATGAAATACGTAATGTATCAGAGGTTTGATCTGACAGAATTCTAGGAAGAAGTGATATCAATATAATATTTCCTAGTATTGAAGTAATATCTAGTCTCACATTTCTTCATTAGTGGTAGTATTAAGAACTTTCCATGTGTACTTTTTGACTGATCTATCTTCACTCATAAATGTACATTGTAGTTGGAAAGGGTGTCCTTCAATAACACGATTGTCACCAGTAATATCTAATGTATAGTCTAGAGAAAGAGCACATTAATGATAATGTTAAATATAGATTGCTCACTTTGTGTTGTAATGTTTAAATAGATTTCCTCTTGACTGCCATTTAAAATAGCACGACATTTATACACACCAATAAACTGCTCAGTAAAAGTATCAATTATAAGAAGACTCCCTCCAAATGCACCAGTAATTGATACACCAGATGGTTCATTCTCATTAATAAACCATTCATAATCTAGAGCTTTTGAATTGATACATCCTATTCGAAATTTTTCTCCAATTATTGGATGAAATAGTGAGTCAAAGTCAATAAATTCCCAACTAGTCTGGCCTAAAGTGAGTACAACATTCTTCAAGTAAATATTAGCATTTTTGATTGTCACTATGGTAACACAAAGCAGTATAATAAATCTTAAAGTGCTATGAACTCCCACTCCTCCCTAGAGTAAAATCACCTCCACTCCTTTCTCTCTTACGTCTTCTCTCACTAATCATACTGACATTTATTTTAACAGTTAAACTACAATATATCAGCATTAGTTTCAATGTTTGTAATTTACAAGTATTATTTCAAAAGGTGTGATTTTCATTGTTTTTATATTGTAGTAGTAAAAATACCAAAAAATTAGTATCATTCTAAATTATTAAAATCCTATTAACTAGACACTGTATAAGTCTGTCAGTAATCTTGCAAACTAACTGTTGTACATGAGTGTATCAGTAAGTTTGAAAAGTAACTGTTGTATTTCTGTACATTTGATTAGATAGATTACTTACCATAAGATCTTTGCAGTACAAGACAAACAGTAAGAGCTATTATTACTAGTCTCCACAACATGACCGCTGCAGTCTGGAAAACGAGAGAAAGAGAGATAGAAAGAGTTGTAATCAAAACAATGAGTGAATTATGTCACTAAATGACTGTTACTATGTATACTAAACACTTCTCTAAAATAATATATTATTTAATAAACTTACTTTCTGTTAAACAGTAGTTACTTCAAGATACAAGAAGTCTATGACAATAAAATATCAATGAGAACATTGAGATTGAAGACGTGGTACTGAACATATTATATATTACTCAATGTAGGCGTGGCTAATAATTAATTAATTATTTATATTCATAAGCAATTAAAATTTTGATATTATTGTTGCAAATATATAAAAAAATATAATGAATATATAAAATATGATGAACAACGACCAAGTGCAGTTAAGACAATACCAATGACATCATAATGACATCATATATAACAGCTCATATAAAGTATTATATTGTAGTGATGTGTGGTTGACTTGTACTATAGCAGTTTAAGATTTGCTAAATAAAAGAGAAATATTATTAATATTAAATATTAGTAACATTATTTAACAATGATTAATTCTTATTATTGACATTACAGTATCTATTTCAATATACACTCTATATACAGCTATTGACACATTACAACATATATCTATTTCAATATATCCTCTATATTATAACTATCAAATGAAGCCAGCTATAGATTGAATGGGTTTTTAATTCACTTAACTTCCCTAAACATTTGTGGTATTTCTAAATGCTAAAAAGGAAGTTCTAGTCAACCCTAACTCCTCCTAGTTCTCTATTGAACCTACTCACTCTAGACCACTATACCACTGGGGAACTTCCTTTAAGGTTTAGTGTTTGTTTTGACAATGAGTCATTATTACTTTTCATAAAGGACTATTTGATAATGTCAGTTTCAGTTAGCAATTAACAAAGCAAGTAATCTCAATGGATTAATCCCTATTCCACTGAGACTGATAGTTACACATACCAGGTGTAGTGAGTAATGGTTTGAGATGATATAATGAGATCAGTGAGTTAGACATAGATGTAGGATCCACTCCCAGGAGCCGACCCTAAGTAACCTCTGATTCCCACTTCCTTTGGAGTAGGAGATATCACATATTTATATCTTGGATTTAAACTTAGAGTAGTTTCAGAGTCAGAATCTTCTTGATTATTTTGATATACACTTAAATCAATGGGTTCAGCAGTGGGAGGACGTGGGGTTAAAGGAGAATCATAAGAGAAGTACTTACGTACATGTCGTGATCTGATAACACACACACATATAACAATATACAGTAGATTACTACAATAACTTACTCTCCAGGTGAGTAATTTAATTTGTTTTTATCAACAGCCGATGCTATTGTTAGATACATGTCATTAACAAATGATTTACATGTACATATTACCTGGAGTAATAGGGTATCCCTTTTTAGTAACTTTGAACTTTTTGTATAGACAGATAAACAAGACTGTAGCTATGACAATCATGATACATGTTACTCCTGGTATGATACCAGAGAGGGTTATAATCCACAGTGGTAGTTGATCTTCTGATGGTACTAATAACAATAACATAATGTGATAACATGTTAATAATGTAGATTATATAACATACATGATGATGGTAAAGGGTCTCCAGTTACTAAAGGAAAAATAAAGAATTTGTCACATTTATATAGTGACTTGTCAACAATAAATCAATAATACATTAATTAACAATTTAGTATAATGATAATGTACAGAGCTAATAATAGTAACTGTTACTATAAATAGTACATTACAACTCACATGTCATAAATGATGTTATTGAACTGTTAGTACTCCACCCATGTAAATTCCTAGCAATTACTGATACATTGTATTGTACACCACTTTGTAATTGGACATTAGCTCCTCCTATTGTTACTTGAATAATTTCTCCTAACATGTATAATCCATTAACTGGTATTGTGAGAGTGTGATAAGTGCTGGTGAGGGCGAATGAGACAGTGAAAATAGGAGGAGTTCCAGTAAGTGGTAGTTGAACTATAACAGTAACAGAATTAGTTGTTATAGATACAAATGATGGTTGACTTGGAGGACCCAGGGGCTCTATACAATAAATGATAAGACATTATATAATGATATATCTTACCTAATAATTCATTTACAGAGTCAGAAGTTGAACTTTGTTCTGCACTGTTAGTAACCACGACCATAAACTCTGTTCTTTTACTCACAATAAATGTGTGATTGAGTTGTAATAATGTAGTTATTTCTAATGGAGAATTCTTTATACTCCAGCTAGTAATTTCAATATAATGATATGATTTTGGTGGAATAGTTATAGGACGATATCCAATAGTAATAGAGGATAGATCATTAGCTCCCAAATAATTGAAGTTAATCGTAATATTAAACTCATTAATATGTGTTCTTGTTGAAGATAATGACCGAATAGAAGGATCTAGAATATATTGTAGTAATGAGGTCATAATAATCTTGTTATTATAGGGACTTACTTGTTGTCATTGTATTAAATCCAGTCACTTCACTATTATTAATAAATCCATCCTCATTAGTTACTGATATATAAACACTATATGATGTAGCTGGTACTAAGTTATTAAATGTACAGTTAGTAGTGCTACCATTGACATGAACTACAGTCAGTGGATGACCAAATTTATCTAATAATGTAACACTAATAATGTCAGGAGCATCATCAGTATTAATGTTAGTATGAGACCATGTTATAACACTTTGATATGGTGTAGTATGTATAGATTGTATCTGAGGAAGAGCTGGAAGAACTAAGAAAAGAGAGACTCTTTAACAACTGATCACAACACTACATACACTAATATATATATATAGTACAATGTATTATACTTACCAATGACATCAACTTCAAATGTATATTCTACACTTGATTGTTGTAGTATAGTAAGTGGAGTCAAGTGTGATATGTTACCAAAGGAACTTTCTATGACAACACGATACTTTCCCTTGTCCTCTCGTCTTGAGATATAGAGTGTAGTGGAACCATTTGTTTCAGATAAATTGGAAGACCAACTCTCATTAATTATGTTATTATCTTTATACCAAGTAATGTAATGACCTCCTGGGGAGTAGTTCTCAAATGTTATTGTAAAGTTTGTACTGTTAGGACCATAAGCTAATACTTTAGGTTGTGGGTGGGACAAGATTTTAGGTTTCACTATAACAATATAGTAAAATATATTATAGTGTTTGATATATTGACTTACCTAGTACATGTAATGTGGTACTATATGTCTTAGTAGCCACCAGTATTGTTACTGCACAGTTATACAGTCCCTCATCATTGAGTTCAGTAGAATTGAATGTACCAGTGTGGCTAATATTATCTTTTGTCCAACTCTTACTAATATTATAAGCATCACTAGTACATTGAAGTGTGTAAGGATTATGTAAGTAAGTGAACTGATGTTCTGGTACTTGTATACGACCACTATCTGTAATAAGATGATATCAATATATTTATTAGTATGTATATAAGTACTACTTACCAATCACAGTAAATGTTCGAGACTTATTTCCACAGTAATGTCCATTTTCATAACCATGACATGTATATATACCACTGTTGTTTAAATGATTTGAATTTAAAGTCCAAGTAACAGAAGGTAATGTGTCAGTTGTGATGACTGAACCATTATGTAACCACTGATTATCAAGAACACTCTGTTGACCCCCAAAGAACAAAGAGCAAATCCATGATTGTTGATAGGTGTCCCCAGTAAATATACTTGATATGTAAGGACCATGAATGTTTACTAAAGAAAGGCATAGATACTTAGTTCATAATCCAACATTGTATAGATCCACCCTCTTTTCATATAACACCATATCGTATATATATTTCACAAATCAGATCCACCCTCAATTGTCTATAACACCTCAACTTATCATATTACAATGTTATAATGATTGTTATATACAAAACACAAACACTCAATACATTTATTTGTCAATAATTGGACACATGTAGGGACATTTATATATTATAGAAGTAACTTTAGACTATACAACAGTCAGGGAAGTCCATTACACATTATAACAGTGACCACTTCAATAAAGACTGTTTAGTATACTGAACATTGAAACAATTAAATAAAAGTTAATATTGTATGTCCACAATGAAAAATATGATAAACTGTTTGTGTAGAAAATGATAAACTCTACCTACTGAACACAATTATATTTATACCAAAGAGGTTTCATTATAATAGTTTAGTATGTGGTAATGTTGTAAACCACAAGCAAACAAGCTCTTTAACAGTAAATATAAACAATAAACAAATAATATATATAAACTACAGTGGGTATTTTGTTAGGACTTGTCTGGTCTCTATAGACCTAGTGACCTCTAGTAACTGATATGGGGGGTCTAATTCTCAATTGTAAACATTGTATTATAACAAACATTGAAAAGTGTCAATAAAGCTCGTGAATATTGTTAAAACTATCAATTTGAGTAAGCGAAAAAGAATAATAAAGGTGGGTGTGACCTACTCCATGAATTATTGGCTTCGAAGAATAGCAATGATGTTAAAAATAAGTGTTATTAAAGAACATTAATACATTATACTCTATTATACATCATAATATAATACCGTATCATTATAATAACAAAGACATTACTGATTGTGAAAAAATAAATATTTATTAAAAGATAGAGAGACTGGTCTTACACTTTATCATAATATATTTCCAACCTATAACTCAATAATTCTATATTCAGTTCCAATATAAATATAGTCAGTACATTATCATTAACAGTAGACAACAAGTCATTGTTATTATATATTATAAACTGTGATTTTATTAATACTAAAGTGATGCTGTGAGTACTGAACTAGATCTATTGCAGTATATAAATAACTCTATACTGTCTCTACACAGCTATAGACTCTAAGTCATTTGTTACAGATATTGTATAGCATTGTGTTATCTGCAGTACTGTAGCCACTCCTTAGAATATTCCCAACATTTTCAAGATACATTTTACGTTTGTTATTTGCAGTACTTACCAGAACATGCAGCATTGACACTGTAAATACCTCCAGAGATCAGTAGTAGAAAGAACACTGTTGCTATAAAGAGAACCATCTTTTGCTAAACTGAGTAACAGAGTATTGTGTAATTATGAATTATTCATTATATATATGACGTCATGTTTCCACTACAAAATATGTTTATTATTATTAAATTCATTGCTATTCTGAGCAAGAGATCAGTCAGATCACTCTATCACACAGAGCAATAGTTAACTATAAGTATGTAGTAGTATTATTATCTTTTGGTAACTGATGATCTCTCATAACAAGACCTACAATAAAGTCATATTATGTAATATACTATAAGAGTACTTACTGTTATGATAGTTCTTAGGAGAGTCTTCTTCTAAATGAGCAGGTAATGGTCCTTCATTATGATATCCTATCTGGTGTTGAGGATATTGTTCTGTTTTTGGTGAAAAATGAAGTATATCAGAGCACACTACTCTATCAGTAGATGGGAGAGGAGCTTGACGTTGCTTTTTCAAAAATTTCTGAATATCTTGATAAATAACACTTTGTGATTAAAATAAAATATGTTCTTGTGTATTTCAGTGTTATTACTTCATCATGAAGTAATGTTGTACTTTAAGAATAATCAGAAGTGGCAGTGGCAGTAGAGTTATCACTGTGATATTAGTAATGATAGAGTCGTTAGTAAAAATATCAATATGTACCCAGTATTATTTGTGGATTGTGTTATCCCAGATACAATTGGAACTCCAGAGGATTTAGTAGCTACGTCTACAGTGAACATAATACAGTAGAAATCTTATTACATAACTCGACTCATTGTGACCATTTCTTCCTTTACATTATACATTATTTCGTAATCATCAATAATTATATTTTCTATAAACAATTCTAATAAATGATATACAACATATAAGTTATGTTTCTCCAAATATTTATGTTTAGAAGGTTTACTGTATTACTATCTCATACTTAAATTAAATATCAATGGATCACTCTATCCAACATTATTACTGAATATAGTAGAAAGAGTACACTGTTTATGTCGAGGAGCTGAGAGTGGTTGGCTATCTGTTATGTTCATAGGTTGAGTTGTATAGTTCACCAGATATGTTTTATTAAATATAACTACATCATTACATTTTACAGTGACTGTAGCATTCTCTGGAGCTTCAGATGAACATTCTAGAATAATCTATAGTAACTATGGTAATCATATAGTAACCACTATTGGATAGACTCACTGGTATATTAAACATCAACTTGACTTCATTATTTATATAGGACAGAATAATAAATATAGTATTTTCTTTGGCAGATCTTGGAGCTAAAATGACAATATAAAATAAAAACACATATTAGTTATTTTAACTAACCTCTTTGAAAAGAGAAGGTACTATTGTTATGTTCTCCTTCACCCAGTTCATTTATGCCATATATGGTATATGTATACCGATGATGAAATAATTCCTGACCTTCATACTTGTATTCATTTCCATTAATAGATACATTTTGGTAATGGTCCTTCATTATGATATCCTATCTGGTGTTGAGGTGATACCAATATTGGCTCTATTCCACTGGTACTGGTAAGAGAAGACGTTATTCCTCCAGTGATCTTTTTATCATTTATGTCTGTTTAGTAGTATCTGATGTCTTGTTAGTTTTGCTGGTATAGGAGGTGGTATATCATCATCTTGTACATTAGCTGGTATAGGAGGTGGTATATCATCATCTTGTACATTAGCTGGTATTATAGTAACACTAGGTATCGATGGCTCTATATCATCATAAGATGGAGGATGTTGTTCTGTTTTTGGTGGAAAATGATATATATCAGAATATTCCACACTATCATTAGATGGAGGCGGAGCTTTAGGTTGCTTCTTAGAAAATGTTTGAATTTCTTACTGTTTTTTTTTCTACACAATAAAATAATATTATATACAATCTCTTAATATTATTATTACTTCAATAGAAACTGGACTCTCTTCTATTTCCATACTCTCATAACTCTTAATATTTCATAGAAGTGAAATTAATATGTGTAAAGGGTCATAATTATAAAGTATGATATCTTAGGTTTTTGTGTAAATAGAAGATGATAATGGGCGAAAGTGCACTTATTATGAAGTAAGCAATTTTATTCTTTGTTCTTTCTCTTAGGATTTGCTCTTATCTTGATGTAATGGAATTACACTTAGTCTATATTGAATGAAACATTCATTGAAGTAATGATACATAAATTCCAGATAATGAAAGAGTTCATAATATACATAATACAACCATCAAATACATCTGCTCATAACCTTTCAGTTCTAATAGAGGACATTTTGTAACTGGCCACTCAGTTCATAATGAACTGAGTGGCCAGTTATAAAACGTCCTCTATTAGAACCTTTGTACTTAGCATTAGCATACCATCTAAAATGCTTTCACCACCATGGTCATAATGAACTTGTGAAGGAATGCCATACTCACTGGCTACTCTGACAAAACAATCTAGAACTATGCTGGATAAGTTATTATTTGTAGCCCTAAGATAGATTATTAACCTACTTTAACCATCTATTTCTCCATGAATAACATTTTTATCTATAGTTTAGAATGTTAGATTAATGACAATGAAACAATTAAATAGGTTCTAACCGAACAATTTATGATTGCCGTCTGTGTGCCATAGTGAATTTGGAGCTGGGACAGAATACCTTCTCATTGAACTGGTGTAGCCCACCTCAATGCAACACCCAATTGATCCACCCTGTTGAGAGCTGTTCTGGTTCTATTGTGCTGTAACCATGTACCTGAACCTTGTAGTTGAATGGAGCTCCTCGTATATCCCATAATTCCCTCAAACTAGTAGCTGCACCTCTGTCTGAAGAAATGATCACTTGATTCTGTTGTATTTGTCTATGACCTGCAGTATTCATTTTCTACAGTGCTATAAGCATAGACAGTAGAGTATCTATCCCATACGTATGTCAGCAAGGCATCTTGTAAAACATCTTGTAGTCACATAAAATTGACAAGACATTATAAAGCAAGGTAGCCCAGTTTTACAGTTTCAATCAAAGATGTGCTATTAATATTTAACGTGTGTCTTTTAAATTTCGAAGGGAATTTTTATTATGACTTTATATGTTATTAAAATAAAACATGTTGTTATTTCAATTATATTAGTCCATTTGTTAAAATTTTGAACAGAAGTAAGATAACCTGTCTCATACAAGAGATAATACACACACACAACATAACATGTGATATATTATAATTACTTACTGGTGATGTAATATGTATTATGTTTTCTATAAACAGTTCAATAACATGTTATTATAACATATTAATTAACTCACTTTTCTTTTTTGTCTTCTTACAACTTCGATATATTTACAACAACAACTTATTAATAGAAATAATGTAAATGGTAAGACAAGTACAATCACACCAAGAATACCATCTGAATATTATAATATATTAGTCATCATATTCATATTAATTATACATACATGTTATTATTGTTACTAATTGTATTGTTGTATCCATACTACTAGTAGTTGCCGTAATACTAGTAGTTGCCGTAATACTAGTAGTTGCCGTAATACTAGTAGTTGCCATAATACTAGTAGTTGCCGTAATACTAGTAGTAACCATAGTAGTAGTAGTAGTAGGTATAGATGTTGTTGTTGTCATATTAATATCTATTATGAGTAATAATATGCAAAGTAACATATTATATAAAATAGCAATATAAATTTTAAACATGGTGTTATTTCAATTATATTAGTCCATTTGTTAAAATTTTGAACAGAAGTAAGATAACCTGTCTCATACAAGAGATAATACACACACACAACATAACATGTGATATATAACTTACCAAACAATGTAAATGATATTTTGTCAGTTTCATCGAACTGTCCGGCTGGATTACTAAGAGTTACCTCAACAAGATATGTCCTCAAGTTAACAGGTAAAGATATATTAACTATTATCAGTTGATTATTAACTAAAGACAGTGTCACATCATTAGATAATGTTTGTTGTAGAACATCACTAGAGCTCTTGATATTTACTGTAACATTAGTAGGATACTCACCAATACATAGACCACTGACCTAGTAAAGAGAAGAGATAGTTTAACTAAATAAACTATTTGTGTTAATGTAAGCTAGATATTAATAAACAACAAAAATATTATAACACTATTATAAACACTTTATATACTCCCACATAATGTGTATTTTATAGAACTACTAACATTTATATACACTTGAAATAAAACAATATCTCCATCTACTGTTGGTATAACTGATACTGGAATACTTTGAGGAACTGAAATATAAAATGTAACATCTCCGTATAATGTAATATGTTACCTCTAGCAATATATAATGTGACATTATTACTATCTCCTATACCGGTTCCATTAATACCAGAGACACATTCAGTGGTTGCATTACATAGATCATTACTAGTCAGAAAGTACTTAGTAGTATCAACTGCATCTAGAAGTGTTCTTCGATCATCATTGATGTTATATCCAGTGATAGGTACATTATCCAATGTATATGGTGCAGACCACATCAGTAAGACACTAGATCCATTGAGAACTGTAGCAGTTAGATCTTTAACAGGAGCTAGTATAAATACATCAATATATCATAATAATATGACATCTATAACATTAGCTCACTCACCTTGTATTCTTAATACAGTAATGTCACTATCTACTATATCCGAGCCATTAACAAGTCTACATGATATATTGGTGTTGTTGTTATCTTCAAATGCTATAGCTAACAACATTTGTCTTTTTTTACCATTGGAATTGTCTCCTGATGTCTCAGTACATCCTCTATTATTTACATCAGATACTGACATATTATTAATTAGAAGATGAATCATATCATCAGGAACAGCTTCACAAGTGAAATTAATTGTTGAATTGAGAGTAGTATTGACTGACAGAGGATGAACTGTAATATCTATACAACAACATGTACAATGATTTTGTGTACAATATTTTAACACTTACTAGCTGTTTGGACAAGAGTTAGTACAGTACTCACCATCATAGTCAGTGTCAAGTGTAAGAATAACATCTTTGTTGACTATAAATTGAGACAATATAATCATATTATGATATACACAAAAGAAGTCTACATCACAAGAACCAGACTACTTTAAGTCTGGACTCACAGACTACACAAACACAGATCAACATCTGTACTATATAACATTATATTATAAGATGAGCTCATCAAACCTGCAGGGAAAAGAGCTTTAAAGACTATATCTGATGACAATAGCCAGCACCATAAAACTTAATGAAGTGTCTAAATAATCTTAGATAGTACCTAAATAAACTTAGTGTTAAGAAATGATAACATTATGAACATTAACCTAACACATTAATATTTTCATTATTGGGTCAATGTGCTCATGATGATATAAAATGAGAGAAGTCTAGTTATTTTTAAAAAATCAGGGATCACATCAGTACAATATCTTACTCCTTATCAGGCAGGAATGGTAGCATAAAATTCCTTACATAGTAATCATAACTCAAGGTCCACAGTGCCATTGGAAACAAGACCATACTGTTCATATCAACATATGTTTAATGATACTCTACTGTGTGGCTACTATGTAGTGATTTCCATACTACCATTCCTACTGTAGTCTTGTTTGTGATGTTTGTATTGTCATCCTTATATGTTATGAAGTTTTTATTATGTCATCATTATTATTGGAGGTATATCCAGACTAATTTATTTTTGGTATTATTAATAACGTCATATTTAGAGCTAAATATTATGGTAGTTTTATTTTTAAGTCTATATGTTGTTATCTTTCAATCCCTCAAACTGAAAGTATAAGACAATAAACCAGTATATATGTCATTGATACATACTATATGATATAAAGGAAGAAATATAACTATAGTAATAATATAATGGAGTATTTTGTTGTAACTGTATCACCATATCTAGAAACAAGATAATCCTTTTATTACTTAGTTGTCATTTTCGTGACATGTTCTTATGACTGATATGACCAGGTAATGGTCCTTCATTATGATATCCTATCTGGTGTTGAGGTGATACCAATATTGGCTTTACATCACTGGTACTGGTAAGAGAAGGAGATGTTAGTCCTCCAGTGATCTCTTCTAGAGGGAATATACAGACATTGAGTCAATGTATTATTGAAATAGAAAGTATAGTTATAGATAGGTCCATTAATTGGATGTTCAAAGTTCAAACTTAACTATATATCCCAAAGCTGAGAATAAGATAATACTAAGGTCATATATAGGTCAGTATTTTATTAACCTCGCTGTGCGTGGGCGCATAGCGAGGGTACTGTAGTCTGTCAGTGTGCGTGTGTGTCTGTTACCCAGGCAAATGACATACCCATAGCTAGAGAATCTTAGCCTTAGAACCTGATTCATTTAGAACATGAAGTGCATCTTTGACCTTGTCTTCAAACATAAAACAGGAAAAAAGACTCACTAGATCTGTTTTTTTAAACTGACGACATCTACTAAACTTCTCTTGTATGGTATTACCTTCCTTCAATAAGTCCTCAAATAAACCATCATTCCATAACTTCAACTGTCATTCAAGAGCATTCACATGATCTTTAACCTTCGATCTACGATGAGGTTTTTGTAAAACTAGAATTGGAAATACTAAAGCAACCTTAAGAGCGATACACTCCATGGCTGAGTCTTCAGAATAAAGATGAAAAAGATGAGTTAAATCTTTAATGAATAATTTACCCTGCTTCCCATAAGGGATCATAAACAGATTAGGGATCCAATGAACTGCTCTCGAGTAACATCAATTTATTAACACAACACAATCTTCACCTGTAAGGTCTTTTCATTTAAAGTGAGGGTCAGATACCGGACGGAACAGTGTAAGATCAGCGACATTTTGAGGAGGCAAAGAAAGTGAGGGAGAAGGGAGAGGAGGAGTGGGAGTAGTATAATTAAGAATACAATTAGGATTAAAGTCTGAAGTAGATAGCTTGTAAAACGGCAAAGTTATTAATGTGTCTGGGTGGCTCTTCTCAACTCGGACAGAGTATATCTACAGTAGTATAGTACTTTTACCTATATCTATATGATTTACAGTTAAAATGTACTTTTTACTGTACTGATTTCTCTCTTAAAGCCACAGCCATTTAATTGCTAACGATTTCATGAGATCACATTCCTAGTGAGATCTCCCTATACTTTGGTTATGGAAAGTACAATAAATCTTGTTATTGTGGGTTGTATCATAAAAAATGACGTCAAGGGAGCCGGATGGTCGTTAGGAGACCACTTGACTTTGAAATTCTGAATTTGATTGAGTTATTAGAAAGTTATGATAATTTTTTATCGACAAGGTGAACGCGAATAGTGAGTGAAGAATAATAAAAGTGGGTGTGACCTACTGAGTGAATTATTGCTTCGAGAATAGCAATGATGTTAAAAATAGGTGTTAATAAAGAATATTAATAAATTACACTCCATTATACATCATAATATAATATCATAATGATACTATAAGACATTACTGATTGTGAAGTAATAAATATTTATTAAAAGATAGAGAGACTGGTCTTACACTTTTATCATAATATATTTCAAATCTATAACTCAATAATTCTATATTCAGTTCAAATATAAATATAGTCACTATATCTTCACTAACAGTAGACAACCAGTCATTGTTATTATATTATAAACTGTGATTATATTAATACTGAACTAATGCTGTGTGTAGTAAACTAGATCTATTGCAGTATATCAAAACTCTATATTGTCTCTACACAGCTATAGACTCTAAGTCATTTGTTACAGATACTACATTGTGTTATGTTATCTGCACTATACCTACTGAGACAAAGTATTTACAAGACATATTTTGTGTTTATTGTCTGCAGTACTTACCAGAACACGTAGCATTGACACTATAAATACCTCCAGAGACCAGTAGTAAAGAGAATATTGCTGTTATAAAGAGAACCATCTTTTGCTGAACTGACCAACTGATCATGTGCAGTGAGTACATCTTATGAACACAATGTGTTGACAGTTATGATTACAAAATTCTTTATTATATCAAATTTATTATTGATTCTAAGCAAAGAGATAGATCACCTATCCAAATTAGTTATAGGTAAGTAGTAGTATCGTTATCTCTTGATAACTTCAGTTAATATCACTTAATGATATTAAACTACTTTATACAGTACATTTATTAAAGAATTCAACTACTAACAAGCTATATATATTTTACTTTAGCTCAGTCTGGTCAGTTCAGCAGTACTACTATAATTATTATCATTACTATATCTACCACTATACCAGTAATAATAGTTGTGTCAATAATTGTGATTATAATCATTATTAATTAATATTATTATCACAACTATCAAGAGATCTCAACAAAGTATATATATATTCTCTTTATGTACAATATAATGTTATTATATTATTAGGTCACAATATAACTGATAATGATGTTAATACACAACAGAATGAAGCTTGCGTTAAGATGAACATTGTATTCCAATTACTAGAACATGTTGTGTATTCTAATAATAATTTAAAAATTATTTTGGTTAAAGATTGTTTAATAGAGATAATTCCCTCAAGTTCATTGATACATGTCCTTATAATATTTTTTATATGTAATGAAATTGAATAATTGAATATAATGATCATTTGATACATACAAAGTATTAATTAACTATAACTATCTTGGTAACTAAAGATCTCTCATAACAAGACCTATTATATAATAATAAAGTTATATAATATATTGAGAGAGTACTTACTGATTAACTATAAGTATGTAGTAGTAGTATTATCTCTTGGTAACTGATGATCTCTCATAATAAGACCTACAATAAAGTCATATTATGTAATATATTATAAAAGTACTTACTGTCATGATAGTTGTCAAGAGAGTCTTCTTCAATATGACCAGGTAATGGTCCTTCATTATGATATCCTATCTGGTGTTGAGGTGATAACAATATTGGCTCTACTTCACTGATACTGGTAAGAGAAGGAGATGTTAGTTCTCCAGTGATCTCTTTATCATTGGACTTCTGTTTGGTGATATCTGATGTCTTGTTAGTTTTAGCTGGTATAGGAGGTGGTATATCATCATCTTGTACATTAGCTGGTATTATAGTAACACTAGGTATTGATGATTCTACATTACTAAAAGATGGATGGTGGCAGAAGTTAAATAAACATAATCTACTATATTGTTATGGTCTTCTACAGTAGTACTAGAAGACTCTAGTATATGACGAGTGTTATCGTGGGTATCTCCAATTTGATGTAATTACATGTCCTCCACTAGTGCGATGTGATACTGTATAATTTGAACAACTACTTCATATTGAGAATATGAAACACTGATATTAGGAGGAAATCAATTATATCAATAATATATAAAATTATCTATTGTACCTTGAAATATGTTATCGGTTCTTCCATCATTGTGTACAACTATAATGTTTAAATGTTAAGTTTGTTTGTAATATATTAATTTACCTTGTTTGTGTTTTCTATAAAAATATATAACAAGTCCAGCAATAATACAAGATACTACTACTAATATAACAATAATAAGACAGCTAAAATACCGTCTAAAATAAAAATAATGATATTATTTACTTAAATAAAGTTAACAAACCACTTACTTTTCTTTACTCCTCCTCCATGTTGATTAGCTAACAAGAGGTCTTATAATAACAAAGTGATCAATGCAATATGACATACTTAATGGTATAAAGATGACTTTTAATAGTGTCTTCTCCAACAATATTAGAAAAAATGAACTGAAGAGAACAGAACTGGTATTTCTTTATCTTGTACATATTATGATGATGTCCTCCAAACTCAATATGTCTCCTCGTTTTATGATTAGATAGTTTGTACTTAGTAATATACTTTCTTTGACCACACCTCCTTATAATCTCCAAATCAGTTGGAGTACAGTTCAGACATAACTGTAGCTATAAGTTTAATACATACAATTAGTATACATATTATGATCAACTGACCTCAGCTTGAACATGTATACAAACATGTTTATCATTACATTCTCTTACACGTACATTAGAATTAATAAATACTGGTTCTATTAGAGGAGATAACAATTAGTAATTATACTATTAATATCCACTTACTATTTGGAAACAAGATAGTGTAGTTTGATGACATACCATTTCTAGCACCAGTTAGAATCGTCACATCAGTTGGAGTACAGTTCAGACATAATGTAGCTATAAGTTTAATACATACAATTAGTATAAATATTATGATCAACTGACCTCATAAAAATAGCCAAATTTGTTGTTATAGATACAAATGATGGTTGACGTGGAGGATCCAGGGGCTCTATACAATAAATGATAAGACATTATATAATGACATATCTTATCTAATAATTCATTTACAGAGTCAG